>OX595985.1:3822408-4019125 GCA_951394045.1 Nitzschia sp. DOCU1
TAGTATTCGGCAGGGATATGTTTCTCCCAGTACAGTTTGTGGCAGACTGGGCGCGTATTAGGCTACGCAAGCAGAAGATCATCGATGCTTCCAATAAACGAGAAAACTCAAAGAGAATCCAGCATCAGTACAATGTCGGCGATCGCGTGCTGCTCACTACACCCGGAAAATTACCGAAAGTGCGGAGTCCACGTACGGGACCCTACAACGTAGTGAATGTACATGACAATGGAACCGTGACCATTCAAAATGGCCCCGTACAGCAACGAGTTAACATCAGACGGATTACACCGTACTGGACAAAGTAACCGAACTGTTCCATAGGGAAGCGGGTGCCATACCCCACAGAGACGCATAACTAGTTTAGTCATATTAGTCCTACACGCTGGTAGTCTTAGTAGTCGTAGACGAACGGAGTCGTCCGCCGGACGGACGACGTACAGACGGCTAACGGACACGGACACGAACAAACGGTGACGTCGTCGCTGACGGCGCACTGACGCAACGATCAAAGCAGTCGTAGCGTTACACATGGAAGCGCTCTGTAGTATATCGCATAGTAACATTCGACTAACCCATAGAGTCCCTTGCCAACGGCATGCCTACAATCTAAGTAGTAAATATTCATCGCCTAATAGAGGAGATGTATTTAGAGCAAGGAAATAATTCAGACCATGGGCGACGAGGAGTCGTAGCTAGCCAAGACTAGGGACGCCTAGTTAGAAGGTGACGATACGAGGAATCGACATATCCGAATGAATAGAATATATGCGCGTTATTTACGCGCGGGGAAAGACGTTCACAAGATGAACGATCGGTCGCAAATATTTGAAAGACGAAAATCTTTCGTCTCGTCAATCTTGTTGTTGGAATGAATGCAAATAGATGTAACATAGGTCTCACAATTACAATTGTCTTCTACTTTTATTTCGTCACCCCCGGGATAGGGCACTTCCTCTCCAGGCCATAGTTCTTACATAAGTCGTTGAAGTAGCGTTTGAATGTCGAACCATTATCTACGCCCACTTGTTGAGGTCTCGGGTACCTCGCCAGCCAATAAGCGTCGAATACCTTCTGGCACTCGTAGCTATCAGGTTTAGGCAGTGGTGCTATTTCGAACCAACCCGTAACTGGATCGATCATGGTCATCGCTAAGAGCTCGCGTACTCCTTTCGGAGTTCGCACGGTATATGGTCCTACCATGTCTACATTCACGCGCTTCCATGGTATTGTCTCCACCTCTTTCGGCGGCAGATGGCCATATTCTTTCCGTTGCTTCTTCGTCAACTGACATATTTTGCAAGTGCGACAGTGTTGCTCGACTTTCTCTCGCAATCCTCGCCAATCGAACACGTGGCGTATTGTCGCTTCCATACTGGTCATGCCTGGGTGTTGTAGCAAGTCGTGGTAGCTTTCGACTATCCTATCTTGTAGTGCAGCCGGTACTACTACTTTACCATACTTAGCTATAACTTCTACACCTTCTAGTTTGATCTTGGTGTATTTAGAGGGAGCTCGTCTGGCTTTTCGCATTAGATCGAGGTCTTTGTTTTGGTAGTATGCTACTACCTTGGGACTCAGTGCGAATCCTTCTTCGGCCGCGATATCTTCCGCGGTCACGAGGTCGGCATAGGAGATCTCGTAGTCGTCGTCATCTCTTGGGTGATGCGACATACAATACGACATTTGTTTCCCAATGGGAACATCCTCTGTCGACTCATCGTCTGGGTCACTATTCGGGTGTCGTGATAGCGTGTCCGCGACTACATTGTCTTCGCCTTTGACAAGCACGAACTTAGCACCGTACTCTTCCAACAGGAGACGCCAGCGAACCACTCGGGAACTCGGCATCTTGTTGTACAGAATATTTAGGTGGTCCGTGTGTACTACCAGCTGTTGACCAAGGAGAATATTCCTAAATTCCCTAAGCGTCTCAACTATACTTAGCAGTTCCTGTTCGCCCGTTGTATAATTCTTCTGGGCGGAGTTCAACTTCCGACTATAGAACGCCAATGGCTTGCCATCTTGCATAATTACGGCGCCCAATTGATAATCGCTGGCATCCGTATATATGTGGAATTCCTTGTTGAAGTCGGGGAAGTTCAACAGCGTCTCTCGCGCTACTGCTCGCTTGATCGATTCGAATGATTCATTGCATTCGGGAGTCCATTTCCACGGGACTGACTTGGAACACAACGCCGTTAGCGGCGCCAGTATGTGCGATCGCTTCCGCCACATATCGTGGTAGTAATTTAACATGCCTAAGAAACGTCTTAGTTGTCGCTTTGTTTGCGGCGGCTGCATCTTTAGCATCGCTTCCACTTTCTTAGGTTGGGGATGGATACCGTCACGGGAGATCTCGTAGCCTAGGTATTCAACGCGGTCTGCAGCAAATTTGCATTTGGGTACGTTAGCGCGAAAACCGGCTTGTTCGAGTCATGCGAGGACCTCTTTAAGCTTTGCGACATGGTCGCTAAATGTGCCTTTGCTCGTTATTAAAATATCATCCATGTATACTTGTACATACTCCAGGTCACCAAGGAGACGCATCATGATACTTTGGAAAATATCGGGGGCATTGGATATACCCATCGGCAGCACCTGGTACTGATATAAGCCCCACGGCATTACAGTACCAAGGAGGCCTTGGCTGTACTTATCCATTGGAATGTGATAATAGCCCATGCTGAGGTCAATAGCTGTTGCCCATTTAAAGCCCTGGAGTTTTTGCAATAACTCATTGATCTTTGGCAGTGGGTGCGGCTTGCGCAGAAGATATTCGTTGAGTTTCCGAAAATCTGTAAGTACGCGCACATCGCCCGTTTTCTTCGGTTGAATGAACGTGCCGGCCGTCCATGTGGATTGGTTGACACGCTTCCAGATTCCAAGTTTTTCGAATCGTTCGATCTCTTTTCGCGTCGTTTGTTCGTACGCATGAGGAATGCCGAATGGCTTAGCATGATACAGCTTTGCTCCTTCTTTTAGCTCTAGACGAATAGGATCTATTTTAAGTTTGCCTAATCCGCCACCGAATAGTGTGGGGTGCTGCTTCAGTTCAGCTAGTAGCTCGCCTCGTTGCTCCTTAGTTAAGTAGTCGAGTGAGTCAACAAACTCTTCCATTTCGACCTTCGAGTAGTCGGCATCGAGGATCTTAGCTTGTCGTTCTTCCGCTGCTTTGATAACGGGGGCGTCTTGAGACATCTCGTACAGAAGCTGTAGGGCCTCTGGATCCGTCACAACACCACTTTCCTTCATCTCGACTTCGCTATCGCCCCATCGAATCGTTCGTTTCTCGAAATCGAGTACAAACTTCAATTCGGCTAATAGGTCAAGTCCTAGAATCGGGTCGTAAGGTGAGCTTTCGCGATCTGTATGCTCGTCGATGTGACATGGCCAACGAATTTCCTTACTAGACGAGAGTTCGGGGATCCTAAAGCGAATCATTCCGACTTTGTCCGTCTTAAATTTGCCGCCCATAGTCGTCCAAGTAGTAACTCGTTTTCCAGTGGGAACGAGCTGGCTAAGCGTTACAAAGTTCTTAAGAACAATAGAACGACTAGTACCCGTGTCTAGAAGAGTTCTAAGGACGTAGGATTCGCCTCTAGGATTTAAAGCTTCGACGACTATTTCTGTAGATAGCTGCCTTGCAATTTTCCTATTCAGCTCTATTCCAGGGCGTGACGCTCGAATAGCAAAACTATGTTCCTTTTCGCTATTGTAGTCAATGTAGTCGCTCTCGGATTCGCTACTTTCGTTACTTCTCTTGGGCTCCACGCGGACGCTTATTTGGGCGCTCCTTGGCATTGCCAGGGAGGCTCCAACATTTGTCGTCGGGGGCCGGGTGGAACTTGCCGCAGTGCTTACAGGCTTCCTTTCGGTCCCCCTTCTCGCCCTTCTTGCGGTCTTTGCCTCTCTTTCTTTTCTTACCGCCGTCTTTGCTTTCGCTTTCAGATCGGTCGGCGTTTTTCTTTTCTTTGTTTTTCTTGTCGGCTCGGACCCATCGTCAAAGACGTGCTTGGCCTCGAGCTTTTCCAAGTACTTGTAGTACTCATCGAGCGTCATCGAGAATGGATCGATGTTCGAGATGAGCAGATCTCTCTGCCACTCGATTCTCTTCGCTTGGTCAAGGATCTCCACGAGCTTGTCGTCGTCAAACATCTCGCAGCTCGTTTTATCTTCAGGGATCGGGAAGTAAGGTAGCATGTTGTTTTGACAAAGTAGTTCGGCCCTGAAGTCGGCCAACGACATCTCCATCATTAACACATGGTAGCATAGGTAGTTGCGTTGGCGGCGGTAGGCATGCTCGGTGCCGAAGTAGTACTTGCCCATTCGTTGCATCGCCTCGTTGAAGGTGTCGTCCGGGGTCTCTTCTTCTTCTTCGTCCGACTCGTCAATGTTATGACGCAGGTTAGCCACAATGTCGGCGAACCTCTGCCTTGCTTCTCCAGCCAACAATGCCTTCGCGTACTTGATTTTCTTTTCCCCATCGTCCAAGGGGACATCCCAAATCAACTCGTCCATCTGGATCCGCCACTTGACCCATCGTTCAGCGTCGCCTTGCTCAAAGATGAAGCAGCGCGATTCGAACTCATCCGAGTCCTCGTCGGTCGGGTCCAACTTGATCTTGATCTTTTTGGACTTCTCGTCCTCCTGGAGAACGTCATCGTCCTTGGGTTTCTCGCGACGGAAGGGGATCAACGGAGGGTTGACGTGAGCGGCTTGGGTTAGGAGCAACGCGACTTTCTTAGCGTACGCGTGGTTAGAGTAAGAGGTCTTCCTCCTCAAACGGGGTTTTTAAAACTGTGCCCTATCCCGGGGGTGATGAAATAAATAATAGAAGACAATTTAATTGTGAGACCTATGTTACATCTATTGACTTTCATTCCAACAACAAGATTGACGAGACGAAAGATTTTCATCTTTCAAATATTTGCGACCGATCGTTCAGAGTGTGAACGTCTTTCCCCGCGCGTAAATAACACGCATATATTCTATTCATTCGGATATGTCGATTCCTCGTATTGTCGCCTTCTAACTAGGCGTCCCTAGTCTTGGCTAGCTACGACTCCTCTTTAACCATGACCATGAAACCCTCACCCAACATCCGTAACAAGCAAAAGCCACGCAAGGATGATGGGACTGCGGTTATGGAGGTGGATGCACCAGCCGAAGGCCGTCGTCTCTTCAACCCGGATTCCCCGGACTTGCAGCCGACTGCTGCTTGTACAAGTACTGTACAACTTGTACCAGTCGAAAGTACCAATTTTTGGGATGATGAAATTCGTCCCTCTACCACTCGTTGGAAGGTCCATGCCCCCGACAAGTACTCGGCCTTCACCTCCTCATCTCAGCTTTTTACCCAGGACCCGGGTTCCGAAACTTCGGCTGATTGCTGGCACGAAATGGCACGGGGTGTCCGTCGTTTGGTGGGCCTGGAATTTAGCAAAGAAGCCCTTTCCGTCCATCACTTCTCTAAGCTCTTCGACCAAGCCTTCAATAGCCAAGATGAGTTGTATTCTGTGGCGGAGGGTAAGCAGATACGAGATCTAGCCATTAAACTGGCAGCCTCGGACCCCCTCCGAATGTTTGACAACGAGGTGTACTGGGATGGGTCGGCCCTTCGGGCTACGGATGCTACGGTTTCCTGGATGGCCGCCCACAAGTTATTCGGGGCCCCGTGGAAAGATCGTCAATTTTTCCATGCTAAACGCCCGGCCCCGGCGGCTATCATCGACCTCAGCAAGGCGCCCACCAGCCTCCCATCTGCCCTCAAGAGCAAAAAGCCCCCAGCACAAAAGCCCCCTGGCAAAACCTCCTTTGCCATACCAGTCAATCCATATAGCATCGTCAGGAAGGTTGACAAACCCAGCCTCAAGAAAGAACAAGAAAAGGCCCCGTCAAAATTCCAGCGCAACCACCAATTATTCATGAAATTTACGCTTCCCCCACTAGAAAAAGAGCCGCTGCAGGATATGCAGGCTGAGGTGGGCCAGCACATTGCGAAGATTGCTGAGGCCTTGTGGACCACGGACCCCACGGCCATGATCCTTCCGTGGGATCCAAAATGCCCCCTTACTCGCGCCCTTCGCAAGAATAGCAGTGTGTCCCTTCCCAAAAATCGTTCGGGTTTTCAGATTTATTTTCAAAACGGGATTTGGACCTCGACTGGGCGCACCCGGTACGCTCGCTGCCTCGTTGCCTTCGATGGCGACCCAGCGGCTTTTGAGCATGACGATTTCCAGAGTCTTCTGGCCTCCTTCTGGGCGGCCGGTCGGGTGGAACCGATTCAGGCATGCAACGTTACCAAGGCCGGTTGGCTTTTGGGCACTCACCAAGACGTGTTTAGCGAGGACTCGTTTATGGTGGCACACCGCTTGGTTCCTGGGCTCGAAACGGTCTCGCTGGAATTTCGCGTCCAAGACGTTGTCCGCCGCACAAAGAATGCGGACTCCTGGAAAAACCGTGGTATGAATAAGGCGGTCCATATTTTCTGCTCCGACAAAGACATTGTTCAGGCCAGGTCCATCCTTCAGAAAGTATATTCCTCGGCTTCGGACGGAAAAAATACTCCGCTCGGACTGCGCGCAAAGTTCATCCCCAACGTATACGACAATCGCTTTGTCAAGACTCCCGCTTCCGGTCGGGCAGCGCAGCGGGCAGTCTATAAACAGAAACAGTTTCTTGAGAAATCCTCGACTTCGCGCGTTAGTGGATGCCTTGGGCTGGATCGCCCCATCTCTGGTGGCACGGTTACCTGCCGGGACGCTCTTATGGGTCTTCGTTCCGTTCAATTTCCTTCCTTGGGCCTCTTTCTTGGAGTCGAAGAAGACGTTGAAACCACGGACCTCATTTTTGCGTTCCATGCAAATGTGGCAATAGAGGCCGGCTACGCTCTGACTTCTCTCCCAGTGATTCTGGCCGCTCATTTGGGCGAGGCCGCTTGGGACTGGTTTGAAGCTGACTCTCGCCTTCGCTATGAGGACTATGTGTGGTGTCCCTTGCGTGGTGTGGTCGAAAAAGCAGCTCTCAACATGACGGTTGAGGAGTACTATGCTCAGACCTTTTCCACCGGGTTGGACTCCGACGACGAAGCCTCGGTCGATTCGGAGCCACCAGGGGATGGAGAACCGATTCTATTGAATTTTAGTCTGGACTTGGTCTCCTCTGGCAAGGGGAATTTCAATGATAGTGATTCCATCGCTACTAAGCGATTGCAACAGCCACCCGTCACTGTCAACCACCGCCAAGGCCCATCGGAAACCAACGGGGAACCAAAGAGCCACGAGGCACCTCCCTCAACCATTTCGGTTTCCGAACAGTCCGAACCGTCGGATCTCCTATCCACCACTGACTCCCTGCTGGCTAATCCGTCTGCGCGAGCTGCCATCCTGGCCAGCCTTGGCCTCCCACCAGACTACCGCCGCCCCCTCGATGGGCAACCTGGGACTTCCGACCAGATGTCCTTGTCCACGGTGGAGCATGAACCCGATCTATCCATGATGTCGCTTTCGATGATGGCCCCCTCTCCCGAAACTCCCCCAGCTGCTCCCACGACCGCCACCAAGTCGGCCGTCCAGAACGCAGCACAGGGGAGCGCCAATGGGTACTCTCCTTGATTCCTCGATTTCCAATTGGCGTAGGCTGTGGGATCGAGGCAAACGGGGGGAAAATGGGGAACATCAAGCACTACACGTTACATCAAAGAAAAAATCAACAAAGACCTGCAACTTACGGCGAACCAAGAAACAAACAATGCAACAATATAATCTACTTAAAAGAAATATCGACCAAGAAGACCTGGAGCCATTCGGGGACGTTATGGAAGCCAAACCCATGGGCTCTATTCGGCTGTTGTATCAAAACATCTCCAACCTACCCCTGGATAAGCGCATCTACAAGTCGCGCCAGCTCATTGACATGCTCGTCCACCGAGATATCGACATTATGGGGATGAGCGAAATTGGTCTTTGCTGGACGATGGTCCCTGCGCACAATCAGTGGTTCGAGCGAATCATGGGCAAACTGCGCTCGTCTACATCGGTGATGGCTTGGAACAAGGAAGATACTGCTCCGACTGGGGTGTACCAAGTCGGGGGAGTCGGACTGGTTGCCACGGATGACACGTCCCACCGGGTTATCGACAGAGGTCGGGACCCCTCCGGCCTTGGCCGTTGGTGCTGGTTCCTTTTAGAAGGACAACAACACCACCGCCTTCGGGTTATATCGGCGTACCGCCCATGCGACTCAGATGGCCCGGAATCCGCTTATCAACAGCACCTTCGCGTCTTCACTAAACAAGGCCGATCCCCGGACACTGATCCGAGGAAAGCCATGTTGGATGACCTGTTCCTCGCCCTTTCGGACTGGCATCAACAAGGCGATCAGCTCATCGTGATGATGGACGCCAATGAAGATGTTCGGTCAGGCCGACTGGCAGAGTTTTTCCAACTTTTAGATATGAAGGAAGCGATCTTGGCCAAGCATTCCCACTGCTCTCCTCCGGCGACATACAACAGGAACACTAACCGTACTCCTATTGACGGCATCTGGGTCACTCCGGGAATCCGGCCATTGTCGGCTGGCTATCTGGAATTTGGGGCGGGCTGCCCTTCCGATCATCACGCCTTGTGGCTAGACATTTCCTTTGCCGACGCCTTCGGTTATGACACCCATCCCTTCATCCCTCCCAAAGCTCGAAAGCTGAACACTAGCAACCCAAAACTGGTCCAACTTTTTAACCAACGCTTTCGGGAGCGCATCGAATCGGCCGGACTAATTGACGACCTTCAGGTTCTTCAAGAAAAAGCCTTACTCGAAGGATGGTCCCGCACACTGGAAGATGAATACAACCGTATCCACACCTTGCAGCAAACGGCCCGTCTTCAGGTGGAAAACAACCTGCGGCGCCTGCGTATGGGCCTGGTTCCATGGTCTCCCAAGCTGCAACGATACCGTGATGCTATTTCCCTGTGGGCCAGCATGCTCCTTCGGGCAAAGGGCACCGCGATCAGCCGAAAACTATTACGGCGACGCTGCAAAAAAGTGGACCTACCACCGGACCTAAACCCGTTTGCCTGCTCCGAGGAAGAAATTATCACCCGTCTGAAACAAGCCCACTCCGAGTATAAAGTGGCCAAAAAGGACGCCCATAATTGGCGTGACGAATTCCTGGAAACGCTGGCCAAAGAGCGGGCCAAGCGCCTGGGCTGCACGGTCGAACAGGAACTTCGGAGGATGCGGCAGGTCGAACAACAGAAACAGGTTGCTCGGAATGTAAAACGAATGCGAGGGAAGCTGGACCGCAACGCCACCACCCAAGTCTACGTAACCGTTGCTGGCGTTCGTCACTGTCGCACTGAAAAGGAAGACATTGAGCTGACGTGCATCAAAGAAAATATCCGGCGTTTTAGCCAGACAGAGGGCACCCCACCACTGACAGAACCCTTGCTTTCCGAACTGGGACTACTAGGCGACGGTCCCGCGGTCCCCTCCATTCTGGCCGGCACTTATGAAGGTACTCCCGGAGCCGATCCTGTCGCAATGTATATCCCCGCCTCTATTTCCAACCGGCCGTCTCTGGATCCCACCGTCTCGGTCGACGAACAACGTGCAGCATGGAAACGACAAAAAGAAACTGTCTCAGCCGAACTGTCCGGCCCCTCGATCAGTCATTATAAAGCTACTACCGAAGATCCGGTACTCTGCGCCTTTGACGCTGGTCTTCGTTCTTTACCCGCCCAGTATGGTTTTTCTCCACAGCTTTGGAAAAAGATTACGGATGTGGAGATTCTAAAAAAGGCCGGCGTCTACGACATCGAAAAGATGCGCACCATCACCCTAATGCATGCGGAGTTTAATATGAATAACAAAAAGATGGGGAGGGATATGATGGCCAATGCGGAGGCAGCTGGCAGTATTGCTCGGGAACAATATGGCAGTCGTAAAGGCCATCGTTCCATCCTTGCCGCCTTGAATAAACGGCTTACGATGGACTTTCTTCGTTTGACCCGGCTAGCAGGCGCCCTCTGCTCCACCGACTTCAAATCATGTTACGATCGCATTGTTCATTCCCTCCTTTTTTGGCGATGGTGCGACAAGGCGTGGCCTCGAATGCCGTTCTCTCGATGCTGCTGACTCTACAAACCGCACGGCACTGCATTCTTACGGCGTTCGGCGACTCCGTTCTTGGGTACACGGCCGCGCGTCTTCTCCCTCTGATGGGCGTAGGACAAGGCAACGGATGCGGCCCTGCGGGCTGGGCTGTTCTGAGCACTCCGCTCATCGCTATGCTCCACACCGCGGGATTTGGACTCTCCATGGTCTCAGCACTTTCGTGTCGATTGCTCTCCTTTGTCTGCTATGCCTTCGTGGATGATACTGATATCGTACATACCGCCCGCGATATTCATACAACGGGTGAAACATTAGTCCCACAAGGCAGCGCCGCCACGGGGGCGGCTCTCCAGGCAAAAGACAAAAGTTATTGGTACCTGATTGACTTCAGATGGACGGGACGGATTTGGACATACCGATCTGCCACCGACATGCCTGGTGTGGTCGACGTGAAGGAACATACAGGCGAGCGGATCGTCCTTGAACGTCTTGAGCCCTCCGAGGCACGAGAAACTCTGGGAGTCTTTCTGGCAATGGACGGTAACTGCAAACGCCAAGTGGAGATCCTTCGAGAAAAAGCCATGCTGTATTGCGATCAACTCAAAAAAGGCTTCGTCTCGAAATGGGAAGCATGGTACGCGCTGAAATCTACAATTCTGAAAACCGTCGAGTACCCTATGGAGGTTCTAAGCTTAAGTTGGAAGCAATGGACTCACATCCTTGCCCCCATTCTCCAAGCCAATCTTCCAAAGGCAGGGTTCGTTGGCTCCTTTCCGCGCCACATACTTTTTGGTCCCCCATCCGAATTGGGCCTTGCGATTATGCATCCGTTCCATCTCCAATACCTCAAGCAACTTCATGTGGTTTTGGATGAAACACAGACCGACTCGATTACCCACGACCTGTTGGTTGGGACTGGAGAGGCGCTCCTGGTGCAGGCTGGCTTCCCCGGTCACCTCTCAGATATCCCGTTCAAGACCATGAAGAGGGCCCTTCCGACTTGCTGGTGGGCTGACCTGCTAGAATATATGCAAGACCACAACCTTTCCTTTCAAGATCCGCTACCGACCCTACCGAGTCGCACTTCCAACGATGCGCACCTGATGCCGGCCTTCGTCCAGGCTGGCTTCCGCGGCGTTGAGCTCTCCATGCTCAACGAGTGCCGCCTCTTTCTCGGTGTGTATGCAATTTCGCATATTCTCAGTATGGATGGCGCCACTGTGGAGTTGTGGGCCTGGGAGGGACGTCGCGAATTGCCTGATCCGTTCATTCGGTGGCCCCGCCCCGCCCCATCACTTTCCAAGGAATTTTGGAGACTTTGGCAACGGGCACTTATGCTGTCCTTCCCTAGCATTCTACCCAATCGTCAAGCCCATTTTCTTCTTGGTGAGTGGTATCCGGCTGCCCTCCGAATGCATTGCTGGTATTATGACCCCGCCTCCACCTCCCTGTTCCGTCGCGACGGCCACACCTTCCGAATCTTCCGTCAAGTCCCCACAATGACAGGCCGAGCGGCTTGTCTTAAAACTATCCGGTTTATCGGCCCCCAAGAAATGGCGGCCCTCCCACCCTCTGCCATTCCGTGCTCTGTATCACCATTCGGCGCCTTTCACCGAATTACTGGGATCGCCACCGTACAGGCGCCTGACCCACCCATGGCACCCCCGCAGACAATACACGAGTGGTTGAGTAGATTGCCTCCCGGCGAACGCTGGGCAGTGGATCGCCTCTCTATTCAAGAACCTGAACAAGTGGTGGCAGCGATCAAAAATGGTTCGGCCCGGGCTATCTCTGACGGATCATATAAAAAACCCTTGGGGACCTCGGCCGCCATCCTTCGAGCAGCCTCCCGAAAACAACGGTTCCTTTGCGTCAATCGAGTTCCAGGTCGGGAGGACGACCAATCTGCCTATCGCAGTGAACTCGCTGGGGTTGTGGCTTCTCTTACGCTCATCGCGGGAATCTGCTCCATTTACAAGATTCGTGTCGGCAAAGTCACCCTCAGTCTCGATGGCAGCAGGGCCCTTGATCAAGCACGGGATGCTTGGCCACCAGACCCCGGACAACCCGATTTCGATTTACTCCAGCTCATCAAACGCCGCCTTCGGCAGATACCCATTACAATTGACTGGGAATGGATTGAAGGACATCAAGACGACCACGCTGACTGGTCTAGATTATCCCCGCTTGCTCGCGACAATATACTCATGGATAGTCTAGCCAAAGCTCACCTCAATCGTCTACTGGCCGACCACTGGCGTCCGACACCATTGACTGTCAATCCAGGCTGGGCACTTTTGGTGGACGGAAAACCTGTTTCTCGGTTGGCCCGAAGAGAATTGTATGAGCATATTTGGGCTGGCACCACCAAGGAATATTGGGTGTCGAAATTTCATTGGCCACCTTCCGCCATTCCCTCCATCCGATGGGATCTCCTTGGCGAGGCATTCGGGTCGCTTCCTTTTGCCGATCAACGTCGGACCATCAAGCTAGCCTCTGGGCATCTGGGGGTAGGTCGCCAGCTCCTCCGGAGAAAAGGGCAAACACACTCCAACTGCCCGCGCTGCGACACCCCGGATGAAGACTCGACACACGTCCTTCTCTGCCCTGACCCACGTGCCTCTGACGCATGGGCCACCGCCCTACAGTCACTTCGGGCCCATCTGCAATCCCTTCAGACGGACCCAGCCCTGATTGACTTGCTTCTTACAAATCTGGGCAGTTGGCATTCGGGTCGCCCTCGGCGCTCACCCCAAAACACCCAATTGCGATGAATATGGCAGCAGCAAGAGCTTATCGGCTGGCACGCCCTGATCTACGGCTTTCTTGGCTCTACTTGGCTGTCTGCTCAGAAAGCTTATTTTAAGCGGGTGGGTTCAAGACGGTCGGAACGTCGCTGGCTGTCGGAAGTTATTAAGAAATTACAGGGTGTCAGCTGGGACATGTGGCGTCACCGGAACGGGGTGCTCCACCACTCTGTCACTCCGGCACAGCGCCGCCACGGCGAGGTGGTCAACACGGATATCTACGCGCAATTTGCCCTTGGGACCGCGACATTGCGACCAAGCAACCGGCATTGGCTGCAACGTCGCCCTGTGGATACGGTGCTGGCATATCCTCTCCTCCGGCGTGAACAATGGTTAGAATCTCTTCGGCGGGCGCGGGAACGCTTTCAGATGGAAAAGGATGCCCGTTGGCAGGCCCTTGCCTCCCAGCGGGCGCTCATGGCCAATTGGCTAACTGGAATTTCGTAAACTTCGCGGGGTTTTTTGGTGTATTGTTGCATATTGTTAATTTGGGGTACATGTCCGACGTTCGACGGCTGGCGGTGACCAACTACCTGACCGCGGCGTCTTTAAAGCCTTTTCAGGCATACAGGTTGTAGTAACCGGTATAATCTTTTGAGTTGTTTGTTTGTAGGCATGCCGTTGGCAAGGGACTCTATGGGTAAGTCAATGTTACTATGCGATATACTACAGAGCGCGTATATGTGTAACACTGCGACTCCTTTGATCGCCGCGTCGGTGCGCCGTCGGCGACGACGTCACCGCTCGTTCGCATCCGTGTCCGTTAGCCGTCTGTACATTGTCCGTCCAACGGACGACTCCGTTCATCTACGACTACTAAGACTACCAGCTTAAAGGACTAACTTGACTAAACTAATTATGCGTCTCTGTGGGGTATGGCAAATTCCAATGCCGTATCGCGAGGAAAAAGCACGGCGAAATTCCAACACCGTATCGCGAGGAAAAAGCACGACGAAATTCCAACGCTGTCGGAGGGACGACAATGCAATACGCACCATGGTACGATTCATTTTCGTCAATTAGGTCGACTTACCCAGCGACAATATCTCCCATCAATAAACGTGCCAAAAGAAATGATATAGGTGCTATCATTGCTCATGTTACCTTCGTCAGCATCATTCATCAGACATGGAACAAACAAATTGCTAACGAAATGAGTTTCTTGCCACGAAATTTGGTTTTGTGCTTCCGGTTCGCTGCTTGCATCGCAATCGACCAATCAAATCTCACCAATCCACGTAGACCCCACGTAGAAGTTTAACAGTACACAATTGCAACAAAAGTCCGTCCCAACGCAATTTCTATGTGTTAAACTATCGCGAAGAAAAACCACGAGAAAACTGCAACACCGTCCGAACAACGACAACGCAAAACGCAATACGCACCATGGCCCGATTCCTTCGTCAATCTGATCGGTTCCCCTAGCGACAATATCACCGATCAACAAATCTACGTACAGGAGCTATCCTTGATCATCGTTACCATCATCTCCATCCTTCATCAGACATGGAATCAATACATTGCAGACCCAATGAGTTTCGTCCCACGAAATTTGTTTTTGTGTTTCCCGAACGGTGTCAACAACTGGTAAATTATCTCTCCCTTCTCATTCCCCCTCCAAATCTCCTTATTTAACAATGTACATAAATAAAATTTTCCTTCCGCTCGTGAACATGTCTCTTTTCTACTATCCCTTACGTACTTCCCATCCTTCCAAGCATTTCACCGCACATTCACTGCCACAAGGAACAACCTTCTTCTCTCACCGATCACCAACAACCCGTACGCACATCCACAACCTCCTTCTCTCGCGTGCGCTCCTCTCACCCAACGTCCTCTCCTATCAACTTATCCGACCGTTACTTTTGCTACATCGAGGCTCTCATTTTCTCTTCCACCATCATCGTCTTCTAACCACACTTCCACCCAACAATGACACCTTCCCATCCCCTCCACCAACATTGCACCTCAAATCATCATTGCAACACAGATAGATGTCCTCTTTCACCAACTCTCCTCACCAAACGTTATTTCTGACAGTTCGCTCCTCCTCCAATAATTCCTACACTCGCATCCCACTCTGCTATGTAATTTAACGTCTGTCCGGAAGCCTTCCCGCGCCTGCACCTACTACTACCCCCTTTTCTTATCTATTTCGTTTTCTCCTTGCGGAGTGCCTTGGCTCACACCGGGGCCCCTTCCCCAGTGTTCGGTAGGTCTTGCGGGTCACCCTCATGGGAGCACCACGGACCACTATCGAGTTAGTCTTCTTGCGGCTACGTCGGAATCCTACGTCTCTTTTTCTACCAGCAATTTCAAACTGAAGGGCATAATTTAGTTTTTTGCCCAAACGTCCCACGCGGCGCGTCTGAGTCGCAGCCCTAACGGTGCAGATGAGAGAAAACGTCGTCGTGATTGCAGAACTTACTCTAGAACTAACTAAAGACAATACGATGAAAGTGATAGGATCGAAGATTGTGATTAGAGTATCGTTAGTCTTGATCGATATCGAGAGTGCCGCTGAGCGAAAAGGGGGAACGTCAGTGGATATCCTACCGATGCAGCACTGTGCCCTTTATTCAGCTAAAAAAACCGCTTTCTTCAGAATGAAGCGTTTTTATGGTTGAATGACGTCACCGTCAGCACGCCTTCCTTTTCTCGGTCCCCTCACATGAACTTGGTATACGGATACCACCCATATTCCCTTATTGATGTCGTCGCATATGTACCATGCCGCAGACCAGCATCCCATTCCGTCCTTGAATAGGTTGGGAGGTCGTAGAGGTGGCATAACTACCAGGATGATGATCGACTCGTTAGACTCTATCGACTCGTTTGATGCTATCACGCGAAACAGACGCGCGGTCTGAGCGATGACGTTGGTAGGCGATGCCACATGTTCAAACTTGCGGTTCTGAATATTAGGTTATGAGCCTGCAATTCTCATTCTGTTGATTAGTTTGACTAAGATCGCGCGTTCTGACTTAGACGGTGCTCTTATGGCATACAAGTTGTACGACGGAGAAAACGAAAATTGCACGACTAAATATATGCCCCGTTCGGCACTTTACTTAGGTCCGCGATGGTCATTGGCCGTTTCGGGGGGCGCCTGCCAACCTAATCTCCGAAAGTTTGGGCACAGTCAAACCAGGCGAAGCGCGCCACAATAATGAGTTTGACCCAGCACCGCGATACACCGTGTTGTAGGAAGTTTGACTTTTCCCTCCAAAAGTTGAAAGCCAAAATCCCGCCAAATCCCAAAGATTTTCCCTCCACAAATTGAAATCATTGCTCCTGCAATCAAGAGAGGTAGAGACTCTGACAAAAAGAACAACTTCTTCCACCATTTTTGTATCCCGGGTTCTTCACAGGTTTTCCCTCCAAAATTGAAAAGACCCTCTATTGGTACTGGAGTTGTGGTGGAGTGCACGGTGTCTCTCCACAGAAGAGAGGTAGAGATTCAGGCAAAACAGGAACAATTTATTGGATTGCCTATTTCAAAAGTATAAGAGGAAAAAATCGCCCTAGCTGAAGATGACAACCAAAATTTTGTTGACCGGTGCCTCTGGGTACCTTGGGCAGCATTTGCTATGGCACTGGATGACAAACGGGATTAAGATCAATGGTGCTGAATCCTCCCTCAACTCCGTGACAGTGGTTGCAACGTATAATCAGTCTCCAGGGTTCGAGCATGCTACCCAAGAATGTTCTCAACTTTTCACCAAAGTCAATGTAATCCCCTTCTCCTGCGATATGACACATCCAGAATCAGTTGATGCCCTTTTCGAGCAACACAGTTTTGATATTTGTATCCACACAGCTGGGCTCTCGTTTCCTGGAGCATGTGAAAAGGATCCAGAAAAGGCCAGGAGGATCAATGTTCCTGAATATTTTTTTCAAAAGCTAGAAGGTGTGTGTCTTGTTGCCCTGTCCACTGTTCATGTCTATGACGGTGCAAGAAACACTGCCCTGGAGGGGTTCTACAATGAAGAAAACGATGCTCCAAACCCTGTAAATGTCTATGGTCGGACAAATTTGGAAATGGAACAATACCTGAAGGAGCATCCAAAGGCCCAGTGGACTGTGATTCTGCGCTCAGATATTATCATGGGACCCATTGCACCCTTAACCCAGGCCCATGATACATTTCTGCACTTTTGCGCTTCCAGGGATCAAAAAGAAACTTCCTTTTTCACCAATGAATATCGAACTGTTGTGAGTGTTGAGCATGTATGCCGAGTCGTGGATTACTTTGTTGCCAATCAGGATTCACCCAGTGGTGAGTACAATATTTACAATATGGGGGGTCCATTACGGGTGACTCGATATCAGATGGCCCAAGAAGTCTTCAACTATTTGGGGTATGACCCAAAAGTAATTCTTCCCTCTGAACGAACCTGTCCTACAACCCCCTTGGATACTTGCATGGACAGTAGTCGGTTGGAAGATGTTACAGGCATTGTGCATGAACCAGGAACCCTGCGCGGAATTGTTGCAATGACATTGAAGGATCTCCCCAGGCCTCCTGTCATCAACCAGGTCTCCTCATTCTCGATTTTTGGATGCTCTGAGAGGCCATTTTACATGCTTGGTCGTCCTTCTTTGGCATGCCATTCCAGCTACTATTGTGAACTGGCAGAGTGCAGTTCTGTGGCAAAAAGTACCAAGCACCCACCCCACATGTCCCCCAGAATAATGTTGGCACTCCAAAAATGAACTATTGTTGGCATTGTTCTTAGCAAACAGCGTTTTCCTTACTTGCAACTGCATCATTACTAGTAGAAAGCATATTGACGTCTGGGCATGCGTAGGTGTGGACGTCGACCCTGTAATCTACCGGTAGAGACTGTAACATCGGCAATTTTCTAGTACCTGTGGCCGAAAAAAAGGGAAGGGAAAAAAGGAAGTTTAAGAAGGGGAGCTCATGCCCAACGGCAAGCGCCCGTTGTAGAGCACCCGAGGTGCGCATTTGTATCATAAATATTATTTCGTCCGTCGTTTCGTCGACGTCGACGTCGGCATTCTTCTTGCAAATGCATTTCGAGTGTTGCTACAAAACAACAATCCAAATCCATCGACTACAAATCAACCTAAAGTCTCATCGACTATAAATTAGCTACAGTGGGTTGGACTGCTACAATAGAGAAGGGACGATGACTCCGAATCAACAATCATCATCACTCATTTGTATTGTCATCGCCGGGCTCTGGCTCCCATGGAATGTTGTCCATCCGCTTTGTTTGGTCAACTGGAAATCCTCTCTTCCTTTGATGCTCCGGTGTCCTGCATTCAAAGAATTTCCCTGGTTGCTTTTGCTTTGGCTTTGGATGGTAATCTGTCCAGTGGCAATCCAACTTACAATAGCCACACTCTCTGCATCGCTTTGGTAATCGTCTCTTCTTCATTTGAGGCTCAAGGAATGCATTGGCCTGGACATACTGAGCCGGTTCCACTGGCGTTTGGCCAGCAAAAGCTGCGACAACAATCCGCCTTGCTTCGGGGGCACTTTCCTCTTCCTCATCCTGGAAAACAGAAAATTGTACATCATCTTCCTCTCGTTCTTCTATTGGGGGAAGATCCATCATTGCTGGGAACGGATTATTCATTTCAACGGACGCTCGCTTCTGCCTCCTCTCGGCCGCATTTGAAGCCACCAAGATTTTTGGAGCCTCCTCATCAAACGACACATCACTGCAACGATCCTGTCCACGCAACGCTCGTCGAAGGCCCTTGTTCTGGTTCAATACTGGCAGCAAAGTAGCTGCAACATTTCCAGCCTTCTTCATTTCTTGGTAAAAGTCCATCAACAAGAAGGCGGTCTTGTAGGTCATGTCAGAGGCTGGTCTTCTATCATCTTCCTCGTCCTTTACCCAGGCATTCCAGAAGCAAGTAAACTTTCCCCAACGGATGGAAGTGAAGTTGTCGGCCTCATCAGTCAATCCATCAGTAGCAGATGTGGAGCCCCCCTGGAACCGAGTGTAGTGCTTTCGAAAAAACTCCTTTTCGCAGTCTGTGATGACTTTTCTGACACCTCGTTTTCGTCCCAATTTTCCGGCAACCCATGCGGCCGATGCGGTCAACTCTTGCATTCTTTCACTTGACTCCTCGTTGCTGGCATTATTGACAAGTGCATCCCAGGATCCATCTTTAAATGAATCCTCAATGCGACCAACAGCTTGGTCCAAGTCTTCTGTGCTTGTGTCGTACTCCCCAGCAATCAACCCGAAATCTTCTCCAGTCGAAGCAAAATATTTGGTACATTCCAATTTTGGATGGGGAGGCTCAACAAGCTCCTCCCAACCGCACCCAGCTTCAACCTCTTCTTCAATCTCCCATCCGTCATAGAAATGGGCATACCTTGACGGTAGCCCAAGAAGACGGATGTGTATGGATTATGGATCCACTTCATTTTGTGCAAAGGCAGCGTTGAATCAATTCCAATTTGTTGGATTCATATTGCGAAATGGGGGCCCAGTTTCGTCATTGGAAGTGGGCATGAAAATGATTCATCGTCATTTTGTCATATTTTTGGGCGAGTGTCCGGCCACGTAGGTAGCTCAAGTGTAAGCCTTTGACAAAAAGGCCTCAGAATTATCATAAACAAGCCATTTTGGCCGATTCTAAACTGTCAGAAAAGTGTAAGCCACCAACAGGCCACCAATAGGGTTGCTCCAAAAAGTGTAAAACATCAATTAGAAAGTCATTATGTTCGGTTCTTGACGTCATTGAACCCAATGCCGTGGTCGGATTCATAGTCATACGAGTCAGCGACGGGGTTGAGCATTTCGCAACTGACTAGATTTGGCTATAGAATGACTACGGTGCTGCGATTGTGAGGATATATAGTTCACTACCATAGCCCAGCGCTGCCAGGTTTATAGGTTCGTAGCAATCAATCTCGGCCACTTAGTAATCTCGTAATATTAGCAATTGTCGTGTGTTAAGTGCACTGTATGATACGGTCAAAATCCATATCACACCACACTTCATCTAGCTATTCCTATTCCAAGATGTTCCTACATTTAGAGGTCTACAAATAATAGCTCTTTGAATATAATTTGTCCGCTATTGGGTTCTCAAAGTCATTTTTGTTGTTCCCTCAGCTGAGGCTCTCTGACTGCCCCAATACGAGTCGTTCTACATCAAAAGCGGGATGTACTATTCATACCACTTGCAGTACCCGCGACAGAGGAATAGTGGAAGACTACCACTACCCTAGAAACCCCGCCGGAATTGACCATCGTCTAACAACACAGTCGCAGGCGTTCAAGAACATCCCGCTAAGAGCCGACGATGGTACCACCAAGATGGTTGATTGTAGAGTCCCACAACCTTTCCATCGTCTCCAGTGTCTTTGAAATTGATCGGCAAACCAAAGGCAGCGTCGTGATGGCATCCGAAGATGATAATAGGAGCCAGAAGACAAAGATGCAATAAAAATAAACGCGGCGTTAGCGTCACGAATGAGCGCTTTACAAAAGATCCAAAACAATAGACGTATCTATAATAACACGAACGACAACTTACCTGGTTTGTTCCTTCTGAATCGTCCTCTAACGAGCAATAGCCGCGTCAACAACCTCGTCGGTCGACGAGGAATTTTCATCAAATCCTTGCCTCGTGAAATTAGGACCATTCTCCGCCAAAACGAGCTGTAACAACCAGAGAAGCGGCTCGAATAGGCTTCGATAAGTTGTTGATCGATTGCAATAAACGGGGGTAAGAAATACTTACTACAGCACTCACAATCGTTGACGCCGTCATTGTGTTTTTTTTTGGCCGAAAGATCCGCACTCATACACTGTACGGCGGCAGGCCGGAATGGCATGAATGCCCGCACGCTGGCACGCCATTTTTTGCCTTGCAAAATTGGTTGTTAAAGTAAATTGTTTGGTAGTAATTATGCTCGTTTAAAGGCAGTCATTTGGTTTCGAATTCTTTTCCTTCTTTTCCCCCCTTTTTTCTTCATAAAATCTTAGCTACCTACGTGGCCGGACATAAGCCTTTTTGGGCGAGTGTCCGGCCACGTAGGTAGCTCAAGTGTAAGCCTTTGACAAAAAGGCCTCAGAATTATCATAAACAAGCCATTTTGGCCGATTCTAAACTGTCAGAAAAGTGTAAGCCACCAACAGGCCACCAATAGGGTTGCTCCAAAAAGTGTAAAACATCAATTAGAAAGTCATTATGTTCGGTTCTTGACGTCATTGAACCCAATGCCGTGGTCGGATTCATAGTCATACGAGTCAGCGACGGGGTTGAGCATTTCGCAACTGACTAGATTTGGCTATAGAATGACTACGGTGCTGCGATTGTGAGGATATATAGTTCACTACCATAGCCCAGCGCTGCCAGGTTTATAGGTTCGTAGCAATCAATCTCGGCCACTTAGTAATCTCGTAATATTAGCAATTGTCGTGTGTTAAGTGCACTGTATGATACGGTCAAAATCCATATCACACCACACTTCATCTAGCTATTCCTATTCCAAGATGTTCCTACATTTAGAGGTCTACAAATAATAGCTCTTTGAATATAATTTGTCCGCTATTGGGTTCTCAAAGTCATTTTTGTTGTTCCCTCAGCTGAGGCTCTCTGACTGCCCCAATACGAGTCGTTCTACATCAAAAGCGGGATGTACTATTCATACCACTTGCAGTACCCGTGACAGAGGAATAGTGGAAGACTACCACTACCCTAGAAACCCCGCCGGAATTGACCATCGTCTAACAACACAGTCGCAGGCGTTCAAGAACATCCCGCTAAGAGCCGACGATGGTACCACCAAGATGGTTGATTGTAGAGTCCCACAACCTTTCCATCGTCTCCAGTGTCTTTGAAATTGATCGGCAAACCAAAGGCAGCGTCGTGATGGCATCCGAAGATGATAATAGGAGCCAGAAGACAAAGATGCAATAAAAATAAACGCGGCGTTAGCGTCACGAATGAGCGCTTTACAAAAGATCCAAAACAATAGACGTATCTATAATAACACGAACGACAACTTACCTGGTTTGTTCCTTCTGAATCGTCCTCTAACGAGCAATAGCCGCGTCAACAACCTCGTCGGTCGACGAGGAATTTTCATCAAATCCTTGCCTCGTGAAATTAGGACCATTCTCCGCCAAAACGAGCTGTAACAACCAGAGAAGCGGCTCGAATAGGCTTCGATAAGTTGTTGATCGATTGCAATAAACGGGGGTAAGAAATACTTACTACAGCACTCACAATCGTTGACGCCGTCATTGTGTTTTTTTTTGGCCGAAAGATCCGCACTCATACACTGTACGGCGGCAGGCCGGAATGGCATGAATGCCCGCACGCTGGCACGCCATTTTTTGCCTTGCAAAATTGGTTGTTAAAGTAAATTGTTTGGTAGTAATTATGCTCGTTTAAAGGCAGTCATTTGGTTTCGAATTCTTTTCCTTCTTTTCCCCCCTTTTTTCTTCATAAAATCTTAGCTACCTACGTGGCCGGACATAAGCCTTTTTGGGCGAGTGTCCGGCCACGTAGGTAGCTCAAGTGTAAGCCTTTGACAAAAAGGCCTCAGAATTATCATAAACAAGCCATTTTGGCCGATTCTAAACTGTCAGAAAAGTGTAAGCCACCAACAGGCCACCAATAGGGTTGCTCCAAAAAGTGTAAAACATCAATTAGAAAGTCATTATGTTCGGTTCTTGACGTCATTGAACCCAATGCCGTGGTCGGATTCATAGTCATACGAGTCAGCGACGGGGTTGAGCATTTCGCAACTGACTAGATTTGGCTATAGAATGACTACGGTGCTGCGATTGTGAGGATATATAGTTCACTACCATAGCCCAGCGCTGCCAGGTTTATAGGTTCGTAGCAATCAATCTCGGCCACTTAGTAATCTCGTAATATTAGCAATTGTCGTGTGTTAAGTGCACTGTATGATACGGTCAAAATCCATATCACACCACACTTCATCTAGCTATTCCTATTCCAAGATGTTCCTACATTTAGAGGTCTACAAATAATAGCTCTTTGAATATAATTTGTCCGCTATTGGGTTCTCAAAGTCATTTTTGTTGTTCCCTCAGCTGAGGCTCTCT
The DNA here is from genome assembly GCA_951394045.1 of Nitzschia sp. DOCU1. NCBI lineage: Eukaryota > Bacillariophyta > Bacillariophyceae > Bacillariales > Bacillariaceae > Nitzschia > Nitzschia sp. DOCU1. The sequence continues at coordinate 3,845,402 of OX595985.1, forward strand.
GACTGCCCCAATACGAGTCGTTCTACATCAAAAGCGGGATGTACTATTCATACCACTTGCAGTACCCGCGACAGAGGAATAGTGGAAGACTACCACTACCCTAGAAACCCCGCCGGAATTGACCATCGTCTAACAACACAGTCGCAGGCGTTCAAGAACATCCCGCTAAGAGCCGACGATGGTACCACCAAGATGGTTGATTGTAGAGTCCCACAACCTTTCCATCGTCTCCAGTGTCTTTGAAATTGATCGGCAAACCAAAGGCAGCGTCGTGATGGCATCCGAAGATGATAATAGGAGCCAGAAGACAAAGATGCAATAAAAATAAACGCGGCGTTAGCGTCACGAATGAGCGCTTTACAAAAGATCCAAAACAATAGACGTATCTATAATAACACGAACGACAACTTACCTGGTTTGTTCCTTCTGAATCGTCCTCTAACGAGCAATAGCCGCGTCAACAACCTCGTCGGTCGACGAGGAATTTTCATCAAATCCTTGCCTCGTGAAATTAGGACCATTCTCCGCCAAAACGAGCTGTAACAACCAGAGAAGCGGCTCGAATAGGCTTCGATAAGTTGTTGATCGATTGCAATAAACGGGGGTAAGAAATACTTACTACAGCACTCACAATCGTTGACGCCGTCATTGTGTTTTTTTTTGGCCGAAAGATCCGCACTCATACACTGTACGGCGGCAGGCCGGAATGGCATGAATGCCCGCACGCTGGCACGCCATTTTTTGCCTTGCAAAATTGGTTGTTAAAGTAAATTGTTTGGTAGTAATTATGCTCGTTTAAAGGCAGTCATTTGGTTTCGAATTCTTTTCCTTCTTTTCCCCCCTTTTTTCTTCATAAAATCTTAGCTACCTACGTGGCCGGACATAAGCCTATTTTTGTGTTACTTCCGACGCAGTCGTGGGACGGTTCGGCGTGGAGGATGGCTTTCGCTCTAGTTTAATAAGCCCTTGCGATAACCACGATAACCATTTAGCTTATTTTTCGTCAGAGTGAGCGACGTTTTTAATAGGTTATGTGCTCTATTTTGGCTTGCGATAACCGGCCACAGCGATGAGAAGATTGCCGTTAACGCGGCGTTAGCGTCACGAATGAGCGCTTTACAAAAGATCCAAAACAATAGACGTATCTATAATAACACGAACGACAACTTACCTGGTTTGTTCCTTCTGAATCGTCCTCTAACGAGCAATAGCCGCGTCAACAACCTCGTCGGTCGACGAGGAATTTTCATCAAATCCTTGCCTCGTGAAATTAGGACCATTCTCCGCCAAAACGAGCTGTAACAACCAGAGAAGCGGCTCGAATAGGCTTCGATAAGTTGTTGATCGATTGCAATAAACGGGGGTAAGAAATACTTACTACAGCACTCACAATCGTTGACGCCGTCATTGTGTTTTTTTTTGGCCGAAAGATCCGCACTCATACACTGTACGGCGGCAGGCCGGAATGGCATGAATGCCCGCACGCTGGCACGCCATTTTTTGCCTTGCAAAATTGGTTGTTAAAGTAAATTGTTTGGTAGTAATTATGCTCGTTTAAAGGCAGTCATTTGGTTTCGAATTCTTTTCCTTCTTTTCCCCCCTTTTTTCTTCATAAAATCTTAGCTACCTACGTGGCCGGACATAAGCCTATTTTTGTGTTACTTCCGACGCAGTCGTGGGACGGTTCGGCGTGGAGGATGGCTTTCGCTCTAGTTTAATAAGCCCTTGCGATAACCACGATAACCATTTAGCTTATTTTTCGTCAGAGTGAGCGACGTTTTTAATAGGTTATGTGCTCTATTTTGGCTTGCGATAACCGGCCACAGCGATGAGAAGATTGCCGTAACATCGCCTTCGCGCGGACCGTAGCGTCCGTACAATCGTAAGGCCCATGACCTGTTTTTTTAATCCATTCAGTCAAAAAGTGCTGTGTCGCAGTACGATGTCGCACCACTTGGGACACCCCAGTGTCTTATTGCGATGCTACAGTTGTCATGACTCATTAGGGACTCGAATACGTTGAACAAGTCATTCGGCCAGGCTCAACGCCCAGTCGCTGAAGGTAATTACGTGAGCGTGATTCACTGGACAATCTCAATTATTTCGCAGTCATTGGGTCGTGTGGGCACGCACATCTGCTCTTCCACTCATTGTCTTGTATTATAATCTGAGGTCTCGTCTGAAGAAAAAGACGATACCAACAGTAAGATCTAAAACAACCCAGTTACATCCGTGAGGACAATAAAGCTGTATATTTCAAGATTGAGGAAGCAGTGCGTGGGACAAGCTATGCGGTGTCACGACTTTTAATAGAACCAAGAATGGACGTGGAGCCTACCTAAACTAAAACTAAACTAAAACTAAAATAAAGGATAATTACCTCAATGTCATTGAGGTGCCAGATCTTAGGTGGCATTGACACTAGGATCTCATCGGCATTCGACTAGCTGGAGTCATGCGCGATGCCTGCGTCATGCGACGTCACGTCGTCGGTGACGGTGACATCAAGAGGTAATGGGCCTTGTCCGACGATGTCCGAGACCGGCCTAGCGTCCGCGTCCGCGCGCAACGCTTTCGTCATGCTACGTCATCACACATGATGTCACACATGACTTAATAGACTAACAATTATTGACTACAATCATTCGAAGGAGTCGACGTGCAAAGCAGTGTACTGCAGAAGTTCGTCGATGAGCTCATTCATAGCCGCCGATTTTGACTCCTCGTTGAAATCGCCGCCAATTAAAAACTCGTCTGTTGGATATTTTTTCACAACTCTTTCAGGTCTCACTTGAATGCCTCTCTGGGCTTTATTCTGGGGTCATTTATCATAGCTTCTTGTTGTTGAGCTGCGGTGAATGAAGTTGGGTCAATGATGCCGTTGCATACTTGGTATACGGATACCACCCATATTCCCTTATTGATGTCGTCACATATGTACCATGCCGCAGACCAGCATCCCATTCCGTCCTTGAATAGGTTGGGAGGTCGTAGAGGTGGCATAACTACCAGGATGATGATCGACTCGTTAGACTCTATCGACTCGTTTGATGCTATCACGCGAAACAGATGCTAAAGTCAAACGGAAGTGAAAGACACAGAGATGATGAGCAATCTAATTTATGAGTAGATTGCGAGTGTTTTGAATGTGGCGGGAAATCCCGTTTGAGTTTGGCACGCTCGGCAGACAACGGATCTTTGTGACTGGCCGGTGCTCGCTGGAAAGGATGCCGGCATGCCTGACGTGCTGGCATGTGGAATCAACACACCCTCGCAGTGAGCATTGGTAGTTGACGATGCTGGAGGAGTGCAAAGATAAGCGGATGGATGACCGTTGTTGGGGTCATTTGCAAGGTATTGCATTTTCTGGTGGTGTGTGGCCGAATGGTGCTTGGTGAAGTAGTTGGCAAGATTCGTTGTTCCGGGAGCCCATTTGACAATAAACTGTTGTTGGGTGATGCGGTCACGGATCCAGTGGTATCGCATGTCGATGGCGCGGGAACGTTGTTGTTTGATGGTGTCGTTGGCAATACCGGCGGCGGTGGAATTATCGGTGGTAACTGGGGTGGCGGGCTGTGGGTGTCCCATTTCGTGGAGAGTTGTGCGCAGGATTGTGCCCTCTTTCTTGTTGATGAAGAGGCCCCCCGTTTCGGCTTCGGCGGCGGAAGATGCTACGTGGCGGAGGATGCCGGTGGGGTTCAATATTGCCCCATTATTGAATCGAGGTTTGGGCGGCTGATTGTCCAAGTAAAAATGACCGCCCACTCGGCTGCGTCCCTGGCCCGCATTTAAGTAGCCGGCGTCGCTGTGGATTGCAAGGATCATGTCGCTGGCGTAGTATTTTAATATGGCGTCCGGGTGCGTGGCACAGTAGTCCAAGAGGCGGTGTATATCGGCGTTGGTGGTCTCGGTGGCTCGGCTTTGGTCGGAGGCAAGTTCGCTGAGTGCGACGAGCGTGGTGTTGTCAACGGCCCGGCCGTAGTATAGCAATGTGCCGACAATCTTTTGAATGCGAAGTCTGCCGTCAGGGCTCAATTGCGGTGCCGTATCAATTGGGTCGGTGAGTTGCACTTTGACACCGAATTGGGGGGCGTTGAAGCGGTGGGGTGAATGTTGTGGTCGGCTTGGCATCGGATGGTTGTACTTGGCCAGTGTTGCAGCAATGTAGCCCGGCATGCTGAGTTCCACGGTACGTTTTCCGTAGTCCCATTTGAGGGAAATCCCGCAGAAAAGTGCCGCATCCCAATCGGTACTCACACCTTCGTAGTATTTTTTCAGAATGCTGAGCAGGTGATCCGCATGCTCTTTGCCCACATATTTGATCGCGAAGTCGTCGACAACCAACACGAAGCTGATTGGTTGGAATGAATGGAGCCAAAGGCCAGGAGTATGGCGGGCAGTGTAGTACCCGTATTTTGCGAGGCGCCGTTGGAGCAAATCATTGGCAAGTTTTCCAGACTGGGGCAAGCCATACATGCCCTTTTCGATGCGGACATAAATAAATCCGTTGTGCACGAGAGGTAAGAGCCTGTATTCCTCGATGATTTCGTGGGGGACCAAATCGATTGCTATTCTCATGAATTCTGGCCTGTCCAGTGGGGTATTCAGGTAGAAATTTTTTACATCGGCGCAGACGCATTTGGCATTGGGAGTCGACAATACGCTGTTGAAGTGGAGCTTGGCGGTGGTAATGTCGGCAGTGGGAGCGCTCGTGTCGCCAGGATAGTCGATAAGGTTGCCGCCGACGGTTAGCCATGTGCGCTCAGGTTCTGATTTCTGGGGTCGCAAGGTGCAGACAAACCGGGCGTAGGTGACGGTGCGGTCCTTTGGGACGTCCTGTTTGGCAATGAATTTGATAGTGTCAGTGCCAGCAACGCGCCCTCCTACTCCTTGGGCAAGTCTGCCAAATTCATTGGTGGCGGATGTGCTCCAGACGGCCTTCGTGGCTGGATTCGTGATGAGTTCACGATATTCCATGCTTTTGCCGGTGATAGGGTCGATGACGGAGTTGGCAAAATAATAATCAACCGGGGGCGTGGGTGGTGGGGCAAGGAACAGATCCGATAGAGGCGCCTCTGGGATTGCCTGGGACGGTATGATGGCGGCTTTGTGAGCAGCTTCGATCAAATTCGGGGTCAACTCCATGGGGCGGCGTGTGGGGGCTGTCTTCGACGACGTGCGGGGTCACCCTCGGAGCAGCTGGCGTCATGGATGGATCGGTGGCCAGGCCAAAGATTCGGGCTAGTTGCTGGATTCCTCGCATGGTTTCCTCACCGTAGAGGAATGGAGCCGCTGGATGAGGATGTTCGATGGTGTGTATGAGGTCTCGAGCGGCATGTGTGGCGGCATCTGCAGATGAGAGTGCCGGCATTTTTATTGCTGTCGGGAAAAATTCGACGGTATCGTTGATCCTGGTCGCCTGGGTTTTGGGGATGAAGACGCGGTAGCACCGGTAATGGTTCATTGCGGGTCCAACATACCATCCGAGATCGCCGTGGGTGCCCCAGGATGGGCGTTTGTCCGATTTGTTGTGGGCAACGACCCGGATGCCTGGTGGAGCCATTGGAGTGCGGTTGAAGTCAAAATTTCCATGGAGCTGGGCGTGGGAAGAGAGGCGTGGATTGATTCTTGATTGACGCAACAAATTGAGGCTGATTGTGGCCTGGTCAATAAGTTCGTCCCACAAGTACAGTGGGAAGTTGGGATCGGTCGTGCAAAGGCCTGCCGTAAAGTGGTTTTTGAAAGTGCGGATGGCACGTTCGGCAGCATTGCGGCGATGGATGCCTGGGGGTGCGAGTTGGAAATCCACATTCTCTTCGGCCATAAAAAATTTTAGGATGGTGCTGGCCTCATTGTCCAAGCGTTGTAAGCGGGGGCGTAGGCCTCGAGTTACCAGGAGACCGTGCAGCTTTTTGTAGGCGCGAAGGATTTCTTTGGGCCATAAAATTTTTTAGGATGGTGCTGGCCTCGTTGTCCAAGCGTTGTAAGCAGGGGCGTAGGCCTCGACTTACCAGGAGACCATGCAGCTTTTTGTAGGCGCGAAGGATTTCTTTGGCCGTGCGATCGGAAATTGGTTCGGCTAAAATCGCGTTGCTATCATAGTCATAGAGGACCATGATGTATTTTTTGCCTGTGTGCGATTGGACAGGGAAGCGGCCGGTTTGATCGGTGTGGATAGCGCCTGTGGGGACTGAGGAGACTTTTTCGATAGCGGCATAGATGTGATTGGTACAGGTACCATCTGTGATGGCCGGTGTGGGAGTAAAGTCCTCGTCGTCCGATGTGGTACTACTAGTAGGTTGGTGCGCAACTCTGGTGCTCTGGATGTTTTTGCGTTGTTGGTCCAGATGGCCTAACGCTGTTGTGATGGATTTAGGCAAGTGCCGCTTGACATTATCGGAGGTCAGCGCAGGCCAAGTAGTAAAGTGGTTGTTGTTGATCGCCTTGAGTAATGTAGAAACCGAAGGAGAAAACAAACTTGCGTGTAGAAATTGCATGATCTCACTTGTAGTGCTGGTAGGAAGCACTAAGTTGGCAATTGGGGTAGGCATAGTCGACAGGGGAAGCCGGTAGAGGCCATTGTTGTCACGGTAGCCCTGGTACAGGTGCTCACCTTGGTCGTTGGCAATATGGCAGTGTTTTGCATCGAAGGTGATGGTACAGCCAGCATCTGCTCACCTTGGTCGCTGGCAATATGGCAGTGTTTTGCATCGAAGGTGATGGTACAGCCAGCATCTGCAATGACGCCGACTGAAAGGAGGTCGTGTGTGTCCATGCTGGGGAACAAATGTGCATTGCGAGCCGTTGCAGGTAGTTTTGGAAGATTAATTGTTCCGGTATGGCTCGAGTGCATTGTTTCACCTGTGGCAGTGTGGACAGTGAGACTGGGGTTGGTACGGGGGTGAACGGGCTTGATGTTAATGCAGCACTTTGTGATTTCACGGGCAAAGTGTTTGGAGGCGCCGGAGTCAAGAGCTGGATCATTAGGATCTGGAGTTGAAGTATCTATGGGTTGCAGACTAGAATACAAATTAAGTTGAGCACTAGGATAAGTGTTTAATGTTGTATTATTCGTCGACCCAAAGAGTCATTTCTTGAGGCGCCATTTTCCATGTTGGCAGCCGCCCTTGTTGTCATCCAGGGTGGCTTCTTTGATATGGCCAGTGGCAGTGCATGTGCATTGATTGCCATTGTGGCCACCATAACCGTGGGTCCAACAGTATTGGGCAACGAAGGGTGCTCGTGGTGCTCAGGCAGTGGGACCAGCGGTGGTCCGTTTGGCATCGTCGAGGGCTTTGCGTAGGCGGGCAATTTGCACTACGTCGTTTGTAGGATCGAAAAGGTTGTGAAAATTATGGCTAGGTTAAAAACTAGATGTATTTCTCATGCAAGTTGTCTCGTAGGCTCTCGTAGTTCTAGTAGAGTCGAGACCTTTGACATGCATCGACAACAATCCGAACAGGAGGTTGATGCATCTTGTAGTAGACTAGCTACGACGTTGTACTAGGGTTCTTTGGACGTCGTCAGCTACTCTGGAATAAAGTATAGCTACCTCGATGTCATCGAGGTGCCAGATCTTAGGTGGCATTGACACTAGGATCTCATCGGCATTCGACTAGCTGGAGTCATGCGCGATGCCTGCGTCATGCAACGTCACGCCGACGGTGACGTCAATAGGTTATGGGCCTTGTCCGACGATGTCCGAGACCGGCCTAGCGTTCGCGTCCGCATGCAACGCTTTCGTCATGCTACGTCATCACACATGATGTCACACATGACTAAATAGACTAATATTATTGGACTACAATCATTCGAAGGAGTCGACGTGTAAAGCAGTGTACTGCACCCGCCCCCATGATGGAGGGACAGGACTTAACTATGATAGGGATGTATGTTACGAATGTTCCAAGTCTGAGTAACTGCACCCTTCTGGATACGTACTGTACCGTTGTCATTCACGGCGACTATTGGATACGGACCATCGTAAGGGTTAGCACCAAACTTACGTTGTTGGTCCTGCTTGATCATGATCTGTTGGCCTACGTGATACTCATACGGTAATCGCGTTTTGTTTTCTGCCGCATTGTTCTTCGCAATGCGTTGCATCTTGCGCTCACGGATGAGCTTCCAATTAGCTTCGAAGCGGGTGTTGAGAATGGCATCTCTACCGAAAACTAGTTGCATCGGCGTAGCCTGTAGCGTCGTGTGATATGTCGCGCGCACGGCGAACATCACGGCTGCCAGGATTCCATCGAGTCCGACTGTATCGTCTGAGTGCTGCAGTTCAAACGTACGAATCATATTCCCGATAGTTTGGTGTACTCGTTCGAGTATTGCGTTCGCCTGCGGGTTTCTCGCAGTGATTGGGCGCGCAAGCACGCCATAGTCTTCCTTGACCATTCGCCGGAATTCGCCCATGAACTCCGTGCCGCGGTCATAAATAACTTGTTGTGGCCACGGGTATCTTGTGAACCACGTCTTTTCGGCTAATTCGGCGATACTAAAAGCCTCTTTATTGGGTACGCGAACCATCTCAAACCAGCCAGTTGCCGGATCAATCATGGTAAGGCACCAAAGCTCGAGTTGTTTCTGTTTACCCTTATTTCGTTTACCCTGGTTAATCGAGTAGGGGCCTATGAGATCGACACATAGGATTTCCCAGGGTTCGCTCTCGGGTTCCTTAATTGGCAGGTGCCCATACTTAAGGGTCTTGCGTTTTGTTAATTGGCACAACCTGCATTTCTTGCAGATGTCGACGACGTCGGTTCGCAGTCCTTTCCAGTAGAAATGCTGCCGAATCGTGTGCTCCGTACGGGTCTCCCCCGGGTGACACAGTGTCTCGTGGTACCACTCAACGCATCGGCGTTGGAGTGACTGCGGAATAACTATCTTACCATCTCTAACTACTAGAGGACGTTTCTTACCGCCCCCACGAAAAACCTTTACACTATATCTACTGTCCGACGCTGCCTTTTGGAGCAGCGCGGTATCTTTTCGCTGATGTCGCATAATGTACTTGTAGGTAAGGGGGAAGACGCTTTCAGGTAGTTCATCGCCCCCAAAGTACTCTGCGAAATTGGCCTCGGTAAAGGGCTTTTCGTCCTTACCAAGTCGACTAAGGGCGTCCGCTACTACATTCGTCTCACCTCGAACGTAGACAAGTTCGGGACCATACTCTTCGAGGATGAGTCGCCAGCGCATAACGCGTTCAGTATTGAAGTTTTTATAGGTTAGATTCTTGTGGTCGGTGTAGACGCGAATCTGTTGACCTAGGAGAATCGTACGGAACTCCTTGAGTGTTTCTACAATAGCTAGTAGTTCCCGCTCGGTAGTGGTATACCGTGTCTGCGCGGGATTGAGTTTGCGACTATAGAACGCGATAGGCTTACCGTTCTGCGAGATGACCGCGCCAAGCTGCGTGTCGCTCGCGTCAGTATGTATATCAAACGGTAGATGAAAGTTCGGGTAAGTTAGGAGAACCTCCTTACTTATTATTTTCTTCATCGTGTCAAATGCCTCTTGGTGCGCGCCGGTCCACTCCCACTTAGCTGTTTTCGACGTAAGTGATGCGAGCGGGGCGAGGATGTGCGAACGGCGCACCCACATGTCGCGATAATAATTCACGATACCGATGAAAGCGCGTAGTTCCTTTTTATTGCGCGGTGCGAGCATGGCTTGGATTGCTTGCACTTTGGTTGCTACTGGTTGGATGCCGTCGCGGGTAATCCAGTAGCCAAGGTATTCGAGCTCCGCTTTCGCGAAGAAGGACTTCTTGATGTTCACCTTGAGTCCCGTGTCTTTCAGACGTTGTAGTACCACGTCGAGTTTCTCTAGGTGGTCTAGGTAACTACCCTTAGTAAGTACTAGAAGATCGTCTATGTACGTACGTATGTACTCTAGGTCTGCGAACAGCGACGACATCTTTTCCTGGAAGATATCGGGGCTATTGCTGAGTCCCATAGGTAGTCGCTGCATCTCATATTTTCCCCATGGGAAGACGAGAGTGCAAAGTTTCTTTGCGTTCGGACTAAGTTCCACATGGTAGTAGCCCATGTTTAGGTCTAAACTAGTAGCGTACTGAAAACCTTCTAGTTTTAACAGTAGCTCTTGTATCTTTGGTAGCGGGAATGGCTTCCGCTTGATTCGCTTGTTGAGCTCGCGGAAGTCGTTTATGAACCGTACCCTCTTGTCCTTCTTTGGTATGATGAACGACGGTGCCGCCCATTCAGAGCGGTTGACTTTCTTTAGTACGCCGACTGCGCAGAGGCGATCGGCCTCGTCGCGTAGCGTCTGTTCATATGCCTTCGGCACTGGATATGGCCTCGCATGATATGGCGTGACATTAGGCTTTAGCTCGATATCATAGGGCTCGCCTTTCCAAGTGCCGAGCGTGCCGTCAAAGAGCGTCTCATGTTTCTGAAGAAGCGTCTTGAGGGCGGATTTATCTTCTTCCGACAGATGGTCCATCTCGGAGATTTTCTGCGGAATGTCCGCTGGGGCATATTTAGCGTCTAAGATTTGTTTAATAGACTTGGCACCACCATCTGCGTCGGCCTGCCAGGCGTCTTCGTTGGGCGTCTCGCCATATATCTTCATTGCTATAGCAGCTAAATCCCATTCGACTTCCCTTGTCTTGAAGTCGAACTTGACACCTAGTTCTCGCAGAAGGTCTCTGCCAATGATCATGTCGTAGTTGCCAAGGTCGGATGTCACCTGGAAGACCCATTCAATCACCCTATTGGCATGAAATTCCGGAAGTTTAAACTGGATTTTTACTTCGCGGTGTGTCTCGACGACACCTCCAGCTGTCGTGAAGGTGGTTCTCGATGGTGTCGTCCTGACACGTAGTTTCCTGACATGCTTCTCGGAGATCAGTCCTCGTGATGCTCCGGTGTCTAGTAGCGTCGTCAACGCTGCCGCCTTGGCCTTGCCTAGGCGCGTGTTAATTTGCGCGAAACAGTACGGAATTTCGTCTGGCGCGGTTTTCTGGCGTTTTGGTGAGCTCCGGTTGTACAGTCGCGTTATCACGTGCGATTCCGCCGCGATACGGTAATTAATGCATTGGTCCAATGAGGCGAAGACCTCACCCGGCTCGGACGGTATATAGACGGATGGGCTCGCATGTCGTGCCCCATCGTGTTGCTCGTGGAAAACGAAAACTTCGTCACATCCGCAATTTTTGCGTTTTCCACCTACTCTTTCAGAGATTTTGTAATAGGATAACTCGTCCTTATGATTATGCATTAAACTAGATTTTTCGTGTACAACTCGCTCACACCTTCAGTTTTCATCGTCGCTAGCGACAAGGTTAGCCAAGAGTTCGTCCACATTGAAGTTTTCCTCGTCGGGTGGATCAATCGCCTTGCGCTTGCATTCGTCCTTGACCGCGTCCTTGACCATGTTCTGGATCATGGCATGTAGTTCTTCTTTCTTGTTGGCGCCGCCATCGTCACGAACCCAAGTGCGGTTACCGTAACGAGGCTTTTTATCGCCATTCTTGATGAAGTTTCCATGGGCGGCAGCCATCTTCTGGGCCTGCGCCACCACCATCTTGCAGTCCCCAGTGTTGTGGGACCAGTTGGGGCCATGGTAGGCACATTTAAAGGGAGGAGTCTTGTCATTAGGGCCGCGCTTAATAGCGGGCTTCGAGTGATCCATTCGCGGGTCTCGCTTCCCCTTCGGAGGATGGTTGCCATCTGGCTTCTGCTTACGGACGTGGTGAGTTTCGTGCAATTTTTCGGTGAATTCGAGGCGCTCGCAGAACTGGGTAAACTCGTCCAAAGTGTGGTCAATCGGCTCGAAACCTTGCAGGATCATCTGTTGACGCCAACTGGCGGGAATGGCGAACTCCGCATGCTCAATGATCTCGTCGTTGGGAAGCTTGTTGGCTGCTCCACGAGTGCTGTCAAACATCGCCAAGTAGCTGTTGAGTTGCTGGAAGCGGCTGATATATTCCTTCATCGACATCTCAGGAGGCTTGCGACACAAACGGCGCATGTAACGTTTCTGGGTCTGAAGTGCGCGAGCCGGGAGAACGTAGTTAGTCACTCCTTGGAGGACGATTTTCAAATTTGCACTTGTTTCGTTCCCAGCGGTCGCTGCGGTTTCCTCGAACTTGGCGAGGGCCTTTCTGGTGAGGATACGGCGGTAAAACTCATACTTTTGCGGACCGGTAGTCAGGTGCTGACCGTTGATCACCTTTTTGGCCTTTTCTTGGAGGCGAAACCAAGTTTCAGGCGACTCGTCGCCGTTGAACGGAAGAATCGACAGTTCGAACTGAGTGGAGGTTGGATCTTCAGGAACATTGCGACACTTGAAGGTAACCAGCTTTTCCTTGTTCACTGCAACTTCAGGTTCACGTTGAATAGGGATCGGGGCTCGTTGAAAACCTTTTCTCGACATGTCATGGCGAGGAATAGCCGCGGCGGCGGCAACGGTTGCGTTAGAGAGCTTCATCTTGAGTAAATTGATCTTGATCACGACGATTGTCGTGGAGTGTTAACACTATGCACTACGTCGTTTGTAGGATCGAAAAGGTTGTGAAAATTATGGCTAGGTTAAAAACTAGATGTATTTCTCATGCAAGTTGTCTCGTAGGCTCTCGTAGTTCTAGTAGAGTCGAGACCTTTGACATGCATCGACAACAATCCGAACAGGAGGTTGATGCATCTTGTAGTAGACTAGCTACGACGTTGTACTAGGGTTCTTTGGACGTCGTCAGCTACTCTGGAATAAAGTATAGCTACCTCGATGTCATCGAGGTGCCAGATCTTAGGTGGCATTGACACTAGGATCTCATCGGCATTCGACTAGCTGGAGTCATGCGCGATGCCTGCGTCATGCAACGTCACGCCGACGGTGACGTCAATAGGTTATGGGCCTTGTCCGACGATGTCCGAGACCGGCCTAGCGTTCGCGTCCGCATGCAACGCTTTCGTCATGCTACGTCATCACACATGATGTCACACATGACTAAATAGACTAATATTATTGGACTACAATCATTCGAAGGAGTCGACGTGTAAAGCAGTGTACTGCAAATTTCTTCGTCCTTCTGGGCCAACTGTGTTGTGAGGTTGGTGGTGTTGTCAACTAGGGCTGCGAATGCTTGGCGGTCGGAGGCTGTGGCCGTGGCCAGGTTGGCCAAGGCTTCTACTGTCGCGTTTTCCTGGTCGGCAATGGCCACGTTGATGAAACCTGCGCGGCCGGTAGTGGTTTGTTGGAGGCGGAGGGAGCGTTGGGCGTCCAAGAAGTGGAGCTTGAAGTTATCCCATGTTTGTTCGGCGGTGGGTTTGGCAAGCCACCTTTTGCAATCATCAAAGTACAGACCGGTTGCCCAAACGGAACTGTAGGCAGAGGTCAGGATGTGGCTGTCGCTGATTGGGGCATTGCCGTCGGCTGCAAATTCTACGCAGGTTTCGACACTGTCAATAAGGGTCTCGAAGGGGCTGTTGCCGTCTGCCCTATCCCGGGGGTGACGAAATAAAAGTAGAAGACAATTGTAATTGTGAGACCTATGTTACATCTATTTGCATTCATTCCAACAACAAGATTGACGAGACGAAAGATTTTCGTCTTTCAAATATTTGCGACCGATCGTTCATTTTGTGAACGTCTTTCCCCGCGCGTAAATAACGCGCATATATTCTATTCATTCGGATATGTCGATTCCTCGTATCGTCGCCTTCTAACTAGGCGTCCCTAGTCCTGGCTAGCTACGACTCCTCGTCGCCCATGGTCTGAATTATTTCCTTGCTCTAAATACATCTCCTCTATTAGGCGATGCATATTTACTACTTAGATTGTAGGCATGCCGTTGGCAAGGGACTCTATGGGTTAGTCGAATGTTACTATGCAATATACTACAGAGCGCTTCCATGTGTAACGCTACGACTGCTTTGATCGTTGCGTCGGTGCGCCGTCAGCGACGACGTCACCGTTTGTTCGTGTCCGTGTCCGTTAGCCGTCTGTACGTTGTCCGTCAGGCGGACGACTCCGTTCGTCTACGACTACTAAGACTACCAGCGTGTAGGACTAATATGACTAAACTATTTACGCGTCTCTGTGGGGTATGGCACCCGCTTCCCTATGGAACAGTTCGGTTACTTTGTCCAGTACGGTGTAATCCGTCTGATGTTAACTCGTTGCTGTACGGGGCCATTTTGAATGGTCACGGTTCCATTGTCATGTACATTCACTACATTGTAGGGTCCCGTACGCGGACTCCGTACTTTCGGTAATTTTCCGGGTGTAGTGAGCAGCACGCGATCGCCAACATTGTACTGATGCTGGATTCTCTTTGAGTTTTCTCGTTTATTGGAAGCATCGATGATCTTCTGCTTGCGTAGCCTAATACGCGCCCAGTCTGCCACAAACTGTACTGGGAGAAACATATCCCTGCCGAATACTAACTGCGCTGGGGATGCCTGTAGGGTCGTGTGGTGCGTACTCCTAATCGCGAAGGCGGCGGCAGTGAGGAACTCATCCCATGGGTTCGTTTCGTCGAGTTCTCGTTCCTCTAATTCGAAGTTACGTAACGAGTTTCCTAATACTTGGTGTACACGCTCTATTACGCCGTTACTTTGGGGATTGTATTCTGTTGAGGGCTTCCTCTCCAGGCCATAGTTCTTACATAAGTCGTTGAAGTAGCGTTTGAATGTTGACCCATTATCTATGCCCACTTGTTGAGGTCTCGGGTACCTCGCCAACCAATAAGCATCGAATACCTTCTGGCACTCGTAGCTATCAGGTTTAGGCAGTGGTGCTATTTCAAACCAACCCGTGACTGGGTCGATCATGGTCATCGCTAAGAGCTCGCGTACTCCTTTCGGAGTTCGCACGGTGTATGGTCCTACCATGTCTACGTTCACGCGCTTCCATGGTATTGTCTCCGCTTCTTTCGGCGGCAGATGGCCATATTCTTTCCGTTGCTTCTTCGTCAACTGACATATCTTGCACATGCGACAGTGTTGCTCGACTGTCTCTCGCAATCCTTGCCAATCGAATACGTGGCGTATTGTCGCTTCCATTCGGGTCATGCCTGGGTGTTGTAGCAAGTCGTGGTAGCTTTCGACTATCCTAGCTTGTAGTGCAGCCGGTACTACTACTTTACCGTACTTAGCTATAACATCTACACCTTCTAGTTTGATCTTGGTGTATTTAGAGGGAGCTCGTCTGGCTTTTCGCATTAGATCGAGGTCTTTGTTTTGGTAGTATGCTACTACCTTTGGACTCAGTGCGAATCCTTCTTCTGCCGCGATATCTTCCGCGGTCACGAGGTCGGCATAGGAGATCTCGTAGTCGTCGTCATCTCTTGGGTGATGTGACATACAATACGACATTTGTTTCCCAATGGGAACCTCCTCTGTCGACTCATCATCTGGGTCACTATTCGGGTGTCGCGACAGTGTGTCCGCGACTACATTGTCTTCGCCTTTGACATGCACGAACGTAGCACCGTACTCTTCCAACAGAAGACGCCAGTGAACCACTCGGGAGCTCGGCATCTTGTTGTACAGAATATTTAGGTGGTCCGTGTGTACTACCAGCTTTTGACCAAGGAGAATATTCCTAAATTCCTTAAGCGTCTCGACTATACTTAGCAGCTCCTGTTCGCCTGTCGTATAATTCTTTTGGGCGGAGTTCAACTTCCGACTATAGAACGCCAATGGCTTTCCGTCTTGCATAATTACGGCGCCCAATTGATAATCGCTAGCATCCGTATATATGTGGAATTCTTTGTTGAAGTCGGGGAAGTTCAACAGCGTCTCTCACGCTACTGCTCGTTTGATCGATTCGAATGATTCATTGCATTCGGGAGTCCATTTCCACGGGACTGACTTGGAACATAACGCCGTTAGCGGCGCCAGTATGTGCGATCGCTTCCGCCACATATCACGGTAGTAATTTACCATGCCTAAGAAACGTCTCAGTTGTCGCTTCGTTTGCGGCGGCTGCATCTTCAGTATTGCTTCCACTTTCTTAGGTTGGGGATGGATACCGTTACGGGAAATCTCGTAGCCTAGGTACTCAACGCGGTCGGCAGCAAATTTGCATTTGCGTACATTCGCGCGGAAACCAGCTTGTTCGAGTCGTGCGAGAACCTCTTTGAGCTTTGTGACATGGTCGCTAAATGTGCCTTTGCTCGTTATCAATATATCATCCATGTAGACTTGTACGTACTCCAGGTCACCAAGGAGACGCATCATGATACTTTGGAAAATATCAGGGGCATTGGATATACCCATCGGCAGCACCTGGTACTGATATAAGCCCCACGGCATTACAGTACCAAGGAGGCCTTGGCTGTACTTATCCATTGGAATGTGATAATAGCCCATGCTGAGGTCAATAGCCGTTGCCCATTTAAAGCCCTGGAGTTTTTGCAATAACTTGTTGATCTTTGGCAGTGGGTGCGGCTTGCGCACAAGATATTCGTTGAGTTTCCGAAAATCTGTAAGTACGCGCACATCGCCCGTTTTCTTCGGTTGAATGAACGTGCCGGCCGTCCATGTGGATTGGCTGACACGCTTCCAGATTCCAAGTTTTTCGAATCGTTCGATCTCTTTTCGCGTCGTTTGCTCGTACGCATGAGGAATGCCGAATGGCTTAGCATGATACGGCTTTGCTCCTTCTTTTAACTCTAGACGAATAGGATCTATTTTAAGTTTACCTAATCCGCCTCCGAATAGTGTGGGGTGCTGCTTCAGTTCAGCTAGTAGCTCGTCTCGCTGCTCCTTAGTCAAGTAGTCGAGTGAGTCAACAAACTCTTCCATCTCAACTTTGGAGTAGTCGGCGTCAAGGATCTTAGCTTGTCGTTCTTCCGCCGCTTGAATAACGGGGGCGTCTTGAGACATCTCGTACAGAAGCTGTAGAGCCTCTGGATCCGTCACAACACCACTTTCCTTCATCTCGACTTCGCTATTGCCCCATCGAATCGTTCGTTTCTCGAAATCGAGTACAAACTTCAATTCGGCTAATAGGTCAAGTCCTAGAATTAGGTCGTAAGGTGAGCTTTCGCGATCTGTGTGCTCGTCGACGTGACATGGCCAGTGTATCTCTTTACTAGACGAGAGTTCGGGGATCCTGAAGCGAATCATTCCGACTTTGTCCGTCTTGAATTTGCCGCCCATTGTAGTCCAAGTAGTAACTCGTTTTCCAGTGGGAACTAGCTGGCTAAGCGTCACAAAGCTCTTAAGAACGATGGAACGACTAGTACCCGTATCTAGTAGAGTTCTAAGGACATAGGATTCACCTCTAGGATTTACCGCTTCGACGACTATTTCTGTAGTTAGCCGCCTGGCAATTTTCCTATTTGGCTCTATTCCAGGGCGTGACGTTCGAATAGCAAAACTATGTTCATTTTCGCTATTGTAGTCGATGTAGTCGCTCTCGGATTCACTATTTTCGTTACTGCTACTGTCCGAACGATTATTCAGCTGGAAACTGACCTGCCTTTTGGCTTTGGTCTTCCCTTTTTTCTTTCTTACTTTGTTTCTTAGCGAGGGCTTTCACGACAGTCTCCATCTGGAGTGCCGAGAACATGTTCTCACGGGCTCCACGCGGACGTTTGTTTGGGCGATCCTTGGCATTGCCAGGTAGGCTCCAACACTTGTCGCCGGGGGCCGGATGAAACTTGCCGCAGTGCTCGCAGGGCTTCTTTCTGTCCCCCTTTTCGGCTTTCTTGCGGTCTTTGCCTCTCTTTCTTTTCTTACCGCCGTCCTTGCTTTCGCTTTCGGATCGTTCGGCGTTTTTCTTTTCTTTGTTCTTTTTATCTGCTCTGACCGCATCGTCGAAGACGTGCTTGGCCTCGAGCTTTTCCAAGTATTTGTAGTACTCGTCGAGCGTCATTGAGAAGGGATCGATGTTCGAGGTGAGCAGGTCTCGCTGCCACTCGATCCTTTTCGCTCGGTCGAGGATCTCCACGAGTTCGTCGTCGTCGAACATCTCACAGCTCGTTTTGTCTTCGGGGATCGGGAAGTAAGGTAGCATGTTGTTTTGACGGAGTAGTTCGGCCTTGAAGTCGGCCAACGACATCTCCATCATGAACACGTGATAGCGTAGATAGTTTCGCTGGCGGCGGTAGGCGTGCTCGGTGCCGAAGTAGTACTGCCCCATTCGTTGCATCGCCTCGTTAAAGGTGTCGTCCGGGGTCTCTTCTTCTTCTTCGTCCGACTCGTCAATGTTGTGACGTAGGTTGGCAACGATGTCTGCGAACCTTTGCCTTGCCTCTCCAGCCAACAACGCCTTCGCATACTTGATTTTCTTTTCCCCATCGTCCAAGGGGACGTCCCGAATCAACTCGTCCATCTGCATCCGCCACTTGACCCATCGTTCGGCGTCGCCTTGTTCGAAGATAAAGCAACGCGTTTCGAACTCGTCCGAATCCTCATCGGTTGGGTCTAACTTGATCTTGACCTTCTTGGACTTCTCATCGTCTTGGAGAGTCTCTTCGTCCTTGGGTTTCTCGCGACGGAAGGGGATCAACGGAGGGTTGACGTGTGCGGCTTGAGTCAGAAGCAACGCAACTTTCTTCGCGTACTCGTGGTTAGAGTAGGAGGTCTTCATCCTTCAAACGGGAGTTTTAAAACTGTGCCCTATCCCGGGGGTGACGAAATAAAAGTAGAAGACAATTGTAATTGTGAGACCTATGTTACATCTATTTGCATTCATTCCAACAACAAGATTGACGAGACGAAAGATTTTCGTCTTTCAAATATTTGCGACCGATCGTTTATTTTGTGAACGTCTTTCCCCGCGCGTAAATAACGCGCATATATTCTATTCATTCGGATATGTCGATTCCTCGTATCGTCGCCTTCTAACTAGGCGTCCCTAGTCCTGGCTAGCTACGACTCCTCGTCGCCCATGGTCTGAATTATTTCCTTGCTCTAAATACATCTCCTCTATTAGGCGATGCATATTTACTACTTAGATTGTAGGCATGCCGTTGGCAAGGGACTCTATGGGTTAGTCGAATGTTACTATGCAATATACTACAGAGCGCTTCCATGTGTAATGCTACGACTGCTTTGATCGTTGCGTCGGTGCGCCGTCAGCGACGACGTCACCGTTTGTTCGTGTCCGTGTCCGTTAGCCGTCTGTACGTTGTCCGTCAGGCGGACGACTCCGTTCGTCTACGACTACTAAGACTACCAGCGTGTAGGACTAATATGACTAAACTATTTACGCGTCTCTGTGGGGTATGGCACCGTCCCAAGGCTGATCCAAGAGCTTGCGGTTCTCCGCAAGGGCCTGCGGGGTGATTTGGCCATAACTGGTGAAAAGGAACTCAAGGAGATCGCGGAGCTTGACATTTTGGTACCCAAGATTGCGGTCGATTTTGGTGCGAAGGTACAGGGGCTCGATAGCGCCTACAAGTTGCTTTTTGAGAGCGGCATGGACATTGAGGTATGTGTACCAGTTTCGGAGGAGCACTTTGTGGCGGCGTTCTAGGGCGGCTAGCTGTTCGTCAGTGGCATTGCGTGGGATAGTGGGTGTGTCACCGGGATTGGTGGGAGGGGTAAACCCATTGTTGGCGCCGGCGAGTGCTGTGTAGACGGTGTCGGAGAGGACGAGGCCAAGATAGCCGTGTTGGCCGCCACCTGCGGTGGTCGGCACGGATGCGGCATTCATCTTGAGGGATTCGCGGAGCCCTTGCAAGGTGGCGTAGGTCGGCTGGCCGACGATTTTCTCGACGGTACATGGAAAGGATTTGTCCATGTCGTCAATGGATAGGACGGTAGTCGTCATTGTAGGAGCTGCGACAAAGAGTGCTGTTGGTGGAGTAACAGCAATGTCGGCAGGTCTGAAGAATTAGATTGCTCTGCTAAAGTCAAACGGAAGTGAACGACACAGAGATGATGAGCAATCTAATTTATGAGTAGATTGCGAGTGTTTTGAATGAGGCGGGAAATCCCGTTTGAGTTTGGCGCGCTCGGCAGACAACGGATCTTTGTGACTGGCCGGTGCTCGCTGGAAAGGATGCCGGCATGCCTGACGTGGCATGTGGAATCAACAACAGACGCGCGGTCTGAGCGATGACGTTGGTAGACGATGCCACATGTTCAAACTTGCGGTTCTGAATATTAGGTTATGAGCCTGCAATTCTCATTCTGTTGATTAGTTTGACTAAGATCGCGCGTTCTGACTTAGACGGTGCTCTTATGGCATACAAGTTGTACGACGGAGAAAACGAAAATTGCACGACTAAATATGCCCCGTTCGGCACTTTACTTAGGTCCGCGATGGTCAACCACCTGATCAAAACCATCGTTGCTGTCAGAATCAGAATGACTGTTGCCCTGAAGTAACAACAAATCTCTCTCAAAACCCACTCTCAGTGCATCATTGATTGCTTGACGAAGTAGTTGTCTCTCCAAAGCAGTACTCCACTGGCGAAGGGACATGGTAGATAGCCCTATTTGATGGAATGTTGTTGGTTTGTTGCGTTGTAGAAGGGAGTGGGATACTTTTTTGTCAACAATCAGCAAACAAGACAAGTAGTAAGGAATTTTGTTTCTTCGTCGTCGTCGTCGTCGGGGATTCGGCGATTCGAAACCAGCATGGCTGGGAGTGCTCGCTGGGTGAGTGGACCTCACTTAGGTTGGAAAGCTGGCTGGCTCCAAACACATGCATGTGGATCCCTTGAAGCAAAATTTTAAAAGGTCGAAGCCTAAATTCAAGCTCAAATGCCACCAGGAAAGGAAAGAGCCAAGGATATCTTTCGCAAATATCCTTCGCGCGGGAAGCCCAAACGGGAAGCCCAAATCGAAGCCAGGAAATCTCTAATAATGAGTTTGACCCAGCACCGCGATACACCGTGTTGTAGGAAGTTTGACTTTTCCCTCCAAAAGTTGAAAGCCAAAATCCCGCCAAATCCCAAAGATTTTCCCTCCACAAATTGAAATCATTGCTCCTGCAATCAAGAGAGGTAGAGACTCTGACAAAAAGAACAACTTCTTCCACCATTTTTGTATCCCGGGTTCTTCACAGGTTTTCCCTCCAAAATTGAAAAGACCCTCTATTGGTACTGGAGTTGTGGTGGAGTGCACGGTGTCTCTCCACAGAAGAGAGGTAGAGATTCAGGCAAAACAGGAACAATTTATTGGATTGCCTATTTCAAAAGTATAAGAGGAAAAAATCGCCCTAGCTGAAGATGACAACCAAAATTTTGTTGACCGGTGCCTCTGGGTACCTTGGGCAGCATTTGCTATGGCACTGGATGACAAACGGGATTAAGATCAATGGTGCTGAATCCTCCCTCAACTCCGTGACAGTGGTTGCAACGTATAATCAGTCTCCAGGGTTCGAGCATGCTACCCAAGAATGTTCTCAACTTTTCACCAAAGTCAATGTAATCCCCTTCTCCTGCGATATGACACATCCAGAATCAGTTGATGCCCTTTTCGAGCAACACAGTTTTGATATTTGTATCCACACAGCTGGGCTCTCGTTTCCTGGAGCATGTGAAAAGGATCCAGAAAAGGCCAGGAGGATCAATGTTCCTGAATATTTTTTTCAAAAGCTAGAAGGTGTGTGTCTTGTTGCCCTGTCCACTGTTCATGTCTATGACGGTGCAAGAAACACTGCCCTGGAGGGGTTCTACAATGAAGAAAACGATGCTCCAAACCCTGTAAATGTCTATGGTCGGACAAATTTGGAAATGGAACAATACCTGAAGGAGCATCCAAAGGCCCAGTGGACTGTGATTCTGCGCTCAGATATTATCATGGGACCCATTGCACCCTTAACCCAGGCCCATGATACATTTCTGCACTTTTGCGCTTCCAGGGATCAAAAAGCAACTTCCTTTTTCACCAATGAATATCGAACTGTTGTGAGTGTTGAGCATGTATGCCGAGTCGTGGATTACTTTGTTGCCAATCAGGATTCACCCAGTGGTGAGTACAATATTTACAATATGGGGGGTCCATTACGGGTGACTCGATATCAGATGGCCCAAGAAGTCTTCAACTATTTGGGGTATGACCCAAAAGTAATTCTTCCCTCTGAACGAACCTGTCCTACAACCCCCTTGGATACTTGCATGGACAGTAGTCGGTTGGAAGATGTTACAGGCATTGTGCATGAACCAGGAACCCTGCGCGGAATTGTTGCAATGACATTGAAGGATCTCCCCAGGCCTCCTGTCATCAACCAGGTCTCCTCATTCTCGATTTTTGGATGCTCTGAGAGGCCATTTTACATGCTTGGTCGTCCTTCTTTGGCATGCCATTCCAGCTACTATTGTGAACTGGCAGAGTGCAGTTCTGTGGCAAAAAGTACCAAGCACCCACCCCACATGTCCCCCAGAATAATGTTGGCACTCCAAAAATGAACTATTGTTGGCATTGTTCTTAGCAAACAGCGTTTTCCTTACTTGCAACTGCATCATTACTAGTAGAAAGCATATTGACGTCTGGGCATGCGTAGGTGTGGACGTCGACCCTGTAATCTACCGGTAGAGACTGTAACATCGGCAATTTTCTAGTACCTGTGGCCGAAAAAAAGGGGAGGGAAAAAAGGAAGTTTAAGAAGGGGAGCTCATGCCCAACGGCAAGCGCCCGTTGTAGAGCACCCGAGGTGCGCATTTGTATCATATAAATATTATTTCGTCCGTCGTTTCGTCGACGTCGACGTCGACGTCGGCATTCTTCTTGCAAATGCATTTCGAGTGTTGCTACAAAACAACAATCCAAATCCATCGACTACAAATCAACCTAAAGTCTCATCGACTATAAATTAGCTACAGTGGGTTGGACTGCTACAATAGAGAAGGGACGATGACTCCGAATCAACAATCATCATCACTCATTTGTATTGTCATCGCCGGGCTCTGGCTCCCATGGAATGTTGTCCATCCGCTTTGTTTGGTCAACTGGAAATCCTCTCTTCCTTTGATGCTCCGGTGTCCTGCATTCAAAGAACTTCCCTGGTTGCTTTTGCTTTGGCTTTGGATGGTAATCTGTCCAGTGGCAATCCAACTTACAATAGCCACACTCTCTGCATCGCTTTGGTAATCGTCTCTTCTTCATTTGAGGCTCAAGGAATGCATTGGCCTGGACATACTGAGCCGGTTCCACTGGCGTTTGGCCAGCAAAAGCTGCGACAACAATCCGCCTTGCTTCGGGGGCACTTTCCTCTTCCTCATCCTGGAAAACAGAAAATTGTACATCATCTTCCTCTCGTTCTTCTATTGGGGGAAGATCCATCATTGCTGGGAACGGATTATTCATTTCAACGGAAGCTCGCTTCTGCCTCCTCTCGGCCGCATTTGAAGCCACCAAGATTTTTGGAGCCTCCTCATCAAACGACACATCACTGCAACGATCCTGTCCACGCAACGCTCGTCGAAGGCCCTTGTTCTGGTTCAATACTGGCAGCAAAGTAGCTGCAACATTTCCAGCCTTCTTCATTTCTTGGTAAAAGTCCATCAACAAGAAGGCGGTCTTGTAGGTCATGTCAGAGGCTGGTCTTCTTTCATCTTCCTCGTCCTTTACCCAGGCATTCCAGAAGCAAGTAAACTTTCCCCAACGGATGGAAGTGAAGTTGTCGGCCTCATCAGTCAATCCATCAGTAGCAGATGTGGAGCCCCCCTGGAACCGAGTGTAGTGCTTTCGAAAAAACTCCTTTTCGCAGTCTGTGATGACTTTTCTGACACCTCGTTTTCGTCCCAATTTTCCGGCAACCCATGCGGCCGATGCGGTCAACTCTTGCATTCTTTCACTTGACTCCTCGTTGCTGGCATTATTGACAAGTGCATCCCAGGATCCATCTTTAAATGAATCCTCAATGCGACCAACAGCTTGGTCCAAGTCTTCTGTGCTTGTGTCGTACTCCCCAGCAATCAACCCGAAATCTTCTCCAGTCGAAGCAAAATATTTGGTACATTCCAATTTTGGATGGGGAGGCTCAACAAGCTCCTCCCAACCGCACCCAGCTTCAACCTCTTCTTCAATCTCCCATCCGTCATAGAAATGGGCATACCTTGACGGTAGCCCAAGAAGACGGATGTGTATGGATTATGGATCCACTTCATTTTGTGCAAAGGCAGCGTTGAATCAATTCCAATTTGTTGGATTCATATTGCGAAATGGGGGCCCAGTTTCGTCATTGGAAGTGGGCATGAAAATGATTCATCGTCATTTTGTCATATTTTTGGGCGAGTGTCCGGCCACGTAGGTAGCTCAAGTGTAAGCCTTTGACAAAAAGGCCTCAGAATTATCATAAACAAGCCATTTTGGCCGATTCTAAACTGTCAGAAAAGTGTAAGCCACCAACAGGCCACCAATAGGGTTGCTCCAAAAAGTGTAAAACATCAATTAGAAAGTCATTATGTTCGGTTCTTGACGTCATTGAACCCAATGCCGTGGTCGGATTCATAGTCATACGAGTCAGCGACGGGGTTGAGCATTTCGCAACTGACTAGATTTGGCTATAGAATGACTACGGTGCTGCGATTGTGAGGATATATAGTTCACTACCATAGCCCAGCGCTGCCAGGTTTATAGGTTCGTAGCAATCAATCTCGGCCACTTAGTAATCTCGTAATATTAGCAATTGTCGTGTGTTAAGTGCACTGTATGATACGGTCAAAATCCATATCACACCACCCTTCATCTAGCTATTCCTATTCCAAGATGTTCCTACATTTAGAGGTCTACAAATAATAGCTCTTTGAATATAATTTGTCCGCTATTGGGTTCTCAAAGTCATTTTTGTTGTTCCCTCAGCTGAGGCTCTCTGACTGCCCCAATACGAGTCGTTCTACATCAAAAGCGGGATGTACTATTCATACCACTTGCAGTACCCGCGACAGAGGAATAGTGGAAGACTACCACTACCCTAGAAACCCCGCCGGAATTGACCATCGTCTAACAACACAGTCGCAGGCGTTCAAGAACATCCCGCTAAGAGCCGACGATGGTACCACCAAGATGGTTGATTGTAGAGTCCCACAACCTTTCCATCGTCTCCAGTGTCTTTGAAATTGATCGGCAAACCAAAGGCAGCGTCGTGATGGCATCCGAAGATGATAATAGGAGCCAGAAGACAAAGATGCAATAAAAATAAACGCGGCGTTAGCGTCACGAATGAGCGCTTTACAAAAGATCCAAAACAATAGACGTATCTATAATGACACGAACGACAACTTACCTGGTTTGTTCCTTCTGAATCGTCCTCTAACGAGCAATAGCCGCGTCAACAACCTCGTCGGTCGACGAGGAATTTTCATCAAATCCTTGCCTCGTGAAATTAGGACCATTCTCCGCCAAAACGAGCTGTAACAACCAGAGAAGCGGCTCGAATAGGCTTCGATAAGTTGTTGATCGATTGCAATAAACGGGGGTAAGAAATACTTACTACAGCACTCACAATCGTTGACGCCGTCATTGTGTTTTTTTTTTGGCCGAAAGATCCGCACTCATACACTGTACGGCGGCAGGCCGGAATGGCATGAATGCCCGCACGCTGGCACGCCATTTTTTGCCTTGCAAAATTGGTTGTTAAAGTAAATTGTTTGGTAGTAATTATGCTCGTTTAAAGGCAGTCATTTGGTTTCGAATTCTTTTCCTTCTTTTCCCCCCTTTTTTTCTTCATAAAATCTTAGCTACCTACGTGGCCGGACATAAGCCTTTTTGGGCGAGTGTCCGGCCACGTAGGTAGCTCAAGTGTAAGCCTTTGACAAAAAGGCCTCAGAATTATCATAAACAAGCCATTTTGGCCGATTCTAAACTGTCAGAAAAGTGTAAGCCACCAACAGGCCACCAATAGGGTTGCTCCAAAAAGTGTAAAACATCAATTAGAAAGTCATTATGTTCGGTTCTTGACGTCATTGAACCCAATGCCGTGGTCGGATTCATAGTCATACGAGTCAGCGACGGGGTTGAGCATTTCGCAACTGACTAGATTTGGCTATAGAATGACTACGGTGCTGCGATTGTGAGGATATATAGTTCACTACCATAGCCCAGCGCTGCCAGGTTTATAGGTTCGTAGCAATCAATCTCGGCCACTTAGTAATCTCGTAATATTAGCAATTGTCGTGTGTTAAGTGCACTGTATGATACGGTCAAAATCCATATCACACCACCCTTCATCTAGCTATTCCTATTCCAAGATGTTCCTACATTTAGAGGTCTACAAATAATAGCTCTTTGAATATAATTTGTCCGCTATTGGGTTCTCAAAGTCATTTTTGTTGTTCCCTCAGCTGAGGCTCTCTGACTGCCCCAATACGAGTCGTTCTACATCAAAAGCGGGATGTACTATTCATACCACTTGCAGTACCCGCGACAGAGGAATAGTGGAAGACTACCACTACCCTAGAAACCCCGCCGGAATTGACCATCGTCTAACAACACAGTCGCAGGCGTTCAAGAACATCCCGCTAAGAGCCGACGATGGTACCACCAAGATGGTTGATTGTAGAGTCCCACAACCTTTCCATCGTCTCCAGTGTCTTTGAAATTGATCGGCAAACCAAAGGCAGCGTCGTGATGGCATCCGAAGATGATAATAGGAGCCAGAAGACAAAGATGCAATAAAAATAAACGCGGCGTTAGCGTCACGAATGAGCGCTTTACAAAAGATCCAAAACAATAGACGTATCTATAATGACACGAACGACAACTTACCTGGTTTGTTCCTTCTGAATCGTCCTCTAACGAGCAATAGCCGCGTCAACAACCTCGTCGGTCGACGAGGAATTTTCATCAAATCCTTGCCTCGTGAAATTAGGACCATTCTCCGCCAAAACGAGCTGTAACAACCAGAGAAGCGGCTCGAATAGGCTTCGATAAGTTGTTGATCGATTGCAATAAACGGGGGTAAGAAATACTTACTACAGCACTCACAATCGTTGACGCCGTCATTGTGTTTTTTTTTTGGCCGAAAGATCCGCACTCATACACTGTACGGCGGCAGGCCGGAATGGCATGAATGCCCGCACGCTGGCACGCCATTTTTTGCCTTGCAAAATTGGTTGTTAAAGTAAATTGTTTGGTAGTAATTATGCTCGTTTAAAGGCAGTCATTTGGTTTCGAATTCTTTTCCTTCTTTTCCCCCCTTTTTTTCTTCATAAAATCTTAGCTACCTACGTGGCCGGACATAAGCCTTTTTGGGCGAGTGTCCGGCCACGTAGGTAGCTCAAGTGTAAGCCTTTGACAAAAAGGCCTCAGAATTATCATAAACAAGCCATTTTGGCCGATTCTAAACTGTCAGAAAAGTGTAAGCCACCAACAGGCCACCAATAGGGTTGCTCCAAAAAGTGTAAAACATCAATTAGAAAGTCATTATGTTCGGTTCTTGACGTCATTGAACCCAATGACGTGGTCGGATTCATAGTCATACGAGTCAGCGACGGGGTTGAGCATTTCGCAACTGACTAGATTTGGCTATAGAATGACTACGGTGCTGCGATTGTGAGGATATATAGTTCACTACCATAGCCCAGCGCTGCCAGGTTTATAGGTTCGTAGCAATCAATCTCGGCCACTTAGTAATCTCGTAATATTAGCAATTGTCGTGTGTTAAGTGCACTGTATGATACGGTCAAAATCCATATCACACCACCCTTCATCTAGCTATTCCTATTCCAAGATGTTCCTACATTTAGAGGTCTACAAATAATAGCTCTTTGAATATAATTTGTCCGCTATTGGGTTCTCAAAGTCATTTTTGTTGTTCCCTCAGCTGAGGCTCTCTGACTGCCCCAATACGAGTCGTTCTACATCAAAAGCGGGATGTACAATTCATACCACTTGCAGTACCCGCGACAGAGGAATAGTGGAAGACTACCACTACCCTAGAAACCCCGCCGGAATTGACCATCGTCTAACAACACAGTCGCAGGCGTTCAAGAACATCCCGCTAAGAGCCGACGATGGTACCACCAAGATGGTTGATTGTAGAGTCCCACAACCTTTCCATCGTCTCCAGTGTCTTTGAAATTGATCGGCAAACCAAAGGCAGCGTCGTGATGGCATCCGAAGATGATAATAGGAGCCAGAAGACAAAGATGCAATAAAAATAAACGCGGCGTTAGCGTCACGAATGAGCGCTTTACAAAAGATCCAAAACAATAGACGTATCTATAATGACACGAACGACAACTTACCTGGTTTGTTCCTTCTGAATCGTCCTCTAACGAGCAATAGCCGCGTCAACAACCTCGTCGGTCGACGAGGAATTTTCATCAAATCCTTGCCTCGTGAAATTAGGACCATTCTCCGCCAAAACGAGCTGTAACAACCAGAGAAGCGGCTCGAATAGGCTTCGATAAGTTGTTGATCGATTGCAATAAACGGGGGTAAGAAATACTTACTACAGCACTCACAATCGTTGACGC
This sequence comes from Nitzschia sp. DOCU1, assembly GCA_951394045.1. Taxonomy (NCBI): domain Eukaryota; phylum Bacillariophyta; class Bacillariophyceae; order Bacillariales; family Bacillariaceae; genus Nitzschia; species Nitzschia sp. DOCU1. The sequence continues at coordinate 3,873,753 of OX595985.1, forward strand.
CGTCATTGTGTTTTTTTTTTGGCCGAAAGATCCGCACTCATACACTGTACGGCGGCAGGCCGGAATGGCATGAATGCCCGCACGCTGGCACGCCATTTTTTGCCTTGCAAAATTGGTTGTTAAAGTAAATTGTTTGGTAGTAATTATGCTCGTTTAAAGGCAGTCATTTGGTTTCGAATTCTTTTCCTTCTTTTCCCCCCTTTTTTTCTTCATAAAATCTTAGCTACCTACGTGGCCGGACATAAGCCTTTTTGGGCGAGTGTCCGGCCACGTAGGTAGCTCAAGTGTAAGCCTTTGACAAAAAGGCCTCAGAATTATCATAAACAAGCCATTTTGGCCGATTCTAAACTGTCAGAAAAGTGTAAGCCACCAACAGGCCACCAATAGGGTTGCTCCAAAAAGTGTAAAACATCAATTAGAAAGTCATTATGTTCGGTTCTTGACGTCATTGAACCCAATGCCGTGGTCGGATTCATAGTCATACGAGTCAGCGACGGGGTTGAGCATTTCGCAACTGACTAGATTTGGCTATAGAATGACTACGGTGCTGCGATTGTGAGGATATATAGTTCACTACCATAGCCCAGCGCTGCCAGGTTTATAGGTTCGTAGCAATCAATCTCGGCCACTTAGTAATCTCGTAATATTAGCAATTGTCGTGTGTTAAGTGCACTGTATGATACGGTCAAAATCCATATCACACCACACTTCATCTAGCTATTCCTATTCCAAGATGTTCCTACATTTAGAGGTCTACAAATAATAGCTCTTTGAATATAATTTGTCCGCTATTGGGTTCTCAAAGTCATTTTTGTTGTTCCCTCAGCTGAGGCTCTCTGACTGCCCCAATACGAGTCGTTCTACATCAAAAGCGGGATGTACTATTCATACCACTTGCAGTACCCGCGACAGAGGAATAGTGGAAGACTACCACTACCCTAGAAACCCCGCCGGAATTGACCATCGTCTAACAACACAGTCGCAGGCGTTCAAGAACATCCCGCTAAGAGCCGACGATGGTACCACCAAGATGGTTGATTGTAGAGTCCCACAACCTTTCCATCGTCTCCAGTGTCTTTGAAATTGATCGGCAAACCAAAGGCAGCGTCGTGATGGCATCCGAAGATGATAATAGGAGCCAGAAGACAAAGATGCAATAAAAATAAACGCGGCGTTAGCGTCACGAATGAGCGCTTTACAAAAGATCCAAAACAATAGACGTATCTATAATGACACGAACGACAACTTACCTGGTTTGTTCCTTCTGAATCGTCCTCTAACGAGCAATAGCCGCGTCAACAACCTCGTCGGTCGACGAGGAATTTTCATCAAATCCTTGCCTCGTGAAATTAGGACCATTCTCCGCCAAAACGAGCTGTAACAACCAGAGAAGCGGCTCGAATAGGCTTCGATAAGTTGTTGATCGATTGCAATAAACGGGGGTAAGAAATACTTACTACAGCACTCACAATCGTTGACGCCGTCATTGTGTTTTTTTTTTGGCCGAAAGATCCGCACTCATACACTGTACGGCGGCAGGCCGGAATGGCATGAATGCCCGCACGCTGGCACGCCATTTTTTGCCTTGCAAAATTGGTTGTTAAAGTAAATTGTTTGGTAGTAATTATGCTCGTTTAAAGGCAGTCATTTGGTTTCGAATTCTTTTCCTTCTTTTCCCCCCTTTTTTTCTTCATAAAATCTTAGCTACCTACGTGGCCGGACATAAGCCTTTTTGGGCGAGTGTCCGGCCACGTAGGTAGCTCAAGTGTAAGCCTTTGACAAAAAGGCCTCAGAATTATCATAAACAAGCCATTTTGGCCGATTCTAAACTGTCAGAAAAGTGTAAGCCACCAACAGGCCACCAATAGGGTTGCTCCAAAAAGTGTAAAACATCAATTAGAAAGTCATTATGTTCGGTTCTTGACGTCATTGAACCCAATGCCGTGGTCGGATTCATAGTCATACGAGTCAGCGACGGGGTTGAGCATTTCGCAACTGACTAGATTTGGCTATAGAATGACTACGGTGCTGCGATTGTGAGGATATATAGTTCACTACCATAGCCCAGCGCTGCCAGGTTTATAGGTTCGTAGCAATCAATCTCGGCCACTTAGTAATCTCGTAATATTAGCAATTGTCGTGTGTTAAGTGCACTGTATGATACGGTCAAAATCCATATCACACCACCCTTCATCTAGCTATTCCTATTCCAAGATGTTCCTACATTTAGAGGTCTACAAATAATAGCTCTTTGAATATAATTTGTCCGCTATTGGGTTCTCAAAGTCATTTTTGTTGTTCCCTCAGCTGAGGCTCTCTGACTGCCCCAATACGAGTCGTTCTACATCAAAAGCGGGATGTACTATTCATACCACTTGCAGTACCCGCGACAGAGGAATAGTGGAAGACTACCACTACCCTAGAAACCCCGCCGGAATTGACCATCGTCTAACAACACAGTCGCAGGCGTTCAAGAACATCCCGCTAAGAGCCGACGATGGTACCACCAAGATGGTTGATTGTAGAGTCCCACAACCTTTCCATCGTCTCCAGTGTCTTTGAAATTGATCGGCAAACCAAAGGCAGCGTCGTGATGGCATCCGAAGATGATAATAGGAGCCAGAAGACAAAGATGCAATAAAAATAAACGCGGCGTTAGCGTCACGAATGAGCGCTTTACAAAAGATCCAAAACAATAGACGTATCTATAATGACACGAACGACAACTTACCTGGTTTGTTCCTTCTGAATCGTCCTCTAACGAGCAATAGCCGCGTCAACAACCTCGTCGGTCGACGAGGAATTTTCATCAAATCCTTGCCTCGTGAAATTAGGACCATTCTCCGCCAAAACGAGCTGTAACAACCAGAGAAGCGGCTCGAATAGGCTTCGATAAGTTGTTGATCGATTGCAATAAACGGGGGTAAGAAATACTTACTACAGCACTCACAATCGTTGACGCCGTCATTGTGTTTTTTTTTTGGCCGAAAGATCCGCACTCATACACTGTACGGCGGCAGGCCGGAATGGCATGAATGCCCGCACGCTGGCACGCCATTTTTTGCCTTGCAAAATTGGTTGTTAAAGTAAATTGTTTGGTAGTAATTATGCTCGTTTAAAGGCAGTCATTTGGTTTCGAATTCTTTTCCTTCTTTTCCCCCCTTTTTTTCTTCATAAAATCTTAGCTACCTACGTGGCCGGACATAAGCCTTTTTGGGCGAGTGTCCGGCCACGTAGGTAGCTCAAGTGTAAGCCTTTGACAAAAAGGCCTCAGAATTATCATAAACAAGCCATTTTGGCCGATTCTAAACTGTCAGAAAAGTGTAAGCCACCAACAGGCCACCAATAGGGTTGCTCCAAAAAGTGTAAAACATCAATTAGAAAGTCATTATGTTCGGTTCTTGACGTCATTGAACCCAATGCCGCGGTCGGATTCATAGTCATACGAGTCAGCGACGGGGTTAAGCATTTCGCAACTGACTAGATTTGGCTATAGAATGACTACGGTGCTGCGATTGTGAGGATATATAGTTCACTACCATAGCCCAGCGCTGCCAGGTTTATAGGTTCGTAGCAATCAATCTCGGCCACTTAGTAATCTCGTAATATTAGCAATTGTCGTGTGTTAAGTGCACTGTATGATACGGTCAAAATCCATATCACACCACACTTCATCTAGCTATTCCTATTCCAAGATGTTCCTACATTTAGAGGTCTACAAATAATAGCTCTTTGAATATAATTTGTCCGCTATTGGGTTCTCAAAGTCATTTTTGTTGTTCCCTCAGCTGAGGCTCTCTGACTGCCCCAATACGAGTCGTTCTACATCAAAAGCGGGATGTACAATTCATACCACTTGCAGTACCCGCGACAGAGGAATAGTGGAAGACTACCACTACCCTAGAAACCCCGCCGGAATTGACCATCGTCTAACAACACAGTCGCAGGCGTTCAAGAACATCCCGCTAAGAGCCGACGATGGTACCACCAAGATGGTTGATTGTAGAGTCCCACAACCTTTCCATCGTCTCCAGTGTCTTTGAAATTGATCGGCAAACCAAAGGCAGCGTCGTGATGGCATCCGAAGATGATAATAGGAGCCAGAAGACAAAGATGCAATAAAAATAAACGCGGCGTTAGCGTCACGAATGAGCGCTTTACAAAAGATCCAAAACAATAGACGTATCTATAATAACACGAACGACAACTTACCTGGTTTGTTCCTTCTGAATCGTCCTCTAACGAGCAATAGCCGCGTCAACAACCTCGTCGGTCGATGAGGAATTTTCATCAAATCCTTGCCTCGTGAAATTAGGACCATTCTCCGCCAAAACGAGCTGTAACAACCAGAGAAGCGGCTCGAATAGGCTTCGATAAGTTGTTGATCGATTGCAATAAACGGGGGTAAGAAATACTTACTACAGCACTCACAATCGTTGACGCCGTCATTGTGTTTTTTTTGGCCGAAAGATCCGCACTCATACACTGTACGGCGGCAGGCCGGAATGGCATGAATGCCCGCACGCTGGCACGCCATTTTTTGCCTTGCAAAATTGGTTGTTAAAGTAAATTGTTTGGTAGTAATTATGCTCGTTTAAAGGCAGTCATTTGGTTTCGAATTCTTTTCCTTCTTTTCCCCCCTTTTTTTCTTCATAAAATCTTAGCTACCTACGTGGCCGGACATAAGCCTATTTTTGTGTTACTTCCGACGCAGTCGTGGGACGGTTCGGCGTGGAGGATGGCTTTCGCTCTAGTTTAATAAGCCCTTGCGATAACCACGATAACCATTTAGCTTATTTTTCGTCAGAGTGAGCGACGTTTTTAATAGGTTATGTGCTCTATTTTGGCTTGCGATAACCGGCCACAGCGATGAGAAGATTGCCGTAACATCGCCTTCGCGCGGACCGTAGCGTCCGTACAATCGTAAGGCCCATGACCTGTTTTTTTAATCCATTCAGTCAAAAAGTGCTGTGTCGCAGTACGATGTCGCACCACTTGGGACACCCCAGTGTCTTATTGCGATGCTACAGTTGTCATGACTCATTAGGGACTCGAATACGTTGAACAAGTCATTCGGCCAGGCTCAACGCCCAGTCGCTGAAGGTAATTACGTGAGCGTGATTCACTGGACAATCTCAATTATTTCGCAGTCATTGGGTCGTGTGGGCACGCACATCTGCTCTTCCACTCATTGTCTTGTATTATAATCTGAGGTCTCGTCTGAAGAAAAAGACGATACCAACAGTAAGATCTAAAACAACCCAGTTACATCCGTGAGGACAATAAAGCTGTATATTTCAAGATTGAGGAAGCAGTGCGTGGGACAAGCTATGCGGTGTCACGACTTTTAATAGAACCAAGAATGGACGTGGAGCCTACCTAAACTAAAACTAAACTAAAACTAAAATAAAGGATAATTACCTCAATGTCATTGAGGTGCCAGATCTTAGGTGGCATTGACACTAGGATCTCATCGGCATTCGACTAGCTGGAGTCATGCGCGATGCCTGCGTCATGCGACGTCACGTCGTCGGTGACGGTGACGTCAAGAGGTAATGGGCCTTGTCCGACGATGTCCGAGACCGGCCTAGCGTCCGCGTCCGCGCGCAACGCTTTCGTCATGCTACGTCATCACACATGATGTCACACATGACTTAATAGACTAACAATTATTGACTACAATCATTCGAAGGAGTCGACGTGCAAAGCAGTGTACTGCAGAAGTTCGTCGATGAGCTCATTCATAGCCGCCGATTTTGACTCCTCGTTGAAATCGCCGCCAATTAAAAACTCGTCTGTTGGATATTTTTTCACAACTCTTTCAGGTCTCACTTGAATGCCTCTCTGGGCTTTATTCTGGGGTCATTTATCATAGCTTCTTGTTGTTGAGCTGCGGTGAATGAAGTTGGGTCAATGATGCCGTTGCATACTTGGTATACGGATACCACCCATATTCCCTTATTGATGTCGTCACATATGTACCATGCCGCAGACCAGCATCCCATTCCGTCCTTGAATAGGTTGGGAGGTCGTAGAGGTGGCATAACTACCAGGATGATGATCGACTCGTTAGACTCTATCGACTCGTTTGATGCTATCACGCGAAACAGATGCTAAAGTCAAACGGAAGTGAAAGACACAGAGATGATGAGCAATCTAATTTATGAGTAGATTGCGAGTGTTTTGAATGTGGCGGGAAATCCCGTTTGAGTTTGGCACGCTCGGCAGACAACGGATCTTTGTGACTGGCCGGTGCTCGCTGGAAAGGATGCCGGCATGCCTGACGTGCTGGCATGTGGAATCAACACACCCTCGCAGTGAGCATTGGTAGTTGACGATGCTGGAGGAGTGCAAAGATAAGCGGATGGATGACCGTTGTTGGGGTCATTTGCAAGGTATTGCATTTTCTGGTGGTGTGTGGCCGAATGGTGCTTGGTGAAGTAGTTGGCAAGATTCGTTGTTCCGGGAGCCCATTTGACAATAAACTGTTGTTGGGTGATGCGGTCACGGATCCAGTGGTATCGCATGTCGATGGCGCGGGAACGTTGTTGTTTGATGGTGTCGTTGGCAATACCGGCGGCGGTGGAATTATCGGTGGTAACTGGGGTGGCGGGCTGTGGGTGTCCCATTTCGTGGAGAGTTGTGCGCAGGATTGTGCCCTCTTTCTTGTTGATGAAGAGGCCCCCCGTTTTGGCTTCGGCGGCGGAAGATGCTACGTGGCGGAGGATGCCGGTGGGGTTCAATATTGCCCCATTATTGAATCGAGGTTTGGGCGGCTGATTGTCCAAGTAAAAATGACCGCCCACTCGGCTGCGTCCCTGGCCCGCATTTAAGTAGCCGGCGTCGCTGTGGATTGCAAGGATCATGTCGCTGGCGTAGTATTTTAATATGGCGTCCGGGTGCGTGGCACAGTAGTCCAAGAGGCGGTGTATATCGGCGTTGGTGGTCTCGGTGGCTCGGCTTTGGTCGGAGGCAAGTTCGCTGAGTGCGACGAGCGTGGTGTTGTCAACGGCCCGGCCGTAGTATAGCAATGTGCCGACAATCTTTTGAATGCGAAGTCTGCCGTCAGGGCTCAATTGCGGTGCCGTATCAATTGGGTCGGTGAGTTGCACTTTGACACCGAATTGGGGGGCGTTGAAGCAGTGGGGTGAATGTTGTGGTCGGCTTGGCATCGGATGGTTGTACTTGGCCAGTGTTGCAGCAATGTAGCCCGGCATGCTGAGTTCCACGGTACGTTTTCCGTAGTCCCATTTGAGGGAAATCCCGCAGAAAAGTGCCGCATCCCAATCGGTACTCACACCTTCGTAGTATTTTTTCAGAATGCTGAGCAGGTGATCCGCATGCTCTTTGCCCACATATTTGATCGCGAAGTCGTCGACAACCAACACGAAGCTGATTGGTCGGAATGAATGGAGCCAAAGGCCAGGAGTATGGCGGGCAGTGTAGTACCCGTATTTTGCGAGGCGCCGTTGGAGCAAATCATTGGCAAGTTTTCCAGACTGGGGCAAGCCATACATGCCCTTTTCGATGCGGACATAAATAAATCCGTTGTGCACGAGAGGTAAGAGCCTGTATTCCTCGATGATTTCGTGGGGGACCAAATCGATTGCTATTCTCATGAATTCTGGCCTGTCCAGTGGGGTATTCAGGTAGAAATTTTTTACATCGGCGCAGACGCATTTGGCATTGGGAGTCGACAATACGCTGTTGAAGTGGAGCTTGGCGGTGGTAATGTCGGCAGTGGGAGCGCTCGTGTCGCCAGGATAGTCGATAAGGTTGCCGCCGACGGTTAGCCATGTGCGCTCAGGTTCTGATTTCTGGGGTCGCAAGGTGCAGACAAACCGGGCGTAGGTGACGGTGCGGTCCTTTGGGACGTCCTGTTTGGCAATGAATTTGATAGTGTCAGTGCCAGCAACGCGCCCTCCTACTCCTTGGGCAAGTCTGCCAAATTCATTGGTGGCGGATGTGCTCCAGACGGCCTTCGTGGCTGGATTCGTGATGAGTTCACGATATTCCATGCTTTTGCCGGTGATAGGGTCGATGACGGAGTTGGCAAAATAATAATCAACCGGGGGCGTGGGTGGTGGGGCAAGGAACAGATCCGATAGAGGCGCCTCTGGGATTGCCTGGGACGGTATGATGGCGGCTTTGTGAGCAGCTTCGATCAAATTCGGGGTCAACTCCATGGGGCGGCGTGTGGGGGCTGTCTTCGACGACGTGCGGGGTCACCCTCGGAGCAGCTGGCGTCATGGATGGATCGGTGGCAAGGCCAAAGATTCGGGCTAGTTGCTGGATTCCTCGCATGGTTTCCTCACCGTAGAGGAATGGAGCCGCTGGATGAGGATGTTCGATGGTGTGTATGAGGTCTCGAGCGGCATGTGTGGCGGCATCTGCAGATGAGAGTGCCAATTCGACGGTATCGTTGATCCTGGTCGCCTGGGTTTTGGGGATGAAGACGCGGTAGCACCGGTAATGGTTCATTGCGGGTCCAACATACCATCCGAGATCGCCGTGGGTGCCCCAGGATGGGCGTTTGTCCGATTTGTTGTGGGCAACGACCCGGATGCCTGGTGGAGCCATTGGAGTGCGGTTGAAGTCAAAATTTCCATGGAGCTGGGCGTGGGAAGAGAGGCGTGGATTGATTCTTGATTGACGCAACAAATTGAGGCTGATTGTGGCCTGGTCAATAAGTTCGTCCCACAAGTACAGTGGGAAGTTGGGATCGGTCGTGCAAAGGCCTGCCGTAAAGTGGTTTTTGAAAGTGCGGATGGCACGTTCGGCAGCATTGCGGCGATGGATGCCTGGGGGTGCGAGTTGGAAATCCACATTCTCTTCGGCCATAAAAAATTTTAGGATGGTGCTGGCCTCATTGTCCAAGCGTTGTAAGCGGGGGCGTAGGCCTCGAGTTACCAGGAGACCGTGCAGCTTTTTGTAGGCGCGAAGGATTTCTTTGGGCCATAAAATTTTTTAGGATGGTGCTGGCCTCGTTGTCCAAGCGTTGTAAGCAGGGGCGTAGGCCTCGACTTACCAGGAGACCATGCAGCTTTTTGTAGGCGCGAAGGATTTCTTTGGCCGTGCGATCGGAAATTGGTTCGGCTAAAATCGCGTTGCTATCATAGTCATAGAGGACCATGATGTATTTTTTGCCTGTGTGCGATTGGACAGGGAAGCGGCCGGTTTGATCGGTGTGGATAGCGCCTGTGGGGACTGAGGAGACTTTTTCGATAGCGGCATAGATGTGATTGGTACAGGTACCATCTGTGATGGCCGGTGTGGGAGTAAAGTCCTCGTCGTCCGATGTGGTACTACTAGTAGGTTGGTGCGCAACTCTGGTGCTCTGGATGTTTTTGCGTTGTTGGTCCAGATGGCCTAACGCTGTTGTGATGGATTTAGGCAAGTGCCGCTTGACATTATCGGAGGTCAGCGCAGGCCAAGTAGTAAAGTGGTTGTTGTTGATCGCCTTGAGTAATGTAGAAACCGAAGGAGAAAACAAACTTGCGTGTAGAAATTGCATGATCTCACTTGTAGTGCTGGTAGGAAGCACTAAGTTGGCAATTGGGGTAGGCATAGTCGACAGGGGAAGCCGGTAGAGGCCATTGTTGTCACGGTAGCCCTGGTACAGGTGCTCACCTTGGTCGTTGGCAATATGGCAGTGTTTTGCATCGAAGGTGATGGTACAGCCAGCATCTGCTCACCTTGGTCGCTGGCAATATGGCAGTGTTTTGCATCGAAGGTGATGGTACAGCCAGCATCTGCAATGACGCCGACTGAAAGGAGGTCGTGTGTGTCCATGCTGGGGAACAAATGTGCATTGCGAGCCGTTGCAGGTAGTTTTGGAAGATTAATTGTTCCGGTATGGCTCGAGTGCATTGTTTCACCTGTGGCAGTGTGGACAGTGAGACTGGGGTTGGTACGGGGGTGAACGGGCTTGATGTTAATGCAGCACTTTGTGATTTCACGGGCAAAGTGTTTGGAGGCGCCGGAGTCAAGAGCTGGATCATTAGGATCTGGAGTTGAAGTATCTATGGGTTGCAGACTAGAATACAAATTAAGTTGAGCACTAGGATAAGTGTTTAATGTTGTATTATTCGTCGACCCAAAGAGTCATTTCTTGAGGCGCCATTTTCCATGTTGGCAGCCGCCCTTGTTGTCATCCAGGGTGGCTTCTTTGATATGGCCAGTGGCAGTGCATGTGCATTGATTGCCATTGTGGCCACCATAACCGTGGGTCCAACAGTATTGGGCAACGAAGGGTGCTCGTGGTGCTCAGGCAGTGGGACCAGCGGTGGTCCGTTTGGCATCGTCGAGGGCTTTGCGTAGGCGGGCAATTTGCACTACGTCGTTTGTAGGATCGAAAAGGTTGTGAAAATTATGGCTAGGTTAAAAACTAGATGTATTTCTCATGCAAGTTGTCTCGTAGGCTCTCGTAGTTCTAGTAGAGTCGAGACCTTTGACATGCATCGACAACAATCCGAACAGGAGGTTGATGCATCTTGTAGTAGACTAGCTACGACGTTGTACTAGGGTTCTTTGGACGTCGTCAGCTACTCTGGAATAAAGTATAGCTACCTCGATGTCATCGAGGTGCCAGATCTTAGGTGGCATTGACACTAGGATCTCATCGGCATTCGACTAGCTGGAGTCATGCGCGATGCCTGCGTCATGCAACGTCACGCCGACGGTGACGTCAATAGGTTATGGGCCTTGTCCGACGATGTCCGAGACCGGCCTAGCGTTCGCGTCCGCATGCAACGCTTTCGTCATGCTACGTCATCACACATGATGTCACACATGACTAAATAGACTAATATTATTGGACTACAATCATTCGAAGGAGTCGACGTGTAAAGCAGTGTACTGCACCCGCCCCCATGATGGAGGGACAGGACTTAACTATGATAGGGATGTATGTTACGAATGTTCCAAGTCTGAGTAACTGCACCCTTCTGGATACGTACTGTACCGTTGTCATTCACGGCGACTATTGGATACGGACCATCGTAAGGGTTAGCACCAAACTTACGTTGTTGGTCCTGCTTGATCATGATCTGTTGGCCTACGTGATACTCATACGGTAATCGCGTTTTGTTTTCTGCCGCATTGTTCTTCGCAATGCGTTGCATCTTGCGCTCACGGATGAGCTTCCAATTAGCTTCGAAGCGGGTGTTGAGAATGGCATCTCTACCGAAAACTAGTTGCATCGGCGTAGCCTGTAGCGTCGTGTGATATGTCGCGCGCACGGCGAACATCACGGCTGCCAGGATTCCATCGAGTCCGACTGTATCGTCTGAGTGCTGCAGTTCAAACGTACGAATCATATTCCCGATAGTTTGGTGTACTCGTTCGAGTATTGCGTTCGCCTGCGGGTTTCTCGCAGTGATTGGGCGCGCAAGCACGCCATAGTCTTCCTTGACCATTCGCCGGAATTCGCCCATGAACTCCGTGCCGCGGTCATAAATAACTTGTTGTGGCCACGGGTATCTTGTGAACCACGTCTTTTCGGCTAATTCGGCGATACTAAAAGCCTCTTTATTGGGTACGCGAACCATCTCAAACCAGCCAGTTGCCGGATCAATCATGGTAAGGCACCAAAGCTCGAGTTGTTTCTGTTTACCCTTATTTCGTTTACCCTGGTTAATCGAGTAGGGGCCTATGAGATCGACACATAGGATTTCCCAGGGTTCGCTCTCGGGTTCCTTAATTGGCAGGTGCCCATACTTAAGGGTCTTGCGTTTTGTTAATTGGCACAACCTGCATTTCTTGCAGATGTCGACGACGTCGGTTCGCAGTCCTTTCCAGTAGAAATGCTGCCGAATCGTGTGCTCCGTACGGGTCTCCCCCGGGTGACACAGTGTCTCGTGGTACCACTCAACGCATCGGCGTTGGAGTGACTGCGGAATAACTATCTTACCATCTCTAACTACTAGAGGACGTTTCTTACCGCCCCCACGAAAAACCTTTACACTATATCTACTGTCCGACGCTGCCTTTTGGAGCAGCGCGGTATCTTTTCGCTGATGTCGCATAATGTACTTGTAGGTAAGGGGGAAGACGCTTTCAGGTAGTTCATCGCCCCCAAAGTACTCTGCGAAATTGGCCTCGGTAAAGGGCTTTTCGTCCTTACCAAGTCGACTAAGGGCGTCCGCTACTACATTCGTCTCACCTCGAACGTAGACAAGTTCGGGACCATACTCTTCGAGGATGAGTCGCCAGCGCATAACGCGTTCAGTATTGAAGTTTTTATAGGTTAGATTCTTGTGGTCGGTGTAGACGCGAATCTGTTGACCTAGGAGAATCGTACGGAACTCCTTGAGTGTTTCTACAATAGCTAGTAGTTCCCGCTCGGTAGTGGTATACCGTGTCTGCGCGGGATTGAGTTTGCGACTATAGAACGCGATAGGCTTACCGTTCTGCGAGATGACCGCGCCAAGCTGCGTGTCGCTCGCGTCAGTATGTATATCAAACGGTAGATGAAAGTTCGGGTAAGTTAGGAGAACCTCCTTACTTATTATTTTCTTCATCGTGTCAAATGCCTCTTGGTGCGCGCCGGTCCACTCCCACTTAGCTGTTTTCGACGTAAGTGATGCGAGCGGGGCGAGGATGTGCGAACGGCGCACCCACATGTCGCGATAATAATTCACGATACCGATGAAAGCGCGTAGTTCCTTTTTATTGCGCGGTGCGAGCATGGCTTGGATTGCTTGCACTTTGGTTGCTACTGGTTGGATGCCGTCGCGGGTAATCCAGTAGCCAAGGTATTCGAGCTCCGCTTTCGCGAAGAAGGACTTCTTGATGTTCACCTTGAGTCCCGTGTCTTTCAGACGTTGTAGTACCACGTCGAGTTTCTCTAGGTGGTCTAGGTAACTACCCTTAGTAAGTACTAGAAGATCGTCTATGTACGTACGTATGTACTCTAGGTCTGCGAACAGCGACGACATCTTTTCCTGGAAGATATCGGGGCTATTGCTGAGTCCCATAGGTAGTCGCTGCATCTCATATTTTCCCCATGGGAAGACGAGAGTGCAAAGTTTCTTTGCGTTCGGACTAAGTTCCACATGGTAGTAGCCCATGTTTAGGTCTAAACTAGTAGCGTACTGAAAACCTTCTAGTTTTAACAGTAGCTCTTGTATCTTTGGTAGCGGGAATGGCTTCCGCTTGATTCGCTTGTTGAGCTCGCGGAAGTCGTTTATGAACCGTACCCTCTTGTCCTTCTTTGGTATGATGAACGACGGTGCCGCCCATTCAGAGCGGTTGACTTTCTTTAGTACGCCGACTGCGCAGAGGCGATCGGCCTCGTCGCGTAGCGTCTGTTCATATGCCTTCGGCACTGGATATGGCCTCGCATGATATGGCGTGACATTAGGCTTTAGCTCGATATCATAGGGCTCGCCTTTCCAAGTGCCGAGCGTGCCGTCAAAGAGCGTCTCATGTTTCTGAAGAAGCGTCTTGAGGGCGGATTTATCTTCTTCCGACAGATGGTCCATCTCGGAGATTTTCTGCGGAATGTCCGCTGGGGCATATTTAGCGTCTAAGATTTGTTTAATAGACTTGGCACCACCATCTGCGTCGGCCTGCCAGGCGTCTTCGTTGGGCGTCTCGCCATATATCTTCATTGCTATAGCAGCTAAATCCCATTCGACTTCCCTTGTCTTGAAGTCGAACTTGACACCTAGTTCTCGCAGAAGGTCTCTGCCAATGATCATGTCGTAGTTGCCAAGGTCGGATGTCACCTGGAAGACCCATTCAATCACCCTATTGGCATGAAATTCCGGAAGTTTAAACTGGATTTTTACTTCGCGGTGTGTCTCGACGACACCTCCAGCTGTCGTGAAGGTGGTTCTCGATGGTGTCGTCCTGACACGTAGTTTCCTGACATGCTTCTCGGAGATCAGTCCTCGTGATGCTCCGGTGTCTAGTAGCGTCGTCAACGCTGCCGCCTTGGCCTTGCCTAGGCGCGTGTTAATTTGCGCGAAACAGTACGGAATTTCGTCTGGCGCGGTTTTCTGGCGTTTTGGTGAGCTCCGGTTGTACAGTCGCGTTATCACGTGCGATTCCGCCGCGATACGGTAATTAATGCATTGGTCCAATGAGGCGAAGACCTCACCCGGCTCGGACGGTATATAGACGGATGGGCTCGCATGTCGTGCCCCATCGTGTTGCTCGTGGAAAACGAAAACTTCGTCACATCCGCAATTTTTGCGTTTTCCACCTACTCTTTCAGAGATTTTGTAATAGGATAACTCGTCCTTATGATTATGCATTAAACTAGATTTTTCGTGTACAACTCGCTCACACCTTCAGTTTTCATCGTCGCTAGCGACAAGGTTAGCCAAGAGTTCGTCCACATTGAAGTTTTCCTCGTCGGGTGGATCAATCGCCTTGCGCTTGCATTCGTCCTTGACCGCGTCCTTGACCATGTTCTGGATCATGGCATGTAGTTCTTCTTTCTTGTTGGCGCCGCCATCGTCACGAACCCAAGTGCGGTTACCGTAACGAGGCTTTTTATCGCCATTCTTGATGAAGTTTCCATGGGCGGCAGCCATCTTCTGGGCCTGCGCCACCACCATCTTGCAGTCCCCAGTGTTGTGGGACCAGTTGGGGCCATGGTAGGCACATTTAAAGGGAGGAGTCTTGTCATTAGGGCCGCGCTTAATAGCGGGCTTCGAGTGATCCATTCGCGGGTCTCGCTTCCCCTTCGGAGGATGGTTGCCATCTGGCTTCTGCTTACGGACGTGGTGAGTTTCGTGCAATTTTTCGGTGAATTCGAGGCGCTCGCAGAACTGGGTAAACTCGTCCAAAGTGTGGTCAATCGGCTCGAAACCCTGCAGGATCATCTGTTGACGCCAACTGGCGGGAATGGCGAATTCTGCATGCTCAATGATCTCGTCGTTGGGAAGCTTGTTGGCTGCTCCACGAGTGCTGTCAAACATCGCCAAGTAGCTGTTGAGTTGCTGGAAGCGGCTGATATATTCCTTCATCGACATCTCAGGAGGCTTGCGACACAAACGGCGCATGTAACGTTTCTGGGTCTGAAGTGCGCGAGCCGGGAGAACGTAGTTAGTCACTCCTTGGAGGACGATTTTCAAATTTGCACTTGTTTCGTTCCCAGCGGTCGCTGCGGTTTCCTCGAACTTGGCGAGGGCCTTTCCGGTGAGGATACGGCGGTAAAACTCATACTTTTGCGGACCGGTAGTCAGGTGCTGACCGTTGATCACCTTTTTGGCCTTTTCTTGGAGGCGAAACCAAGTTTCAGGCGACTCGTCGCCGTTGAACGGAAGAATCGACAGTTCGAACTGAGTGGAGGTTGGATCTTCAGGAACATTGCGACACTTGAAGGTAACCAGCTTTTCCTTGTTCACTGCAACTTCAGGTTCACGTTGAATAGGGATCGGGGCTCGTTGAAAACCTTTTCTCGACATGTCATGGCAAGGAATAGCCGCGGCGGCGGCAACGGTTGCGTTAGAGAGCTTCATCTTGAGTAAATTGATCTTGATCACGACGATTGTCGTGGAGTGTTAACACTATGCACTACGTCGTTTGTAGGATCGAAAAGGTTGCGAAAAATTATGGCTAGGTTAAAAACTAGATGTATTTCTCAAGCAAGTTGTCTCGTAGGCTCTCGTAGTTCTAGTAGAGTCGAGACCTTTGACATGCATCGACAACAATCCGAACAGGAGGTTGATGCATCTTGTAGTAGACTAGCTACGACGTTGTACTAGGGTTCTTTGGACGTCGTCAGCTACTCTGGAATAAAGTATAGCTACCTCGATGTCATCGAGGTGCCAGATCTTAGGTGGCATTGACACTAGGATCTCATCGGCATTCGACTAGCTGGAGTCATGCGCGATGCCTGCGTCATGCAACGTCACGCCGACGGTGACGTCAATAGATTATGGGCCTTGTCCGACGATGTCCGAGACCGGCCTAGCGTTCGCGTCCGCGTGCAACGCTATCGTCATGCTACGTCATCACACATGATGTCGCACATGACTAAATAGACTAATATTATTGGACTACAATCATTCGAAGGAGTTGACGTGTAAAGCAGTGTACTGCACTAGCCAAGACTAGGGACGCCTAGTTAGAAGGCGACGATACGAGGAATCGACATATCCGAATGAATAGAATATATGCGCGTTATTTGACGTTCACAAAATGAACGATCGATCGCAAATATTTGAAAGACAAAAATCTTTCGTCTCGTCAATCTTGTTGTTGGAATGAATGCAAATAGATGTAACATAGGTCTCACAATTACAATAGTCTTTTTAAAACTCCCGTTTGAAGGATGAAGACCTCCTACTCTAACCACGAGTACGCGAAGACAGTTGCGTTGCTTCTGACTCAAGCCACTCACGTCAACCCCACCATTGATCCCCTTCCGTCGCGAGAAACCCAAGGACGAAGAGATTGTCCAAGACGATGAGAAGTCCAAGAAGGTCAAGATCAAGTTAGACCCAACCGATGAGGATTCGGATGAGTTCGAAACGCATTGCTTCATCTTCGAACAAGGCGACGCCGAACGATGGGTCAAGTGGCGGATGCAGATGGACGAGTTGATTCGGGATGTCCCCTTGGACGATGGGGAGAAGAAAATCAAGTATGCGAAGGCGTTGTTGGCTGGAGAGGCAAGGCAAAGGTGCAACGAATGGGGCAATACTACTTCGGCACCGAACACGCCTACCGCCGCCAGCGAAACTATCTACGCTATCACGTGTTCATGATGGAGATGTCGTTGGCCGACTTCAAGGCCGAACTACTCCGTCAAAACAACATGCTACCTTACTTCCCGATCCCCGAAGACAAAACGAGCTGCGAGATGTTCGACGACGACGAGCTCGTGGAGATCCTCGACCGAGCGAAAAGAATTGAGTGGCAGCGAGACCTGCTCACCTCGAACATCGGTCCCTTCTCGATGACGCTCGACGAGTACTACAAATACTTGGAAAAGCTCGAGGCCAAGCACGTCCTAGCGAAGAGAATCGAGTGGCAGAGAGATCTGCTTACCTCGAACATCGATCCCTTCTCGATGTCGCTCGATGAGTGCTACAAGTAAAAAGCTCGAGGCCAAGCACGTCTTCGACGATGCGGTCAGAGCAGACAAAAAGAATAAAGAAAAGAAAAACGCCGAACGATCCGAAAGCGAAAGCAAGGACGGCGGTAAGAAAAGAAAGAGAGGCAAAGACCGCAAGAAAGCCGAAAAGGGCGACAGAAAGAAACCCTGCAAGCACTGCGGCAAGTTTCATCCGGCCCCCGACGACAAGTGTTGGAGCCTTCCTGGCAATGCCAAGGATCGCCCAAACAAGCGTCCGCGGGGAGCCCGTGAGAACATGTTCTCGGCACTCCAGATGGAGACTGTCGTGAAAGCCCTCGCTAAGAAACAAAGTAAAAAAGAAAAAGGGAAGACCAAAGCCAAAAGGCAGGTCAGTTTCCAGCTGAATAATCAGTCAGACAGTAGCAGTAACGAAAGTAGTGAATCCGAAAGCGACTACATCGACTACAATAGCGAAAATGAACATAGTTTTGCTATTCGAGCGTCATGCCCTGGAATTGAGCTGAATAGGAAAATGGCCGGACGGCTAACTACAGAAATAGTCGTCGAAGCGGTAAATCCTAGAGATGAATCCTATGTCCTTAGAACTCTACTAGATACGGGTACTAGTCGTTCCATCGTTCTTAAGAACTTTGTGACGCTTAGCCAGCTCGTTCCCACTGGAAAACGAGTTACTACTTGGACTACAATGGGCGGTAAATTCAAGACGGACAAAGTCGGAATGATTCGCTTCAGGATCCCCGAACTCTCGTCTAGTAAAGAGATACACTGGCCATGTCACGTCGACGAGCACACAGATCGCGAAAGCTCACCTTACGACCTGATTCTAGGACTTGACCTATCAGCCGAATTGAAGTTTGTACTCGATTTCGAGAAACGAACGATTCAATGGGGCGATAGCGAAGTCGAGATGAAGGAAAGTGGTGTTGTGACGGATCCAGAGGCTCTACAGCTTCTGTACGAGATGTCTCAAGACGCCCCCATTATTCAAGCGGCGGAAGAACGACAAGCCAAGATCCTTGATGCCGACTACTTCAAAGTTGAGATGGAAGAGTTTGTTGACTCACTCGACTACTTGACTAAGGAGCAGCGAGACGAGCTACTAGCTGAACTGAAGCAGCACCCCACACTATTCGGAGGCGGATTAGGTAAACTTAAAATAGATCCTATTCGTCTAGAGTTAAAAGAAGGAGCAAAGCCGTATCATGCTAAGCCATTCGGCATTCCTCATGCATACGAGCAAACGACGCGAAAAGAGATCGAACGATTCGAAAAACTTGGAATCTGGAAGCGTGTCAGCCAATCCACATGGACGGCCGGCACGTTCATTCAACCGAAGAAAACGGGCGATGTGCGCGTACTTACAGATTTTCGGAAACTCAACGAATATCTTGTGCGCAAGCCGCACCCACTGCCAAAGATCAACGAGTTATTGCAAAAACTCCAGGGCTTTAAATGGGCAACGGCTATTGACCTCAGTATGGGCTATTATCACATTCCAATGGATAAGTACAGCCAAGGCCTCCTTGGTACTGTAATGCCGTGGGGCTTATATCAGTACCAGGTGCTGCCGATGGGTATATCCAATGCCCCTGATATTTTCCAAAGTATCATGATGCGTCTCCTTGGTGACCTGGAGTACGTACAAGTATACATGGATGATATTTTGATAACAAGCAAAGGCACATTTAGCGACCATGTCGCAAAGATCAAAGAGGTTCTCGCACGACTCGAACAAGCTGGGTTCCGCGCTAACGTACGCAAATGCAAATTTGCTGCCGACCGCGTTGAGTACCTAGGCTACGAGATTTCCCATAACGGTATCCATCCCCAACCTAAGAAAGTGGAAGCGATACTGAAGATGCAGCCGCCGCAAACGAAGCGACAACTGAGACGTTTCTTAGGCATGGTAAATTACTACCGTGATATGTGACATACTGGCGCCGCTAACGGCGTTATGTTCCAAGTCAGTCCCGTGGAAATGGACTCCCGAATGCAATGAATTATTCGAATCGATCAAGCGAGCAGTAGCGCGAGAGACGCTGTTGAACTTCCCTGACTTCAACAAAGAATTCCACATATATACGGATGCTAGCAATTATCAATTGGGCGCCGTAATTATGCAAGACGGAAAGCCATTGGCGTTCTATAGTCGGAAGTTGAACTCCGCCCAAAAGAATTATACGACAGGCGAACAAGAGCTGCTAAGTATAGTCGAGACGCTTAAGGAATTTAGGAATATTCTCCTTGGTCAAAAGCTGGTAGTACACACGGACCAACTAAACATTCTGTGCAACAAGATGCCGAGTTCCCGAGTGGTTCGCTGGCGGCTTCTGTTGGAAGAGTACGGTGCTACGTTCATGCATGTCAAAGGCGAAGACAATGTAGTCGCGGACACACTGTCGCGACACCCAAATAGTGACCCAGATGACGAGTCGACAGAGGAGGTTCCCATTGGGAAACAAATGTCGTACTGTATATCACATCATCCAAGAGATGACGACGACTACGAGATCTCCTATGCCGACCTCGTGACCGCGGAAGATATCGCGGCAGAAGAAGGATTCGCACTGAGTCCAAAGGTAGTAGCATACTACCAAAACAAAGACCTCAATCTAATGCGAAAAGCCAGACGAGCTCCCTCTAAATACACCAAGATCAAACTAGAAGGTGTAGATGTTATAGCTAAGTACGGTAAAGTAGTAGTGCCGGCTGCACTACAAGATAGGATAGTCGAAAGCTACCACGACTTGCTACAGCACCTAGGCATGACACGAATGGAAGCGACAATACGCCACGTATTCGATTGGCGAGGATTGCGAGAGAAAGTCGAGCAACACTGTCGCACGTGCAAGATATGTCAGTTGACGAAGAAGCAATGGAAAGAATATGGCCATCTGCCGCCGAAAGAAGCGGAGACAATACCATGGAAGCGCGTGAACGTAGACATGGTAGGACCATACACCGTGCGAACTCCGAAAGGAGTACGCGAGCTCTTAGCGATGACCATGATCGACCCAGTCACGGGTTGGTTTGAAATAGCACCACTGCCTAAACCTGATAGCTACGAGTGCCAGAAGGTATTCGACGCTTATTGGTTGGCGAGGTACCCGAGACCTCAACAAGTGGGCGTAGATAATGGTTCAACATTCAAACGCTACTTCAACGACTTATGTAAGATCTATGGCCTGGAGAGGAAGCACTCAACAGAATACAATCCCCAGAGTAACGGCGTAATAGAGCATCCAGCATCAGTACAATGTCGGCGATCGCGTGCTGCTCACTACACCCGGAAAATTACCGAAAGTACGGAGTCCGCGTACGGGACCCTACAACGTAGTGAATGTACATGACAATGGAACCGTGACCATTCAAAATGGCCCCGTACAGCAACGAGTTAACATCAGACGGATTACACCGTACTGGACAAAGTAACCGAACTGTTCCATAGGGAAGCGGGTGCCATACCCCACAGAGACGCATAAATAGTTTAGTCATATTAGTCCTACACGCTGGTAGTCTTCGTAGTCGTAGACGAACGGAGTCGTCCGCCGGACGGACGACGTACAGACGGCTAATGGACACGGACACGAACAAACGGTGACGTTGTCGCTGACGGCACACCGACGCAACGATCAAAGGAGTCATAGCGTTACACATGGAAGCGCTCTGTAGTATATTGCATAGTAACATTCGACTAACCCATAGAGTCCCTTGCCAATGGCATGCCTACAATCTAAGTAGTAAATATTCATCGCCTAATAGAGGAGATGTATTTAGAGCAAGGAAATAATTCAGACCATGGGAGACGAGGAGTCATAGCTAGCCAAGACTAGGGACGCCTAGTTAGAAGGCGACGATACGAGGAATCGACATATCCGAATGAATAGAATATATGCGCGTTATTTACGCGTGGGGAAAGACGTTCACAAAATGAACGATCAGTCGCAAATATTTGAAAGACAAAAATCTTTCGTCTCGTCAATCTTGTTGTTGGAATGAATGCAAATAGATGTAACATAGGTCTCACAATTACAATAGTCTTCTACTTTTATTTCGTCACCCCCGGGATAGGGCACACGCCTACCGGTGCCAAAAGCAGTACCTCCGCTACCATGTCTTCATGATGGAGATGTCCCTAGCCAACTTCCGCGCTGAGCTCCTACGGCAAAACAGGATGTTGGCCCACTTTCCAATCCCTGAGGACAAGACTACATGCGAGCCGTTTGACGACGACGAACTCGTGGAGATACTCGATCGGGCAAAGAGGATTGAGTGGCAGAGAGACCTACTCACCTCTAACATCGACCCTTTCGCTATGAGCCTCGATGAGTACTACAAGTATCTCGAGAAGCTCGAACCCAAGCACGTCTTCGACGATGCGATGCGGCAAGAGAAAAAGAACAAAGAAAAGAAAAAAGAATCTCCCTGGCAATGCCAAAGATCGTCCGAACAAGCGTCCGAGAGGCAACGGTGAGAACATGTTCTCGGCACTCCAAATGGAGACTGTCGTTAAAGCCCTCGCTAAGAAACAAAGTAAGAAAGAAAAAGGGAAGACCAAAGCCAAAAGGCAGGTCAGCTTCCAGCTGAATAATCAGGCAGACAGTAGTAGTAACAAAAGTAGCGAATCAGAGAGCGACTACATCGACTACAATAGCGAAAATGCACATAGTTTTGCTATTCGAGCGTCACGCCCTTGAATAGAGCGGAAAAGGAGAATTGCCGGGCGGCTAACTACAGAAATAGTCGTTGAAGCGGTAAATCCTAGAGGTGAATCCTACTTCCTTAGAACTCTTCTAGATACGGGTACTAGTCGTTCCATCGTTCTTAAGAACTTTGTGACACTTAGCCAGCTCGTTCCCACTGGAAAACGAGTTACTACTTGGACTACAATGGGCGGCAAAAGAAGGAGCAAAGCCGTATCATGCTAAGCCATTCGGCATTCCTCATGCGTACGACCAAATGACGCGAAAAGAGATCGAACGATTCGAAAAACTTGGAATCTGGAAGCGTGTCAACCAATCCACATGGACGGCCGGCACGTTCATTCAACCGAAGAAAACAGGCGATGTGCGCGTACTTACAGATTTTCGGAAACTCAACGAATATCTTGTGCGCAAGCCGCACCCACTGCCAAAGATCAACGAGTTATTGCAAAAACTCCAGGGCTTTCAATGGGCAACGGCTATTGACCTCAGCATGGGCTATTATCACATTCCAATGGATAAGTACAGCCAAGGCCTCCTTGGTACTGTAATGCCGTGGGGCTTATATCAGTACCAGGTGCTGCCGATGGGTATATCCAATGCCCCTGATATTTTCCAAAGTATCATGATGCGTCTCCTTGGTGACCTGGAGTACGTACAGGTATACATGGATGATATTTTGATAACGAGCAAAGGCACATTTAGCGACCATGTCATGAAGCTTAAAGAGGTTCTCGCACGACTCGAACAAGCCGGTTTCCACGCTAACGTACGCAAATGCAAATTTGCTGCCGACCGTGTTGAGTACCTAGGCTACGAGATTTCCCGTAACGGTATCCATCCCCAACCTAAGAAAGTGGAAGCGATACTAAAGATGCATCCGCCGCAAACGAAGCGACAACTGAGACGTTTCTTAGGCATGGTAAATTACTACCGTGATATGTGGCGGAAGCGATCGCACATACTGGCGCCGCTAACGGCGTTATGTTCCAAGTCAGTCCCATGGAAATGGACTCCCGAATGTAATGAATCATTCGAATCGATCAAGCGAGCGGTAGCGCGAGAGAGGCTGTTGAACTTTCCCGACTTCAACAAAGAATTCCACATATATACGGATGCAAGCAATTATCAATTGGGCGCCATAATTATGCAAGATGGCAAGCCATTGGCGTTCTATAGTCGGAAGTTGAACTCCGCCCAAAAGAATTATACGACAGGCGAACAAGAACTGCTAAGTATAGTTGAGACGCTTAAGGAATTTAGGAATATTCTCCTTGGTCAAAAGCTGGTAGTACACACGGACCACCTGAATATTCTGTACAACAAGATGCCGAGTTCCCGAGTGGTTCGCTGGCGTCTTCTGTTGGAAGAGTACGGTGCAAAGTTCGTGCATGTCAAAGGCGAAGACAATGTAGTCGCGGACACACTGTCGTGACACCCGAATAGTGACCCAGATGACGAGTCGACAGAGGAGGTTTCCATTGGGAAACAGATGTCATATTGTATGTCGCATCACCCAAGAGATGACGACGACTACGAGATCTCCTATGCCGACCTCGTGACCGCGGAAGATATCGCGGCAGAAGAAGGATTCGCACTGAGTCCAAAGGTAGTAGCATACTACCAAAACAAAGACCTCAATCTAATGCGAAAAGCCAGACGAGCTCCCTCTAAATACACCAAGATCAAACTAGAAGGTGTAGATGTTATAGCTAAGTACGGTAAAGTAGTAGTACCGGCTGCACTACAAGATAGGATAGTCGAAAGCTACCACGACTTGCTACAGCACCCAGGCATGACACGAATGGAAGCGACAATACGCCACGTATTCGATTGGCGAGGATTGCGAGAGAAAGTCGAGCAACACTGTCACACGTGCAAGATATGTCAGTTGACGAAGAAGCAACGGAAAGAATATGGCCATCTGCCGCCGAAAGAAGCTGAGACAATACCATGGAAGCGCGTGAACGTAGACATGGTAGGACCATACACCGTGCGAACTCCGAAAGGAGTACGCGAGCTCTTAGCGATGACCATGATCGACCCAGTCACGGGTTGGTTCGAAATAGCACCACTGCCTAAACCTGATAGCTACGAGTGCCAGAAGGCATTCGACGCTTATTGGCTGGCGAGGTACCCGAGACCTCAACAAGTGGGCGTAGATAATGGATCAACATTCAAACGCTACTTCAACGACTTATGTAAGATCTATGGCCTGGAGAGGAAGCACTCAACAGAATACAATCCCCAGAGTAACGGCGTAATAGAGCATGTACACCAAGTATTAGGAAACGCGTTACGTAACTTCGAATTAGAGGAACGTGAGCTCGACGAATCAAATCCATGGGATGAGTTCCTCACTGCCGCAGCCTTCGCGATTAGGAGTACGCACCACACGACTCTACAGGCATCCCCAGTGCAGTTAGTGTTCGGCAGGGATATGTTTCTCCCAGTACAGTTTGTGGCAGACTGGGCGCTTATTAGGCTACGCAAGCAGAAGATCATCGATGCTTCTAACAAACGAGAGAATTCCAAGAGAATCCATCATCAGTACAACGTCGGCGATCGCGTGCTGCTCACTACACCCGGAAAGTTACCGAAAGTACGGAGTCCGCGTACGGGACCCTACAACGTAGTGAATGTACATGACAATGGAACCGTGACCATTCAAAATGGCCCCGTACAGCAACGAGTTAACATCAGACGGATTACACCGTACTGGTCAAAGTAACCGAACTGTTCCATAGGGAAGCGGGTGCCATACCCCACAGAGACGCATAAATAGTTTAGTCATATTAGTCCTACACGCTGATAGTCTTAGTAGTCGTAGACGAACGGAGTCGTCCGCCGGACGGACGACGTATAGACGGCTAACGGACACGGACACGAACAAACGGTGACGTCGTCGCTGACGGCGCACCGACGCAGCAATCAAAGGAGTCGCAGCATTACACATGGAAGCGCTCTGTAGCATATTGCATAGTAACATTCGACTAGCCCATAGAGTCCCTTGCCAACAGCATGCCTACAATCTAAGTAGTAAATATTCATCGCCTAATAGAGGGGATGTATTTAGAGCAAGGAAATAATTCAGACCATGGGTGACGAGGAGTCGTAGCTAACCAAGACTTGGGACGCCTAGTTACAGGCGACGCTATCGGCGAATCGACATATTCGAATAAATAAATATATGCGTGTTATTTACGCGCGGGGAAAGTCGTTCACAAAATGAACGACCGGTTGCAAATATTTGAAAGACAAAAATCTTTCCTCTCGTCAATCTTGTTGTTGGAAGTCAAGCTAATAGAAGTAACATAGGTCTCACAATTATCATCGTCTTTATTTCTTTATCGTCACCCCCGGGATAGGGCAGAGCGCCACTGTCGCCTTGTAGCTTTGATGAATAGGCAGGCACTGCATGCAGGTACCTGACATTCAGCTAGTCGTCTTGGGATGATGTTTTGCTTAGCCATATTCTGAAGTTTCGCGAAGCTGACGTGGCCAAAACGGTGGTGGTATCGTAGTAACTCAGAGGCCGCTGTTGTAGGCTGCCGATCCTCCTCCTCCTCGATTACCACTGGTGGTTTGGTATCAGATCGCGTAGGTCCATTCAAATTGAAATTCGTCGCAGTTGGAGCTTCGGCATCGTCCTGTGCCTCCTCCTGAGCGCGTCGCCGTCCGATTGGCAGTCCAGTTAGTCGTGACCAAAGGGTCGGTTTGCGTTTGACCGTCGTCCGGTCGGGGGATTCGGTGACGTCGATGTCGTCGTCTTCGTCGTCGCTGACGACTTGCGTGTCGCATGCGTGGATTGGTGACTCAATCGATTCGTTGTAGTCGATCCTGCACTCCTGGCAGAATAGCGCGAACTTGTTGAAACCTGGTGCCAAGTAGAAGGTGGCACAGTTATCTTGCTCGCTGATCATGATGTCGAGTTGGTTTGCGTCATTGTTCCAGAAGAGAGTAGATTTGGTCGCCGTAGTAGTCTCGCCTGTACCCGCTGCATGCTTGATCTTGGAACCCAGTTGCGTTCACGCCCAGTGCTGAGGGCTGAGTAGTCGAACGTGTCCTTTGGAGACATAGTAGGAATTCGGAATCCGGAATTTGTGAATTTGTCCGTCGTTGTCGTACCAATGCCAAACTATGGTTCCTTGGTACACCTCGTAGGTATTCTGTCCCCCGAATCCTTTGATCACACGGTTGACCTTTCGAAGTGGTCCATCGAAGTCGTTGATGTTGTGCGATATGCACGCACTGCATCGATTGTCGATCCCTATTGATCTTGACTCAGCGTCAGTATCGAAGTGCGTCACGTTCACTCGAATCCTTTCTCCCTCTGAATTCGTCTTCGTATCAGAGAGAACTTGTTCGACATGTAGTCGTCTTGATCCATGCCATGGAGGTGGTCGGCACCACCATCGCGTCTTGTCGTTAGTCATCGGTTGCTCTTCCCTTAGTAAGGTAGCTACCTTGATCGCCTGTTGATGCCACCTCCTCCTAGCACATCTCGCTTTGTACTCATGCCATGTCGTTTCCCATGGAGTCCATTGCTGACTCCACTGGGCGAGCATAGCTATAAGTACGACTTTCATCACCCGTAGGTGATTCCACCTTCTTGCTTTCGGTACATAGGTATGTGCATACCCATTCCTCGGGCTTGTCGTCATGTCTTGCATCGTCGGGGTTAGGCCCAACATGATAACAAATAAGGTCACAAGTATACACAGAATAATCCGTGTTAAATACATTACGTGTACCTTCATGTAGTTCCATGCGTCAAAGAGCCCAACCCGTCCCCGTCAGACATCAGCCGACTCGGACATTTCGTCGTAGTCGTAGTCGCTCGTATCATAACCATCATCCTTGTAGCCACCTTGCAACTTGGCTCTCGCCTCGTTGATGGTGATTGCTTTCGGATTGATCCTGGTCTTCTTAGTCGGTTTGTCGCCATCGGCATCATCACCCTTGGAGGATCTCTTCTTGTCTTTAGCCGTGCCTTTGCATTCGGAGGGCTTGTGGCAGCGCCAGCGACCGTCGCATTTGCCTCCAGTAGCTACGCCGCACCAGTACCAATCCTTTCCATTGTGCTGCTTGGCTTTCTTGAGTTCGTCCTTCTTGGGTTCTTCGTTGTCGGCGAGCCACTTAGGGCGCTTGTCGGTCTTCAAGGAGTACTTCCCGTTCTTTTTAAGTGCGGGCTTCGGGGATTCCTTTGCCTTCTGCTTCGTGTTCCCGCCTTCGCGGTTCTTCTTAAGCATCTTGCTCAGCTTGGCCTGCATAGCCATGATTTGTTCAACCTCAGGGTTCGGGGCTTCCCAGATTTCCTTATCTTTTCGTATTTTGTACCTCGTGGCTGCGAGGTCCATTAAGAGTTCTGGAGTCATCGGCTTCCCTTCTTCCCAGTCGCTTTGTTTATCGCCAATATAGCGAACGAACTCACTGTCCGAGCATGCCGAATATCCCTTAAATAAGTGCGATAAGAGGTCGCTGGACGTCTCGCCACGTGCGTTCAGTCCCTCAACCATCGTCTGGACATATGCGTTGAACTTGAGGATGTCGTTCCCGACCTGAGTAATGTAATCGTCAAGGTTTGAGAGCTTGGTTCGAATCATGCCGGTGGTGGCGTTTGAGTCTAAGTAGGACTCTCGGATGAGAATCTTGAGGAACACAATTCCCGACGGGAGCAGGGCGCAGTCTTCGGGCCTCTGAAACATATAGAGGTCTTGGTATTGATTGACCTTCGCCTTCGCGCTTGTGCTCAGTGACTTACTGATGCACTCATAGAGCATTCGGTCGTCCTGTGCCTTGCGCGTCTTTGTGGTCACAAAGAGTTCAGCTACGTCCCTGACTCGATCCAACGTGATTTGACCATAATCCTTGAGGATGTTGAGAGGGCTCTGGTTCAACCCAGGTCTCATCCATAGTATCCCGTCGTTGCGATCCCAACCGAACTCATTCGCTCGTTCACCCAGCAACTTCATGAACTGTTGGAATCCCTCTGGGGTTCCATCGTAGAGCTCTTCATGGAGCTTCTTTGTTGCGTCCCTGTAGTGATGGTAGTCTTCCTTCTTGATGTAGTCGAGTAGCCTCGCCGGTTGGTAGGTTCCCGGTGTAAGGCTGAACCCTGCCCATGAATCCATAATAACTTCTTCATCGAGGGGGTTCTCGACCTCCGACTCCTCGGATTGCTTTGTCTCCTCCGACTCGTTCGGCTCCTCCGACTCCTTGGATTCTTCGACTCCACCACGTCGCACCACGGGCGGTGGTGGCGGAGGGTCAGCTGGAGCGGGAGCTCCTTGGGCTTGAGCTGCGGTTCGATTACGCCTTTGAGCCTGGCGGTTGCTTGAGCGACTGGCCATGGTGGATGTTGATTTAGTTGCGTTAGCGCAGAGGAAGCGTGTTAAAATAACCGGTTCGTAAACAGGTTATGGGCTTGCTTTTAGAACATTTGGTTCTTAGTATTATGAGCTCGTTTGAGCATCTATTTTCTAATCTTGTGATCTTTTGATCGTGCATTTTCTGATCTTGCGGAAGCTAGTCTGAGTCTTGACGGAAGTCCTTACGATCTTGTCGTTTCCGCAAGACTAGTCGTTCTGCGAGTAGTACTGAGTCGTGAGACCCAGTCGATTCGAGTCACTAGTCGACTTGTCCGAATGGCCTTCAAACCATTCATTCGAATCGCCATAATCGAACAGTGGCTGCCATACACCAGAGATTTGCCTGTGGTTGGCGAGCCGCCTCCATTTCTTCCGGCAGCTCGCTCTAGGAACCGCTACGTTTCTATTGTCACTCTGTTGGCAATTGACGTGTTTACTAGAATGGGGTTTCGCGCGCGCGTTTTGACCCCTTCGAGTGAACTTTTCTCTCAAAGGGTGGGCGCGGCGGGTTAATCAATCGTAAACTATTTGTCTGCTAGTGTCGGCTTGGGATCAAGCTTTCCTTCCCAGTTCTTGCTATCGATAGCAAGGAGAAAAAGTTTATGGTCGTGGTCGTTCAACACGTAGCGTAGTCTTCCCCTAGCTCTTCCTCCCTTCTTCCTTTTAGTAGGGCGGTAGGAGGGGTAGTTCGAAATTCGATCCGGGTTCCTGCCCTATGCGCAAAAGGGGTTGTAACCTTAGTACTTTTCTAATACTTAAGGTATATGGCATGCTCCCCCAAGATCAGCGACATTACGCTTGTTGCGTGTCTTTTTACCGCCTTTTTGTGCTCTTGTGGCATGGCAGTGCTGATCGCGCACCTTCGCGGGGCTTCGTGCATTGCGCTCCGAAGTGATTTTTTTCCCTGCGCAGTGGTGTCACGCGTTGCTTGGGTTTCCTCGTCACTCCCCCATATTTTTGGGTGGGTTGGGTGGGATGCCCCCTTTTTTTTCAGATTTTTCTTCCCCTACTTTCTTTTGCATTTGTGGGATGGTTCTCTATCCCCCCTTTTCGTGAGGGCTCCATTTTTTTGCTTTTTGCTTATGGATTCGAACCTCAGACCTCGTCTTTCTGCGAGTCTGTTTGTACCCCTCCTCTACTGAATTTTTCTACTTTTGTGTAGAATCCTACGTAGAGCGGCAGTGAATTCACTATGCCCTATGCGCAAAAGGGGTTGTAACCTTAGTACTTTTCTAATACTTAAGGTATATGGCAGTTCCCCGGTCCCTTCGCCGTCCGTTCTCTCCGCGGTTACTAGCAGCGAGCCGCCTCCATTTCTTCCGGCAGCTCGCTCTAGGAACCGCTACGTTTCTATTGTCACTCTGTTGGCAATTGATGTGTTTACTAGAATGGGGTTTCGCGCGCGCAATTTGACCCCTTCGAGTGAACTTTTCTCCATAATAGCCAAAGGTAGGGTGGTGGTTGGGGTTAAGGGAGGTTAGCGAGAATTGCGGGAGCAAGCGGATCTGTGGTGTCCGCTTGGGTGTGGAAGTATCGCATAACTTCGTCGGAGCGCCAGCGGCCTACTAGTTTGATCAAGGTAACGTCTACTTGGGCATTGAGTAGTGCCGTGGCGGCTGTGGCGCGGAGGGCTCCAATGGAGACCTCCACGTGGAGGCGGCGGGCCCGCGCGTATATCTTGAGCAGGGCGGTCATTTGGGAATCCGTGATCGAGCGGGCCCCGCCCGACGCATCAAAGAAGCGGTGCAGTGGGGTGTCGGCGGCTGCATTTTTCATTCTCAACTCTTGTACCCGTCGGATCAAGCATTGAACCGGGCAGCGCTGGGGATCGTTGGTCCTTGTGGCCCAGATGTCCTCCCCCATGACTCCATTCTTCTGGAGTTCGAAGTGGAGGTTGGCCTTTTCGGCCTGGTTGAGCTCGTCCAACGGAATGGTGGTAGCGGGTTTTGTCCGCCCTCCTGGTATTTTGAAGGCGACGTCTTGCAGCCGGAAGGGCCGTTGGTCCTTGTGTGAGGTGCGCAAGTACTCACTTGGTCGGAGGAGCCAAAAGACCCCAATCCACAGGAGGTCGGCGCCGACTTGGTGGTGGTGGCGTTGTGAGGCCCAGGCGGCGGCTGTGAAGTCCTCGAGGACAATCTTGGGAATTGGCTTTCTTCGTCGAGAGGGTGGGTCCTGCTTCTTCCAGGCTGAAAGTTGCCTGGTGATTCGGTGGTCGATGCGACCTGTGGAATCCTTGCGTGGGTCCGGGGACCCCAGTACGGCCATTGTCTGCGCCACCTGACGTAAGGCGTCTTCCACTGTACGAGCGCGGACCTGCTGCCCAGAGGGTGCTGCCCTCCCATCTCGATACCGTTGCATGAAGATTTGGAGGATGGGAATTGGGTCTGCTCTGTCAGCGAGCATGTGGTCGATGTTGTAGCGTGCACAGAATTCGACCCAGAGGTCCCAGTTGCTGCGCTGCGCCTGGGCACATCGTCCAGTGACACCATGCTGGACTTCTGCTGCAACAAGGCGGATATCAGCCTCGAGTTCCATTCGCTCGGGACCGTGCAGAGTTTCCAGGAGCTCGCCTGCGGGTATTTAGAATTAAAATAGGTGAGAAATTCGGCATCGCTTAGGTCCCATAGTCGGCTGGCATCGTCCGCCATTCTGTTGTCGTCTCCAGCTATATGGTTCCATGTGAACACGGCTCAGTGGCGGCAAGTTAGTAGTGCAGCCTGTCTTAGGAGGTAAGCTGCCGGCTTTGTCGTTGTAGTAGAACCTTTCACTCGCCAAACCACCGTGTTGGTGTTGTCGGCTAGGCTATGCAGCGTTTCGCCAAATATTTCGCTGTCGTGCGCGCGTACCGCTTGATGGGCAATAGTGGCGGCGGTCTCTAGATCCGATATGGATACCATGCCTCGGGGGTTTTGACTGGACACCAATCTTTGCTGCACGGCCTTGGGGAAACGTTGGCGCCACACTAGTGCCTTTTGGTCGGCTGTGAACCATACACCGCCCATGCCTGTCTTGGCGGCGTCGCTGGCGCCAATATCTTCGGGCTCTCCAGGCACTATTTCTTCCAATAGAGTTGGTTCGTCATCCTTGAGTAGGTCTTGGAAGGTTAGTAGCTGTTCCCGTACTGCTTCCGTCATGCGCACTCTGTTTTCGTCCCCTTGGTGGCGTGCAGCTCGCAGCAGCGAAAATTGGCCCAGGGCGCCTGGCATACCTGGTACCAAGCTTTGTAGCTGCCCAACTAAACTGTCCCATTTCGTGTGGTTAACTCGTTTCGAGGAGAGGGCTGCGTCTATCGCCGCCAAGGCCTTGTCTCGACGATGTTGTGCCTTGTGCAGGGTTTTTGACTTTGTGCCAAAATCCCACCCTAGGAAGCGCTTTTTCGTCTGAGTGGCGGCGTCCCCCTTTTCTAGCTTGCTTTGTGAAATAGGTTCTTTGCGAAAGGGCGGGTCCTCAGCGTCGTTCGGCCGGAAGACTCGGTCGATGCAATATAGTACAGTCCGTCTCTGATTTTGGATCGGGTTTTTGGGGTGGTTTTGGCCGACGCCACAAAAATCATCCACAAACACATCTACTGTAGCGAGCGGCCTTCCTCTGACCAAAGGTCGGTGAGAGTTGGGGGTAGCTCTCGTAGGGTAGTCGTCGTCTCCTAATTCGTCGTTGGCTACGAAGTCGTCCTTGCCGGCCTGATGCTCCAGTTGATGAGGTGTGTGTCGTTTGTTTTTCCGTAATTCGACATTTGCCAAATCGCACGCTGTTTCTGTGAAGGCACAGAACCATGGCGGCGATTCGGTCCATCCCATCGGCAGGGTTAGTGGAAACGCGACCATCGGTTCATCTCCGATTACGCCCGGGGGCAATAGAACCCCCAATTTGATAGACCCAGAGTTAGCGACTGGAATACGGTAAAAACCGTCGGAGATATCAATCTTATACCCGTAGACTGGGCCGAACGCGGGGTTAGCGAAAACAACGTGGTCGGTCAGCCTTTCCTGCGCCTTTCCGAATTGCATCGCTGATTGCGGCGCTTGCCTGACAGTTTCGTCGTTTACCCCGTAGAAACTGTAATCGACTATGATGCGCGGCCTCCTCTCTCGTTGCGGGACAACTCCTAGAGGGGACAACCTCAATCCCGGTTCGTCCTTGACTAGATCGTAAGGTAGGATCATCCAAAAACCTTTTCTGCAAAAGTCCGTGAATTCCTCTCTAAGGAATTCCGAGTGGTCTAGTGCCGATCGGTGGGATCCCCGCTGTAGGCGGGAGTCCAATGTGTCGCGACTCCATGGTTCCGTCCGTAGTGTGACGGGTACGCCATTTCGCCGAATTCTCTCGAGCAGCTGTGCTGCTGGGTGCGGGAGCTTGCTGACCAAATCTTGTATATCCGAGCGGCCGCGCATTTCGTTGCACGTACGATGCCAGCCATGCTTAGAATACAAACTCTTGGCCCGATCAACATACTCACCTAATTCATTTACGTAGCTACTAATGATAGCTTTGTTTGCAGAGTTTTCGCTTGTATGCTGAGGGGGCGGTCTGCAAGCGGCGGCTCCCACCATCGTGGGTGTCGCCGTTCGACCGCCTTCTCAAGCGCTTCCTCCAGTAGTAGTGGCTCTTCTATTGCTACTACCTTCTCTCGTGGCGCGGAGCGCCAGGCCAGCCTCGATCCAATCCTTGAGGGTCGCCTTGTCGGCGGGGTTGAGGGGGCTGTGCGAAGCCACACGTCCACATCCCGTGAAGCATTGCCCCCTGACGTAGCAGGATAGGCACGCTACCTTTCCATTGGAAAGCCGAGGCGGCGCGGCCTCTGCCGACCCTTCGGGCGCGATAGCACGGAGGAACTTCTTGATTGTTCCGAAAGTGTCCCCAAGGGCCTTTAGTTCCTCATCTACGGCGTCGTTCTTGGCTTGCGTTTGATTGTCCGGCGAACCGGCGATAGAGATCACGCTGTGGGCCGGCGAAGTAGCCACGGAGACCAGGTTGGACCTGGTCCCGGCGGCTCGTCCGGTTCCGGGACTGGTCAGGCCCGTGGCCTGGCCCAGGCCTGCTGGACGGTAGGCAAGGGGCAACGTGGGCGGCGTCCATGCAAGGCGACGTACGTTGCTTTGAAGATCGAAGAACCTGGGTACGTCGACGTGGCCCCTGTCGAACGAATACAGTCCCGACCGAGTCACGCGTGACGTCACGCGACGAAGAAAGCAAACGAACATTCCGCACCGCCGAAAGTGACCGTTGCCTTGTCATTGAAAAGGTCTCATTCCTTTTAACAATTAGATTACAGCATAGCATTGCTCTATCTAGTTGAGATTGAGTCCATTTGACAGGTTACGAGCCCAACCTACGATTTCCAATCGCTAGAGCATCGTCATCTACGGATTTCGGTGTCCCGAACGAAAAGAAACGGAGCAACAGCAAAATAACTGAGTCCACAGCGGAAACAAAAACAAAACGTTCTCACGACCCACATTGTGACCATGGCGACCAGCTACAGCTCCGTCGATGATTTTCAGCTTCGCTTCGTCAAGCACCCGCGCGACGATCAAATCCATACCCACCTAAACAACATCTATGGTGGCTGGATGGAAGGAACAGAAGAACTCTTTGTGGATCCCATTGCCATGAACGTTCTCAAGCCGAGAGACGAGCTTCTCAATGTCATCCGCGACATCATCACCGACTCGATGATCGTCCCATTGGCCACACAGACGCAGAATCCAACCACAGTCATCAGGCCACTAATCAACAACTGTCCATTGTCAATTAGCTACGGTGCAAGCAACGTGAAATTCACACCGATCGGACTCAAAAGAGCGCTGGAATGGTGCGTCCAAAATCAGAGAAACCAGTTGATTGTCAACATCAACATCAATCACTTGTACTTCGATACTTCGGGAGGACCGTTGAATTACCTGGATTGGAGTTTGATCACTCCCACGGCACCGGCTGGAGCATCGCATGCCCCACAGGCACCCTTGACAGCCGTTGATATCGCGACCGCGGTTGCTTCGAGTATCCCTGCACCAATGACGGCACAGGCGCTGGCGTCGGAACTGGCAAACGCCCTGTCGACCGCCTTCCCTCCTACAGCGCCTTCCGGCACCGGCAGTGGACCCCCTCCCGGTGCTACATCTTCGACCGTGGGCATCGCAAGCCGACAGCTCTTCAACTACGGCGCCCTCCCATCGGATGTCCAGTCCCGATACTTGAACAAAGAAGTGAACAAGGGACTGATGGTAGGAAGTACCATCAAACAGCCATTTTCGAACGGACACTTCTACCACATGGATGGTATCGAACGCATCATCCTGGCAGATGGAACCTTGTACGTAGTGCAGGATCCGAACGAGCGAGGACTCATGAAAGCCAATGTGCACTGCTTGGACGATTCCCACGCAGGAATCAGGTCGTGGTACCAAGGATTCACCCAAGCTTGTCACGACTACGGATTCTATGTCCACCCATTCTGGTGCTTCCGAGCGGATCATGGCGGTGATACTGGCTTTGATATCGGAAATGGGCCTGATGACGATCTGCCCGACAACATGCGAATCTCGATCAAGCAGATGGCAAGCCCCCTCTACCGGCTCCTCGTGAAAAAGGATATGTTCCCAGCTGGAAGCAGATTCCCGGAAATTGTCAGTTCATCGAATGGCGACGGATATCAAGCCCTGAAGAACATCATCTTCGACTCGCACCCAGCGATGGCCGAATCCCCAGCGCAAATGGTCAAGGCGTTCCCGAAACAGCGCAACTTGACAATGCTTCAGTACTACAAGGTATTCTACGACTACCTACAACTACTGGCCTTCATCAACGATTCGACCCTTACTATGGACCATCCCTCCGTTATCGACATCTTCATCGGTAATGCGAAATACTATGAGCACTTGCAACGCGTAACTCGTGAGGAACGTCGACGCTCTCCCAACAGCCCCAAATATACCGGGCAGCAGTTGGTAGACACGCTCAACAAGATCCTCTTGGCTGCAGATAGCCCCTTGCGTCAAGAACAACGTGCTAGGCAGAAGGCGAAGCTCACCGCTGGAGAGGGCTTCGACAAATGGAAGAAAGTTGGAAGTCATCATCGCTCCAAACCAGCCAGAGTCAACAAAATCCTGGCCACTATCGAATCCGACGATGACTCCAACGGAGCCTCCGATGACAACGACGATGCCGATGATGAAGACCCCGCGCCAGACAACGAATCCGGTGCCAATGTTGCGACCCTGAATTCCATTCGAGTTCCGAAAGACGGCAAGTCCCAGCACCTTTTCCATGCGTATGCAGCCGCCATCCACCGCATCCAAGTCGATCCGAAGGCAGCATCTGCGCCCGAATGCGTCTGCTGTGGTGACCGTCATCGGTTTGACGACTGCCCCATTTTGAGAAACACTCCTTTCCTTCGCTCTCACTTTATCAGATCTTGCCAAAACATGAAGCGTGAAAAGAAAGCCCGCGCCGCGGCATTCGACCAAGACAAAGTTCCGGTCAACTTTGTCTCGCAGGAAAACTTTGTTTCGGATAGCGATTCGGATACTGACGAAGATGCCACCGTCAAACGAGCTGGATCCAACTCGGATTTTCGCTAAGGCCGCTTTTTAACTTGGAAAAGTGCCGCCCTCTATCGAAACGCCAAGTTACCCCACATGGACGCGGGACAACGCCAGAGCTGCACACCAGGTTGTCTCCCGCGCTTCTCTCTGGCCCCAAAGCCGCTCCTAATAAGTTTCATGTCACCCACGGTGAAGACCAGGGGAGAGTCGCACCCCGTGGCATACATGAGGGGAGAGTGAAGCGGCACTCGAAGCCTTCGAAGCCAAAACCGAAGCCTTCGAAGCCAAAACCACCGCCTCCGAAGCCAAAACCACCCAAGCCGAAACTTTGTGAAGGGAAGAAGCGGCCAAAACCACTGTGCACGGCCGAGCCGATAAGAATGAAAGTACCTCGCGTCATCGAAATACCGGCTGACGAAGTACCGAAACTCGGCATGTCAAGACCCGACCCAGAAGAACCCCATCCGGGGAGAGTAATTGACAGTGACGTCGAAAGTCTGGGTCTTCTATCCGCAGCAGGGATCAACAGTATTGCTAATGCACCGCTAGAGGATCACACGGATGACGAAGACGAACTTTCCGTCGCAGAGGTGCATGCTGTCGATGTTGCACTGGGGCCCATTGCCAAGGTAATGAACATCTCGTCTGAAGCTTCGACTGGAGAGTCAGATCCAAACCGACCAAAGCCCTTGAGAGCACAGATAGACACTGGTGCTTTCGTCTCTTGTACCGACCAAAAGCACATGTTGCATCGATACATGGAGTTCGGTCCGAATCGAAAGAGCCCCGTCAGACTCCTACCTGCGACTGTGGATTCGGATGCCGTACCGACCGGATTCGGGTACATGAGAGTTCCGGCCCATAACGGAGAAGGCTTCCTGGATGTCGAAGCTTTCTACACTCCGGAACTGCGGACGACCGTGCTAGACGAGAGAGACTTCATTCGAGCTGCTGGTGGAAGTCACAAGGAATATTCTTCGTCACGATTGCTCAAGTATCATGAGTCTGGTCGATGCACCTTCGAAGCGTCACACAAACGCAACTCGGCTCGTGATGTTGTTGTCCACGGCGTCCTGGAGCACGGGAAGTGCTATGTCGAATTGATTCCCCCCTGTACCGAAGAGGCAATCGCGGAGCTGAAGAAAACCAACGAAGAATTTGCTGCTGATTGTGCCAAGGCGGCCTTGTATCACTTGTACCTCTATCATGAAGAGGAATACGCTCGGCTACGCCAGGAACTCAAGTCCGT
Organism: Nitzschia sp. DOCU1; assembly: GCA_951394045.1. Taxonomy (NCBI): domain Eukaryota; phylum Bacillariophyta; class Bacillariophyceae; order Bacillariales; family Bacillariaceae; genus Nitzschia; species Nitzschia sp. DOCU1. The sequence continues at coordinate 3,910,676 of OX595985.1, forward strand.
GCCATTAATGTATCACTCGTTGCCTTTCCACGAGTACATCCAACGGAATACCCCAGTTCGTGCATTGCGCCAGGAAACGGAACGATTGTTGTGGCATCAGCGATTAGGTCACCCTTCGGACCACTACCTGTTCAACGCGCACAAACATATCAAGGGAGTGCCGAAGTTCAAGCACTTAGATCCTGTCCTGGATCGCTGTCCGACCTGCATCCGTGCGAAGCAAACGAAAGAGCCGAGTGGACCCAACACCACGAGAACGGCCACCGTCCCGTATCAAGGTTTGTCTGTGGATTTCTCCTTTGCTGGCACGAAATCTAAAGACCCCAATCGAGCCAAGGACTTCGTCGGCCTCAACGGTGAAACGTGTTGGATCTTGGTCACTGATCATTTTTCCAGGATGAAACACGGCGATACCAGAATCTCCAAAGCTGCTCCCCTCGAATGGCTGCGCGAGTTTCTTCAGACCTACGCTCCGGCTGATTGCAATGGAAAGTACGTTTACATGGATCAAGGCGGCGAGTTGTATCAGAACCCGAAGGTCCGCGATCTATTCAAGAGTTTTGGTTATGAGCTAAGACCTACTGGGGCCGACGCATCCAATCAAAATGGTCCTGTAGAACGAGGTCACCTCTCCGTCGCAAATGCCATGCGAGCGATGCTTGTTGGTGCTAACCTTGACGTGAAGTTCTGGCCGTATGCCTTTCATCACTGGCTACGCATCGACAACTCGTTGCCCTCTCAAGATCAGCAGCTGGCGCCTTTGAAGATTGCCCTGAACAAAACGGACGATTTCTCTGGCTTTCGAACATTTGGGTGCCGCGTTTGGGTACGTCCTCCTGGGCTCCGTCGCGCAAAGCTAGTTCCCAATTCTCGCAAGGGCATCTTTCTTGGATTCATTCCCAAGACGACCAAGAACATTCTTTGGTATGTTCCGGAAACATCCAGAGTCAAAATTGCGAAGCATGCGAGATTCGACGAGGGCATGAACGACCTCCCGATTGCAGACGTCCCGCCAAATGTAACTCATCTGCAGCGCACTCAGCTTGGTGCCCCAATACCGATGGAGGAAAATGCATTGTCGATTCCACTGTTTGATATCGGCTCCACCCCTTTCGTGCATACCTTTCGGCGCCGCGTCAACGTCCAATGCCGGAACGAAAACTTCGGCATCAGTGTTGCTACTGACGAACTGAACAATCGGGCGTACGTCTCGGATATCAAGCAGCACAGCAGCATGTCGCGGCTCTTTTCTACGCCGAAGGCCACAAACAACAAAGTTCGTGGAGCGTACATCGTCAAGATCCATGGAGTACCCGTCTTCACCAAAGATGAGGTGGTGCAGTTACTGCGGCGCCTTCGAGACGAGAAGGTAAACTCTTTCGAGGTGGAGTTTGCGCCTGAACCCAAACTCAGCGCGAAGCATGTTCGACGAGCAGCCAAGGAACTGGACATTTACCTTCCTGAGAACGACGATGGTGATGAACATTATGTCCATGCTTTGAATATAGCGGATATCCGGGCTATTGCAGCGATCCGCTTCCCGGCAGAAGATTTCTCCACCGAGGCACTCCCTCACTCCGAGGTGACAACCGCCATTCATGCTATTCGTTCGAAAGAGACTACCCAAGCGGAACAGTCCCTGGGCCATTTCACCCGGCGTAAACTCAAGGCGTTGGACACCTGGCATCTTTGGGAAGCGGGGGAACGAAAACCGCTAGATCAATTCCACGCTTTGGGAATGTATGGGACCCCAGTTCCAAAGCCGCCGGGAGCCATTGTATTGCGCCAACATTGGCAATACCACATCAAGCGAGATGGCACCCGTCGGGCCAGAAATTGTTGTGACGGTTCCCCTCGATCGGCCCCTGCATTGCATCGTTTCGCCGAGACTTACTCTTCTTGCGTGGAGCAACCGGTCCAACGACTCTTCTTTGCCATTGCGGCGGAAGTTGGCTATCGAGTATTTGGTGGTGACGCTAAAGATGCGTACGCTCATTCGCCTCCGCCCGAGCGTCCTACATTCGTCCAGATTGACGACGCATATGCGGATTGGTATGCACATCGCTTTGGCAAACCTGTTGACCGATCGCTGGTGCTTCCGGTGTTGCATGCTTTGCAAGGACACCCTGAATCCGGCAAGCTCTGGGAGCGACATATCACTGCCATCCTGATGTCTGACAAGTTCAAGTTTCGGTCTACGGTTCACGATCGCAACATCTACCGTGGCGACTTCGAGGGTCAACCGATCTTCATGCTTCGACAAGTCGACGATTTCTCGCTTGCCGCACCATCTGAGGACATTGCAAAGCGCATCTATGCTCAGATTGGCGATTTGCTTCAGTTGCCTTCGGAAGACAGTGCTCCTTTCAGCTACCTAGGACTCGTCTCGGATTTTAATGGCGTTGATGTCCATCAATATCAAGATCGGACAGTGCTTTCGTGCGAGACATATATTGACCGCGTTATGAGGACTCACGGTTGGAGTAAGCCTTCTGCGCATGACGATGCTCCTCTAGTTCGACCTCAAGCCCCCATCCCGGACGACTCCATCAAGAATCTATATGTTACGGACGGCTGCCTTGAGGGGACCCCTGAACATCAAGAGCTCATACGACGGTTTGGTTTCTCCTATCGGACTCTTCTGGGCGAGTTGCTGTATGCGTATGTCACTTGTCGACCCGATATCGGCTACTCCGTCATAACCTTGAGCAAGTTTGCCACCCAACCTGCGGCCATTCATTTCTCAATGCTCAAGAAGGTGGCAAAATACTTGCGACGCACCCGCACTTGGGGTATCCATTTCAAGCGTGGCAAACCTGACCCCGGCCTCGAGAAATGCCCGTTCGACTCTCTGCAAGCTGATTCCAAGCTTCCCAAGTTCCCTGCTTTAGAGCCGGGCATTTCCCTCACCTGCTTCTTGGATGCAGCGCATGCCAACGAACTCCGGCGTCGTCGCTCCACTACCGGCCATGCTGTTCTTCTGGCTGGAGGTTGCATCTCCTATCGTTGCAAAACGCAGCCGCTTACTGCCACATCGTCTACCGAAGCCGAATTCTACGCCGCTGTCAGTGCTGCTAAGCAGGTCCGATACCTCCGTTCTATTCTACAGGAACTTGGTTTCCCTCCTTCTGGTCCGACTCCCCTCTACTGTGACAACCAGTCGGCTATCAATATGATAAACGCCCGCATTCCAACTGAACGATCTCGACACATCGACATTCAATTCTTCGCGATTCAGCATTGGAAGGATCAAGGCGACATCGTCATGCGTCACATTCCTGGGATCCTCAATCCGTCCGACGATCTGACCAAACCACTCGGGTGGATCCTCCACGAACGACATGCACGCCGCCTCATGGGACACTACGGCTGACCTTTCATCCATATTTCACCACTCACTTCCTTTCTTCATCATTCGTTCTACCTTGTGATCAACTATTGGGATCGTTGCTCAGGGGAGAGTGTCGAACGAATACAGTCCCGACCGAGTCACGCGTGACGTCACGCGACGAAGAAAGCAAACGAACATTCCGCACCGCCGAAAGTGACCGTTGCCTTGTCATTGAAAAGGTCTCATTCCTTTTAACAATTAGATTACAGCATAGCATTGCTCTATCTAGTTGAGATTGGAGTCCATTTGACAGCCCCGAGGGGTGGCTACGCAATGCTCCCAGTAGTCTTGGAGTTCGCTGCGAATGGCGCAGAGATACTTGACGTAGATCAAGCCTCTCCCGCCGTGGTCCCCATCCAGGTCTCCTAGGCGATTTTCCACTCCTCTCCAACCTTCCACAATCTCGCAATTGAAGGTTTGGAAGATGGCGGAGTTTCGCCCTGCTACCACAGCCAGCAGCACGGCGAAGGCTTCCAGGGTCTTGCGTGTAGCTCTTTCGCTTGTAGGGAACAAGATGGCCTTTGCCCTCTGCAGTTCCCTAACGTCACTGAGCTGAGCAGCGTTCGAGCCACCTTCCAGCAGCATCTGCTGTTCTTCTAACAGGCGGCGCGCTTGGGTGCCACGTTCGTTGCCCGCGAGGACCAAGAACGGGTTAATGCCCCGCTCAGGCACGTAATCCGTGGGAGCACGGAATTCCAGACGTTCGAGGGTCCCCCAGATCTCGGTGGTGGCAAGGGGTGTCTCGTAGTGCAACTCGTTGGCTGTGGTGTCAAAGAGTGCTTGGAGAACCGCGAGTCTTTCGCTCTTTCCGGCATTTGCCATTGCCCCATAGAGGCTGGGCAGCTGTTCTTCCGTTTCACAACGGGTAAGACTCAGCAAGGTTGCCAGCGTAATCTTCCATTTGCTGCTGGGTTTTTTGGTTACGTCACCTTCGTCGGCGCGTCCTTGAGGTTGCTGTGCGGCCATGATCTCCGCCCAGATCCGAAGCATCTCGACGTTGGTGTCATTTCCAGCCGCGGGGCTACGTTCGGCAGTACTGGGCGCAGGCGCGACCGCGGGGCGGTTCCATGCGGGCAGGTCAGAATTTACAATGGTGACCAAGCGATTCATCAACTCGGCGTCCATGTTAACAGCCGTCGGTGGCGTAGCGCGTTCCACTCTGGCGCGGCCCCCGGCAGTGCCGACAACACGCAACCAGTCCTTGATCGGGGAGAAGCTGGTGCGCTGTTCCGGCGCCACAGTCTGCAGATAGGCTTCAAGCTGGACGATCAGCTGACCTACTTTGAGCTCAGCTCGGCACAGGTGGGACGTGACTTGAGGGGGCAGGTACATTCCGTGGCGAGTCCTCACCGTATCGAAGACACTTTCCGGTGCATCGTTGGGCACAGCTTCAAGCGGGACGTCAGCGCCATCGTTCTCCGTGTAATGCAACACGTAGTTGGCCCACGGATGAACCTTCACGTCGCCGCCGAGTACGTCGAACAGCTTAGCTGGCAAGTACACGGCTGGTGGTACCTGGGCGCCGATGACATCCATCTTGAACATCACGACCTTGTCGTGCCACTCACGCGAGTTTGGGTTTCCCATGGCTTGGGGGAACACCATGGCGCGGTGGTAGAAGATCACCGGCGCCACGTCCTTCGAAACGGAAGCGTATACGTGGGGCATCTCATCCCAGGTACGTTTCACTTCGTCATAGAGCGCAGCTCCGGATTTCCAAGTAGTCTCGTCGGTAGCACTGAAGAGTTGGTACACACCACCTTGATCCCCGAAACGAGCGTCGCGCCAGTCGACGTTCTCGTAAAGAGAATGGTAAGTGGTAGGAGCCTCGGCTAGCGAGGCAGCGGCTTCGGCAAAACGGACCATTATCACAGTTAATCAATCGTAAACTATTTGTCTGCTAGTGTCGGCTTGGGATCAAGCTTTCCTTCCCAGTTCTTGCTATCGATAGCAAGGAGAAAAAGTTTATGGTCGTGGTCGTTCAACACGTAGCGTAGTCTTCCCCTAGCTCTTCCTCCCTTCTTCCTTTTAGTAGGGCGGTAGGAGGGGTAGTTCGAAATTCGATCCGGGTTCCCCGGTCCCTTCGCCGTCCGTTCTCTCCGCGGTTACTACTAGCAGTAATTTCCATCATCGGCATTTGTATGTGGGTAGGTTCTGTTGCTATCGGTGAGCAACAGCGGTGCCAGTAATTGTCATGTCCATCCATGGTTATTCAAAGGGCGCCTCTTTTGTTGTTGCTATCACTTCCTCTTCGCGGGATCCTTTTTCGTTCCACCGAGAGCTGCTTTCCTGTTTTGCCTCAGGGTTCATCCTTTCGGATCATAACCGTTCGTTCGTATCGCTGGCGAGAAAATCAAAGCGACACATGGCTTCTCTGCCACCGCCAATGTCTGTTTCTGGTCGCCTTCAAGTTTCGGCGATCCACTCTTTTTGGAGCTTGGTGACTCGAATTGGATTGTGGCGACTTGGGAACTTGTTGAAACGTTGGTATCCATCCGCCTATGGTAACTCGATCTTTTATTTTGATGGACACGATGGCAGCGAAATGGCCGACAGACGAAGCATTGCCCTCACTATTGACGACGGCCTCGTCCGTGGCAATTCCAATGATGACGACGGCATGCAGTCCGCCAGCATGGTGGAGGAAGTCTGTGATTTGTTGAAACAATATCATGCGCTTGCGACCTTCTTTGTATGCACTGACTATACAACCAAGGAGGACGCACAAATTGTGTTGGAAAATGGTCATGAACTGGGCAATCATTTGCGAGAAGACAAGTCTGGATTTTATTGCAATCTCAACGAGGAAGAATTTCAGAAGGAGCTTGACGAGACGAATCAGATTCTACAAGAGTTCATAGTAGCGCAGGATGAAGGCACAAAGCCCAAAAATATCTTGGTTCAGAGCACCTCAAGGCGCCATGTCCAAAGCTATGTGCAATGTACTTTACGAACGACAAATGACAAATGTCATGGGCGATTGCTATTGTGATGACTGGGCCTTTGCGGAAAAAGTCGGGTCAACAACAGAGACGGTAGCCCCATTGATGTTGAAGCAAGTTCTGGCTGGAAGTATTGCTATTTTCCACATGCCCCAGCGGGGTTTTCGCGAGACTACGATTGACGCATTGCGGGAATTCTTGGAGGGTTTGCAAGAGCGCAATCTCAAAAGCCTGACGGTATCCCAAATGGTCAACCAACAATCAATAGGGAACAATATACAGCGACATTAGAGTATAATTATGTCTCTACGGAGTACGCATTGATGTGAGTGGGAGGTACTCCGCCTCGACGGCTCGAGATGGAAGCATTACAGGCTGGCTTATTCCCCACTCTCGCTCCTCAGGACCCCCACTACAGATTGGAACAAAATTAGCGTCGATCACTCTTCGTAGGACAAGAGACAGAAATAAACTGATACCTGGTACTTACATGTATTGAAGGAATAGTGTGCGACGAAGTTACAATGGTCAAGATACAAAAGGATATTCCCAGCGACGTTTACTACACCATCAAGGTAATGAACGACGGCGATGCACAAGAAGGACAAACAGTTAGGGAGGGCTTGCCCTCGTGTCCATCGACATTGGATGAAGCAGCTAGCAGTTTGGTTTCGGTGGACCAGTTGGATGTTCAAGAGTCAAACGAGGAGAAAACATGACGGAGTGCCTCATGAAAGATCTCCTTCAGACTGGATGGGATTCTTGGAAATGCTACGAGTTTGAGATTCTAATTATTCTCATTGCCCGGTCACGACTTTTTGGGACGTGGGGCATTTGAAGCACCCACTACAAAATCTTTCAAAACCTTCTCGCCTTGCAGACAGAGCTTCTTGCAGAACTTGATGGTGCTTCATCTCCTGAAGATTTTCCAATAAGTGGGCTGTGATCATTGGCTTTGATTTTGGGATCTGGTTGCAATTTTTCAGTCTCTCCCAACTCAACTTTTCTTGGGTTTGATCCAGAGCCCACGGTTGATTCTTTGTTGCACCTGCTACGATGGGGGGAGGTTGTGTGGTTAAGATCACCTCCTTTGGATATCTTGCATTCAACAATTGTAGTGCTGACTGTGGCACTGCTGGCATTAAAAAACTCTGAAAAGGTAGAGAATGCCCAAGGGCTGTTGTATGATTTGGTTGGCAATACCCTGCTGGAGGCTTCCAATAGTGAGGGTTTTGGCCAACCTCAAAAAAGTCTTCAGAACAACAAACAAATCTTGGTATACACAGCAGCTGTCACAGAAATAATATTTTCCCTAGTATGCATGACTACTAGGGCCATGAATGGGCGTCAATACCAGCTTTTCGAATGCTATGGAACAGTTGCAAGGATTCTTGCACTGTACCTCGCATGGATGATCCCCATGAACCTGCAAGCTCCCCAAGAAACACGTGATGTTCAAAATAAAAAATATCAACCAGTTCATGGAGCTCGGGTGTATCCAGTAGTTGTTGTGCCAATGGATTCTCAATGTCGGGAGTGTCGATATCCAACTTGACAATTACTAGCACAAGAAGATGCAAGAATGAATAGTAGACGAGGGAGAAGAAGGAAGAATTGTGAGCAACCTCAGTACTATAAACCCCTAACTGTAAAGAGGGAGAAAGCACCGTTTTGCTGTTGGACTTACCAAGATCATCTTTTCCAAAGCCTTTGAGCAACCGCTTCCAAGGATTTAACTTTGCATCTTTCTCGGCACTCACTCCAACATTCATCCAATGATAGGCTTCCAATAGCTCATCAGGTACTCGTTCAAACACTTGTGCTGGATCCTTGCCAGCTATTTCATAGGCATAAATGTGATCAAAGTGAAATCCAAATCGTTGAAAGGTTGCAGTCAAGTAAATAGCAGGTGATTCCTGAGCCCCATGAAAATCCAAGGCAGCTCCCATGTCCACTAGCACAATTCGAGAGTGAGGTTTGAGTCGCCGACAGTATGCGGCAAAGTCATGCACCAAATAATCCAAGGACATTAACCCATTCCGTGAGAAGCAAAAATTGGGGCTTCGAAGTGGTGGATATAATGGTTCAAGCAAGTCTCCATATTTGTTTTTCGAAAGAGCTCCACTTGGAAAGATGCCTGCAAGACCCTGGGGGTGAAACTCCAGAGTATCACAAATGGAGTAGTTTTTATTGGCAACAATGTGATCACGGAGATCCCACCTGCCAGGCCTTCCCTGGAATGCCTGAAACCGGCGTTGGTAGTCTTCTAATTCGGCTCGAAAGGTTGTTAGCTGGGAGAAGAGGGGATTTGATGCCTCAGTCCAGGCAGTACATCCCTTTGGCAGGGGGTTTGTCTTGTCAAAGCCCAGCTCGACAGCGTGGTCCAAAAAATAGGTTTCGATTGTGGATGGGGTGTAGTTGGTGATGATTTTCTTTCTGTAGCCACTTTCGACAGCAGCAGTTTGCTCCGCCACTGCTGGAGAGACTGCCAAAAAGTCGTTTAAGCCACGTGGAGGAAACAATACCGTCTTTGCCACTAGCGCCAGAATCACCATCCATTTTAACAAAGATAACCAGGACAATTCATCACCACCACACGTCCCACTGCTTCCACATAAAGAATCTCCTTGCTGCTGCTCCTGGTGGCCCTGCCCTTGGAGAATCCTTCGTAAAGCCATTGAAAAGAAAGAAGAAGTATTTACAAAAGATGGAGAATGGAGGCTCACTTACAGGTGCCCCATTGACAAAAGGGTCACAAAGATTGCAATGCCAATGGGGTAGGGAGACCCCATATGGCATGACACTGGTGAGAGAGGAAGAGACAGGCAATGGTGCTGCTGCCAGCCGGTATGTTGGGAAGAGACTGGGTCAATATTATGTCCGTTGCAAATATGTAATAATTTTTTTAATTAATGGACTCTTTACTAAAAATCGAGCATGTCAATCATTCCACCCAATGGCCAACTACCCGTATCATAACAGGGTGGGCGAAAAGGCAGGCCACAATGCGATTATTAAATCGAGGGCAGCAGCAGTGAGCCCGGGGTAGAGATACATCCTCGATTTTATCCAAGTAGCTATTCTTTACAGCAGCTGGTTGCTGAGAGTCGAACTTTTGCTTTCTATCGAGCAGGGAGAGCCGCCACAGCTTGCGCTCCCGCCAGGAATAATGTCGCCAAATCTCGGGGAAGTGGAGTTTCGAGTGAGAGGATGGGAGAGGTGCGCGCTACTCAAACAGGAGATATCCGTGGTTGTGCATGGGGATGCGTTGGAATGGCGCCATTTTTGCATTTGGTTGAGGGTTCGTAGCGCTTTCACCACTGCTCACACCAGGAACTTTGCGTTTAACTGGCCTTCTCAACACCATGGATGACAAATTCAGGTCACAAAGACCAAAGAGAGGATCTTTCCCAGTAACTATCGAAACAATATCAACAGCTCCACCCGAATCAGTCGAGGTGGCGTTCGATGAACATGCGCAAGAGCTCATTGCCGCTATGGCAAATCGAGCTTATCATTTGCCAGGGTACGGGTACTGTGCCGATCTCTGCCAATACTTGAACAACAACCATCCTCTTCTTGGAATATGCTTCCGTCATCCTCTTCACCCCATCAAAACTGGCTACCGGCTTTTAATTTTGGTTTCCAGCATGTTGTTTGGATTGACAGTCAGCAGCTTCTTCTATTTACTCGTTCTGACCAATGACAAATTTAAAGAAGTCGTGTTTAACATTGTCTTATATGGGCACGAACAATCTGTCACATCAGGGATGCTCATGATGGTTTTTGTAGGTGGGTCTGTGCATGCTGCCTATGATTTGGGTGTCTGGTACATTTTGTCTTGTGGGTGTTGTCCGCTAAACATGAAATGCCAAAAGTACGGGAAAATGGCGGCTATTCTTCTGGTGCTCTTCATATCTGCAGTTGCTGCCTTGGTCGTGCTTCTACGGGTTTCTCTGGAGAAACAACAAGAAAGTCTAGGTGTGGATGTGTCGCTGCTGGATTCTGCTGGCTTGATGGATGATCAATTGGAGCTTAACCGCTACAGGGATATTGATTTTGACGATGTACATTTTCTTGTGGCGTATGTGAGCGCCTTTGCGTTGGCTCTGCTCGTGTATTATCCGATTGGGAGCTTTCTATTCTTTTCGGGGATTTTAGGTTGCTGTCGCCTCCCAATTCTCGGCGGCCGGCCTCGGGAGATGGAGCTGGAAAGAAAAAGAGCGCGCCGAAGAGTGTCCAGACAGCAATCTCAGGTGTGACGAAGACTGTATGACGCTAAATTTACGTGGTGGTGCAGGAAACTCCATTTGTTTCAAGTTAAAAAAACAGTCAAAACTAGTATTAGTGAGTGTCTGAGGTAGAAGAAGGATTCCCCATTTGGTTGGCATCTTGTCGAAGCCTTGCCAGAAAGTCCATAGTATCATCATCAAAGTGCATCCCCAGAGCGCCGAACTCTTCTTGCTGTTTATCCACAGGCTCTTCTTCCTGGACACTTGTCATCATAATCATCGAAGTGGCATTACAACTTCCAGCAATGTCTTCCAACGAACGCATTGGCGGATTAAAACGATCTTCCATCTTGCCTTCGCCGGAACTTGACTTGTGAAACGTGGGGGTGTCGTTGGAATGTTTGCCGAATAATCCCGACGACCCTGGCAGTTTACCAGTGAGATCACCATCTGGAGAATGGCGCATTGGTTCCTCCACGGTAACGCCGCGCGGTTCCTCTTCGGCAACCTCGAACCATGTGTCAGGATAGAGAGTAGAGCCGCCCGCAGAAGTCTTGGGAATTTGTAACGAGACTTGATTTGGTTGGCTCGGGGGAGCCGATGCGCGTCTGTGATGATGAACTTCACCGACTGCTTGATAATCTTCAGGCTCGAACCACGAGTCAGGGATGTTCGAAGCCACGGCGCTGGAAGAAGCAGTCGGGGGAGGGGTGTAAGACGTACGCATCTCATTCCTTCCATGCTGCATCGTTCGGCCAAAGCCTGGCTCGGCGTTGTCAACTGTCGCAATATTGGCAGCCCCCCCAGACCACGTATTCCTGCGCGCAGCAGGGTGGTGTTGCTGCCCATGGAAAGAGTGCAAGTCTTCTTGTTGACGCAAGAACTGCTGTTGAAGTACATTTTGATGTTGGTGTAGGCGCTGTTGCTGCATGATGAGGCGAAACTCTTCGTTTTGATACATGTGAGATGGGCTTACACTGCCACTTCGCCCGAAGTGGTTGTTTTGCATTTTGTCCCTGTTGGTAGCCTGTGCTGAGAAGCTCATTCCGATGGCACTATCACTAGCATGGGGGTTGAACATCGAGACTCCAGGCAAGCCATGACCGGGAATGGTAGATTCGCCAACGGCACCGAGGCCAACAAACCCGAATCGAGAATCATCTGCCATCATCGCGTTCGCCTGGAGCGCGTCCAGGCGGCTTAGCGACGCATGGAGTGGCTGGTTCATGTAGGCTGCTGCTGCAGCTCGAGTCTGATCCATGCCCAGAGGATATGACTGCGAGCCAACTTCGGACCAGCGACCCCGTACGTCCGAGGTAAGCTGGATTGGAGTAAAGTCACCATCCAACAGTGTCCCCATCTGCGATAGCATGCTTTGGCGGATGGGCTGCTGGTAGGCAAATCGACTGCGCTTCGGGGAGTCCACCTCCATGGGTCTCGTGGCCTGAGTCGGGAACGCTGTGGGGGTTGCACGAGAAGAAGCGTGAGAATCGTCCATAGTAGTCTCACCACTCCTGTCTAGGGCTCCGCCAGGATACGGGGATTGATCGTCCCCTGAACCCCCGGATTTATCTTTCTCCTCTTTTTGCTTCGCTCTCCACACGAGCATCTCTTCTTTGTATCGAGCCTTTTCCTTGGCAGCGATGGCTTCATAAGGAGCTCTGGTCGCCTCATCCAGATCCTTCCAGTCAGCCGCAATTGTGCGGGCAAGGTTAGCAAATCCAATGCCCACCGACTTGTTCGATCGCTTTCGACGCGACTTCCCCACGATCTCAGTGACCTCAGGGTTTGCTTCAGCGGCTGCCTTCTCGGCGGAGGCCACCTTAGCCATCATTGCCTCCCGCTGTTCCTTAAAAAAGATGTTATACGCGCTAAGCGGACGGCGAGGCATGTCCTTAGGCTTCTTCCAGGGAACAAGAGGGGGGCGCCTCTTCCGCTTCTTCTTGTCCACGGAATCAGGCATCGTTTCTAGTGTTTTTTCTCCCATGTTGTCGCTCTCGTCGTCTTGCTGGTATTCTGTTTCTAACTCTTGCTTGCTCGTAGGCTCGCTTTTCTCCATGATCTTTATCGTCTCCTGAGTGCTGTTCCGTGGGATGCCAGTAACATTCCAAGGTTACAGAGGGTGCTTTTCAGTGAAATGAGAGACGACAGAATGTAGCTCAAATGTATGAGAAGGCTTATAGTCAAGCGGTGCCAAGACAAATGCGCAGCACTACCAAAACAGAGACAGTTGAAGGCCCACAACCAGAAATGGAACGATGATGGTGGGCAAGAGTGATGAGGGAAGCGACCATAGCATCGTGGCCTCACGGGCTCGCGCTTTGTCCGGCGGACAGCAGAAGCGGTGTGGATCCCGGCGAATGATTCTACCAGTACAAATTCTACAGAAGGCTACTTGGCGCCGAAGCCATACGAAGAACGCATGCCCCCAAGACACCTCCAAGACTGGATGCTCACTAAACGCTATGATCATCTTGCATACTCCGCGCCAAATCACGCCAAAAACTTGGTAAAAATGCTCTACTCCAATTCTTTGGGCAATAAATCTCGTTGAACGACAAATTGAGAATTTAAATTGAAATAAGAGCGTGGTAAATACTGAAGGGGTCATTTCGAAGCAACGAGACTAGATGGTGGCAAGACTAACCTTGATATGCCCGTTGATGTTGGGGAGCCACTTCCAACCAGAATGCGACGCACAAATTTACGTCTTGGGCTTATGCCATGGATGGACGCAACTAATGAAATTGATTCTTGCCGGATTTCTCATCGATTGAATTGTTGAAGCATTCGAGAACCTCTCAGAACCCTTTAAAGGGTTTATATTATTGCCCATTCAGGCTCGTGATACAGATTGTTAAACAAATTCGCACTCGTGACAAGACTGATTAGAAGGAGACAGAATTTGCGAATTTGTTAGTCGTCCTAGTCATTCGGTTGCGTTGAATGAAATGTAGACCTCGTGGAAATTACGAGGTCCTATTTGTTAGTGCCTTTCCATCGAAGTCTCAAACGCTTGCTTTCGAGCGTGCCAATCTCGCATCTGATCATTGATTGGCTGGAAATTCTCGCCCTATCCTTCCATCTGCATCCAATGGCCGACAATGACCGAAACTCTAGGACGATATGGATCGGCCCCATTTCCTGTGAACACAAACAAACATCTATCATTTCGACAACTACTTGTGCTAGCTACAAGCAGTGTATCAGTCAAAGCACCATGAAAGTTTTTTTGCACTACGAAGACAACGATAACACCGAGCTTCACAAGTCGCTCAAGATCACTCTTCCAAAGTCTTGGAAGAACGGGCCGGTGTCGAATTTGCTGCATCAATTTGTGGAATCCTACAACGCCAAGTTTGCCGAGACAAATCCTCTCACGGAATCGGATATGCATCTAGCGCAGCGATGTCAAGTTTCAGAATCTTCAGAAAAAACAGAACTGGTGGCATTGTGCAGTGATGCCGTCGTTGTTGACGAAGTGGCCGATCGCGCCGATGTTTATATTTGTCATGGACCATCGCAGACGCTGGCAGAAAAGGCGGCGGATGAACAAAAAGCACAAGAAGCCAAGCAAGCACAATTGAAGAATACTGTGGCATGCACACACTTTGGGTGTAGAAAGCGATTTCCAAAGGGAGGGCCTTATCCAGATTGTCAATTTCATCGTTTGCCACCCGTCTTCCATGAAACTGCAAAGTACTGGGCATGCTGTCCCACCAAAAAGGCTTACGACTGGGAGGACTTTCAAAATATTCCCGGCTGTCAAACTGGAACATGTAGTGAAATTAAGCAAGAAGATGGCCAGAAAATGTTCCTCGGAGGCACCGATCTAAGAGAGCAGGCAGCAGAAGCCTCGGGTCTAAAGAGTATCGATGATTTTAACAAGGCGCGAAGTGCGGGAGGGGCCGAGGCTGCACCGGTGCTCGAGCGGCTGCAGAAAGTCTTGGCCGAACTGGGAATAGAAAAAGAGCTATTTTATCAGGTCGTGGATGGCATGAAGAAAGAACATTCTGTTACTGCCTCGAACGACGCAGAACTGCTTACTGCTGTCGCACAAGATCTGGGTGGGAAACTCAAAGCAATGATGATGGGAGTGGCTGCCGATCAGCTACGAATAAAATAAACTTCCTAGTCTATAATTAGCTTTTCACTTTGTACCAGGTAGCCCATCTCCTCGCAAGCTTGCGCGAAGCTACGCTCCTCGTTCTGATCTGCCACCGGAAGATCGGACTCGTAGTCGTACACACATTCGCAAACGGCAGGCCGGTCCTTGTTTCCACAAGATTAGACAATTTCACAGAATGAACGGAAAAAGCTATGACATGCTGCAACTGCGTGTAATGGCGCTAGGCATCGAATATTTTGGAAATATTTTGCTCGGTCGTCAAATCTTGGCACCAAATCACGGTCTGGAATGATGTTCAAAGTATACTGGTTCAATTGATCGGGGGTGACTATAGGGTCAAAGGAACGCCCGCTAAGCATTGCGTTCCGCCCGAGAGAGCAACTGCAGGCACACGACTCTGTGCGCCCGTGAAGAAGATCAAGATTAAGCTGGACCCCGGCGACAAAGACTCGGATGAGTTTGAGACTGCTCATCTTCGAAAGCAGCGATGCCGAGCGATGAGTCAAGTGGCAAATCCAGTTTGCAGAAAGATCAAGTATGCTCAGATGTTGCTTGGAGGAGTTGCAAGGGAGAAGTTCATGAACAAGGTGGCCGACCTCCCTCACAAGGACCCAAACGAGAAAGCTGAGGACACGTTCAACGAGACCATCCAAGCGATGTCGATAGACTACTTTGGTTCTGAAGGTGCCTACAGGCCACGAAAATAGTATCTACATTATCATGTTTTTATGATGGAGATGTCCCTTGCCGACTTCCGGGCCGAGCTTCTGCGACAGAACACCATGCCTGCCTACTTTCCGATCCTGACAAAAAAGCCGCATGTGAGCCATTCACGACAACAAGGTCATGGAAATCCCTGTAAGCACTGCAGCAAGTTTCATTCAGCCCCAGATGACAAGTGTTGGAGTCTCCCTGGCAATGCCAAAGATCGTCCCAATAAGCATCTGCGAGGCAACGGCAAGAACATGTTCTCGGCACTCCAAATGGAGACTGTCGTCAAAGCACTCACTAAGAAAGAAAGTAAGAAAGATAAAGGCAAGACCAAAGCCAAAAGGCAGGCCAGCTTCCAATTGAACAAGCAGTCAGACAGTAGCAGTAACAAAAGTAGTGTTTCTGATAGCGATTACATGGACTACCCAAAGAGGAAAATTGCAAAGCCGCTAACTACTGAAATAGTCGTCGAAGCTTTAAATCCTAGAGGAGAATCCAACGTCCTTAGAACTCTTCTAGACACGGGTACTAGTTGTTCCATTGTTCTAAAGAACTTTGTGATGCTTAGTCAGCTCCTTCCCATTGGAAAACGAGTTACTACTTGGACGACTATGGGCGGCAAATTTAAGACAGACAAGGTCGCAAAGATTCGCTGCAGGATCCCTGAACTCTCGACTAGCAAGGAGATTCATTGGCCATATCACATTGACGAGCATACAGATCGCAAAGACTCACCCTACGACCTGATTCTAGGACTTGACCTATTAGCCGAATTGAAGTTTGTACTCGATTTCGAGAAACGAACAGTGCGATGGGGCGATAGCAAAGTCGTGATGAAGGAATTTGGTGTCGTGACAGATCCAGAGGCTCTACAGCAGCTTCTGTGTGAGATGTCTCAATACACCCCCGTTATCAAAGCCGTGGAAGAACGACAGACTAAGATCCTCGACGCCGACTACTCCAAGGTTGAGATGGAAGACTTTGTTGACTCACTTGACTACTTAACTAAGGAGCAACGAAGCGAGCTACTAGCTGAACTAAAGCAGCATCCTACACTATTTGGTGGTGGATTAGGTAAACTAAAAATAGATCCAATTCATCTAGAGTTAAACGAAGGAACAAAGCTGTATCATGCTAAGCCATTTGGCATTCCTCATGCGTACGAACAAACGATGCGAAAAGAAATCGAACAATTCGAAAAACTTGGAATGTGGAAGCGTGTCAACCAATCCACATGGACGGTGGCAAATTTTCCACACTGACGGATGAGATTTTGATTAGCTCGATTCGGCGCGAAGCGCGGAATCATTTTCTGGTAAACTAAGATCCTTGCTACTCTTCTTGCCGAGACAGCCACGAGGATCGCTTTGGATCTCTCTGAAAGATCTGTAAGCTGCATGCTCCTCAAGCTGTATGACTACATTCACTCAACGAATAACACCACTACTCTAGCTAGCTAGATCTGCAAGAGCAATAGCGATGCCAGCCACATCACTGCTAATGTTCTTGCTCTGTCTTGTTATGTTACTTTATGACTATGGCGGCGGAGTGTCGGCGTCAACAACGCCAGTGCTAGCCAGAGCATTATCATTAACATTACGCTAATTCACGGCCCCAGTAGATGTCGCAAGTACTATCGGTAGCTAGTAGAGCACGCGCTTTCGTCACACTAGATTTCGTAATGCACGCTTTTCGGAACGATTTCGCACCACTCGCTTTCGTAACATTACGCGATTTCCTAAGACTTCACAAGACGCAATTTCATAAAACAAGATTTCATAAGAAGCCATTTCGCACCACAACGCGATTTCGCATGGCGCGCTGTCGTAACTCCAGGTGATTTCCCGAGATTTCACAACACGCAGTTTCGTAACACACTATTTTGCAACCACGCGATTTCGGAACAGCCACGTTCGCCACTGTTTTGGCTGTTGTTGTGTTATTGTGCGTGGTTCGAAAGCCACGTGATGCGCGGGTGAAGCTAAATTCGTAGCTCTGCGTACCATACTTGTGCTAAATTTGAAGCTCTGCGTGAAATACTTACGCTAAATTTGAAGCTCTGCGTGGAATACTTATGCTAAGTTCCAAGCACTGCGCGCCGAATCGACTTCGACCTCCATAGTATTTTTCATTTCCCCATCCGTCAGTGTGGCAAGTTACCCTGGACGACGGCAGGTTCATTCAACCAAAGGAAACGGGCAATGTGCGCGTACTTACAGATTTTCGGAAACTCAACGAATATCTGGTGCGCAAGCCGCACCCACCACCAAAAATCAACGAGTTATTACAAAAACTCCAGGGACACCAATGAAAATATCGCATGATGCCAATTTTGGCGGTATGTCGCGATGGACATACCTGCCATACCCCACAGAGATGCATAAATACTTTAGTCATATTAGTCCTACACGCTGGTAGTCTTAGTAGTCGTAGACGAACGGAGTCGTCCGCCGGACGGACGACGTACAGACGGCTAACGGACACGGACACGAACAAACGGTGACGTCGTCGCTGACGGCGCACCGACGCAACGATCAAAGGAGTCGTAGCGTTACACATGGAAGCGCTCTGTAGTATATTGCATAGTAACATTCGACTAACCCATAGAGTCCCTTGCCAACAGCATGCCTACAATCTAAGTAGTAAATATTCATCGCCTAATAGAGGAGATGTATTTAGAGCAAGGAAATAATTCAGACCATGGGCGACGAGGAGTCGTAGCTAGCCAAGACTAGGGACGCCTAGTTAGAAGGCGACGATACGAGGAATCGACATATCCGAATGAATAGAATATATGCGCGTTATTTACGCGCGGGGAAAGACGTTCACAAAATGAACGATCGGTCGCAAATATTTGAAAGACGAAAATCTTTCATCTCATCAATCTTGTTGTTGGAATGAATGCAAATAGATGTAACATAGGTCTCACAATTACTATTGTCTTCTACTTTTATTTCGTCACCCCCGGGATAGGGCACAGTTTTAAAACTCCCGTTTGAAGGATGAAGACCTCCTACTCCAACCACGAGTACGCGAAGAAAGTTGCGTTGCTTCTGACTCAAGCCGCTCACGTCAACCCTCCGTTGATCCCCTTTCGTCGCGAGAAACCCAAGGACGAAGATATTCTCCAGGATGACGAGAAGTCCAAGAAGGTCAAGATCAAGTTAGATCCAACGGATGAGGATTCGGACGAGTTCGAAACGCGTTGCTTCATCTTCGAACAAGGCGACGCCGAACGATGGGTCAAATGGCGGATGCAGATGGACGAGTTGATCCGGGACGTCCCCTTGGACGATGGGGAGAAGATGATCAAGTATGCGAAGGCGTTGTTGGCTGGAGAGGCAAGACAGAGGTTCGCAGACATCGTTGCCAACCTACGTCACAACATTGACGAGTCGGACGAAGAAGAAGAAGAGACCCCGGAGGACACCTTTAACGAGGCGATGCAACGAATGGGGCAGTATTACTTCGGAACCGAACACGCCTACCGCCGCCAGCGAAACTACCTATGCTATCACGTGTTCATGATGGAGATGTCTTTGGCCGACTTCAAGGCCGAACTCCGTCAAAACAACATGCTACCTTACTTCCCGATCCCCGAAGACAAAACGAGCTGCGAGATGTTCGACGACGACGAGCTCGTGGAGATCCTCGACCGAGCGAAAAGAATCGAGTGGCAACGAGATCTGCTCACCTCGAACATCGATCCCTTCTCGATGACGCTCGACGAGTACTACAAATACTTGGAAAAGCTCGAGGCCAAGCACGTCTTCGACGATGCGGTCAGAGCAGACAAAAGGAATAAAGAAAAGAAAAACGCCGAACGATCCGAAAGCGAAAGCAAAGACGGCGGTAAGAAAAGAAAGAGAGGCAAAGACCGCAAGAAAGCCGAAAAGGGGGACAGAAAGAAACCCTGCGAGCACTGCGGCAAGTTCCATCCGGCCCCCGACGACAAGTGTTGGAGCCTTCCTGGCAATGCCAAGGATCGCCCAAACAAGCATCCGCGCGGAGCCCGTGAGAACATGTTCTCGGCACTCCAGATGGAGACTGTGGTGAAAGCCCTCGCTAAGAAACAAAGTAAGAAAGAAAAAGGGAAGACCAAAGCCAAAAGGCAGGTCAGTTTCCAGCTGAATAATCAGTCAGAAAGTAGCAGTAACGAAAGTAGCGAATCCGAGAGCGACTACATCGACTACAATAGCGAAAATACACATAGTTTTGCTATTCGAGCGTCACGCCCTGGAATAGAGCCGAATAGGAAAATTGCCGGGCGGCTAACTACAGAAATAGTCGTCGAAGCGGTAAATCCTAGAGGTGAATCCTATGTCCTTAGAACTCTACTAGATACGGGTACTAGTCGTTCCATCGTTCTTAAGAACTTTGTGACGCTTAGCCAGCTCGTTCCCACTGGAAAACGAGTTACTACTTGGACTACAATGGGCGGTAAATTCAAGACGGACAAAGTCGGAATGATTCGCTTCAGGATCCCCGAACTCTCGTCTAGTAAGGAAATTCGTTGGCCATGTCACATCGACGAGCATACAGATCGCGAAAGCTCACCTTACGACCTGATTCTAGGACTTGACCTATCAGCCGAATTGAAGTTTGTACTCGATTTCGAGAAACGAACAATTCGATGGGGCGATAGCGAAGTCGAGATGAAGGAAAGTGGTGTTGTGACGGATCCAGAGGCTTTACAGCTTCTGTACGAGATGTCTCAAGACGCCCCCGTTATTCAAGCGGCGGAAGAACGACAAGCCAAGATCCTTGACGCTGACTACTCCAAGGTTGAGACGGAAGAGTTTGTTGACTCACTCGACTACTTAACTAAGGAGCAACGAGACGAGCTACTAGCTGAACTGAAGCAGCACCCTACACTATTCGGTGGCGGATTAGGTAAACTAAAAATAGATCCTATTCATCTAGAGTTAAAAGAAGGAGCAAAGCCGTATCATGCTAAGCCATTTGACATTATACTTAACTAAGGAGCAACGAGACGAGCTACTAGCTGAACTGAAGCAGCACCCTACACTATTCGGTGGCGGATTAGGTAAACTAAAAATAGATCCTATTCGTCTAGAGTTAAAAGAAGGAGCAAAGCCGTATCATGCTAAGCCATTTGGCATTCCTCATGCGTACGAACAAACAACGCAAAAAGAGATCGAACGATTCGAAAAACTTGGAATCTGGAAGCGTGTCAACCAATCCACATGGACGGCCGGCACGTTCATTCAACCGAAGAAAACGGGCGATGTGCGCGTACTTACGGATTTTCGGAAACTCAACGAATATCTTGTGCGCAAGCCGCACCCACTGCCAAAGATCAACGAGTTATTGCAAAAACTCCAGGGCTTTAAATGGGCAACGGCTATTGACCTCAGCATGGGCTATTATCACATTCCAATGGATAAGTACAGCCAAGGCCTCCTTGGTACTGTAATGCCGTGGGGCTTATATCAGTACCAGGTGCTGCCGATGGGTATATCCAATGCCCCTGATATTTTCCAAAGTATCATGATGCGTCTCCTTGGTGACCTGGAGTACATACAAGTATACATGGATGATATTTTGATAATGAGCAAAGGCACATTTAGCGACCATGTCATAAAGCTCAAAGAGGTTCTCGCACGACTCGAACAAGCCGGACTCCGCGCTAACGTACGCAAATGCAAATTTGCTGCCGACCGCGTGGAGTACCTAGGCTACGAGATTTCCCGTAACGGTATCCATCCCCAACCTAAGAAAGTGGAAGCGATACTAAAGATGCAGCCGCCGCAAACGAAGCGACAACTGAGACGTTTCTTAGGCATGGTAAATTACTACCGTGATATGTGGCGGGAGCGATCGCACATACTGGCGCCGCTAACGGCGTTATGTTCCAAGTCAGTCCCGTGGAAATGGACTCCCGAATGCAATGAATCATTCGAATCGATCAAGCGAGCAGTAGCGCGAGAGATGCTGTTGAACTTCCCCGACTTCAACAAAGAATTCCACATATATACGGATGCTAGGGATTATCAATTGGGCGCCGTAATTATGCAAGATGGAAAGCCATTGGCGTTCTATAGTCGGAAGTTGAACTCCGCCCAAAAGAATTATACGACAGGCGAACAAGAGCTGCTAAGTATAGTCGTGACGCTTAAGGAATTTAGGAATATTCTCCTTGGTCAAAAGCTGGTAGTACACACGGACCACCTAAATATTCTGTACAACAAGATGCCGAGTTCCCGAGTGGTTCGCTGGCGTCTTCTGTTGGAAGAGTACGGTGCTACGTTCGTGCGTGTCAAAGGCGAAGACAACGTAGTCGCGGACACACTGTCACGACACCCGAATAGTGACCCAGAGACAGAGGAGGTTCCCATTGGGAAACAAATGTCGTATTGTATGTCGCATCACCCAAGAGATGACGACGACTACGAGATCTCTTATGCCGACCTCGTGACCGCGGAAGATATCATGGCAGAAGAAGGATTCGCACTGAGTCCAAAGGTGGTAGCATACTACCAAAACAAAGACCTCGATCTAATGCGAAAAGCCAGACGAGCTCCCTCAAAATACACCAAGATCAAACTAGAAGGTGTAGATGTTATAGCTAAGTACGGAAAGGTAGTAGTACCGGCTGCACTACAAGATAGGATAGTCGAAAGCTACCACGACTTGCTACAACACCCAGGCATGACACGAATGGAAGCGACAATACGCCACGTATTCGATTGGCAAGGATTGCAAGAGAAAGTCGAGCAACACTGTCGCACGTGCAAGATATGTCAGTTGACGAAGAAGCAACGGAAAGAATATGGCCATCTGCTGCCGAAAGAAGCGGAGACAATACCATGGAAGCGCGTGAACGTAGACATGGTCGGACCATACACCGTGCGAACTCCGAAAGGAGTACGCGAGCTCTTAGCGATGACCATGATCGACCCAGTCACGGGTTGGTTTGAAATAGCACCACTGCCTAAACCTGATAGCTACGAGTGCCAGAAGGTATTCGATGCTTATTGGTTGGCGAGGTACCCGAGACCTCAACAAGTGGGCATAGATAATGGGTCAACATTCAAACGCTACTTCAACGACTTATGTAAGAACTATGGCCTGGAGAGGAAGCCCTCAACAGAATACAATCCCCAAAGTAACGGCGTAATAGAGCGTGTACACCAAGTATTAGGAAACGCGTTACGTAACTTCGAATTAGAGGAACGAGAACTCGACGAAACGAACCCATGGGATGAGTTCCTCACTGCCGCCGCCTTCGCGATTAGGAGTACGCACCACACGACCCTACAGGCATCCCCAGCGCAGTTAGTATTCGGCAGGGATATGTTTCTCCCAGTACAGTTTGTGGCAGACTGGGCGCGTATTAGGCTACGCAAGCAGAAGATCATCGATGCTTCCAATAAACGAGAAAACTCAAAGAGAATCCAGCATCAGTACAATGTTGGCGATCGCGTGCTGCTCACTACACCCGGAAAATTACCGAAAGTACGGAGTCCGCGTACGGGACCCTACAATGTAGTGAATGTACATGACAATGGAACCGTGACCATTCAAAATGGCCCCGTACAGCAACGAGTTAACATCAGACGGATTACACCGTACTGGACAAAGTAACCGAACTGTTCCATAGGGAAGCGGGTGCCATACCCCACAGAGACGCGTAAATAGTTTAGTCATATTAGTCCTACACGCTGGTAGTCTTAGTAGTCGTAGACGAACGGAGTCATCCGCCTGACGGACAACGTACAGACGGCTAACGGACACGGACACGAACAAACGGTGACGTCGTCGCTGACGGCGCACCGGCGCAGCGATCCAAGGAGTCGCAGCATTGCACATGAACACGCTCTGTAGTATATTGCATAGTGACATTCGACTAACCCATAGAGTCCCTTGCCAACGGCATGCCTACAATCTAAGCAGTAAATATTCATCGCCTAATAGAGGAGATGTAATTAGGACAAGGAAATAATTCAGACCATGGGTATCGAGGAGTCGTAGCTAGCCAAGACTTGGGACGCCTAGTTACAGGCGACGGTATCGGCGAATCGACATATTCGAACAAATAAATATATGCGCGTTATTTACGCGCGGGGAAAGTCGTTCACAAAATGAACGACCGGTTGCAAATATTTGAAAGACAAAAATCTTTCCTCTCGTCAATCTCGTTGCTGGAAGTCAATCTAATAGAAGTAACATAGGTCTCACAATTATCATCGTCTTTATTTCATTATCGTCACCCCCGGGATAGGGCACAGTTTTAAAACTCCCGCTAGGTTATGAAGACGGCCTACAGCAACCACGAGTACGCCAAGAAGGTTGCGTTCTTGTTGACGCAAGCGGCGCATGTTAACCCTCCTCCGATTCCGTTCCGTCGTGAGAAACCGAAAGAGGACGACGAGATTGTTGGAGAAGACGAGAAGGTCAAGAAGATCAAGATCAAACTCGACCCAAGGATAAGGACTCGGAAGCGTTCGAATGCTGCTGCTTCATCTTCGAAAGTGGCGACGCGGAGCAATGGGCCAAGTGGCGGATTCAGTTTGAGGAACTCATTCATGATGTCCCCCTGGACACCGGCGAGAAGAAAATCAAGTACACCCAGATGTTGTTGGGTGGAACGGCAAGAGAGAAGTTCACGAACAAGGTTGCGGACCTGCAATTCAAGGACCCGAACGAGAAAACTGAAGACACATTCAACGAAACGATCCAAACGATGTCGAGAGACTACTTCGGGTCGGAGCACACCTACCGGCGCCAAAAGCAGTACCTTTCTACCATGTCTTCATGATGGAGATGTCCCTAGCCGACTTCCATGCTGAGCTCCTGCGACAAAACAGAATGTTGGCCCACTTTCTGATCCCTGAGGACAAGACAACATGCGAGCCGTTTGACGACGACGAACTCGTGGAGATACTTGATCGGGCGAAGAGGATTGAGTGGCAGAGAGACCTACTCACCTCTAACATCGACCCTTTCGCTATGAGCCTCGATGAGTACTACAAGTATCTCGAGAAGCTCGAAGCCAAGCACGTCTTCGACGATGCGATGCGGCAAGAGAAAAAGAACAAAGAAAAGAAAAAAGAAGCCGGCAAGTCTGAAGGCGAAAGCAAGGACGGCGGCAAGAAACGCAAGCGAGGCAAAGACCGCAAAAAGAGCGAGAAGGGGGACCGAAAGGAACCCTGTAAGCATTGCGGCAGGTTCCATCCGGCCCCTGACGACAAGTGTTAGAATCTGCCTGGCAATGCCAAAGATCGTCCGAACAAGCGTCCGAGAGGCAACGGTGAGAACATGTTCTCGGCGCTCCAGATGGAGACTGTCGTCAAAGCCCTTGCCAAGAAACAGTCTAAGAAAGACAAAGGTAAAACCAAAACCAAAAGGCAAGTAAGCTTCCAGCTGAACAAACAGTCAGACAGTAGTAGTAATGAAACTAGCGATTCTGATAGCAACTACATGGACTGCAATAGCGAAAATGAACATAGTTTTGCCATTCGAACGTTGCGCCCTGGAATAGAGCCAAATAGGAAAATTGCCGGACGGCTAACTACAGAAATAGTCGTCGAAGCGGTAAATCCTAGAGGTGAATCCTACGTCCTTAGAACCCTTCTAGATACGGGTACTAGCCGTTCCATTGTTCTTAAGAACTTTGTGACGCTTAGCCAGCTCGTTCCCATTGGGAAACGAGTTACTACTTGGACTACAATGGGCGGCAAATTCAAGACGGACAAAGTCGGAATGATTCGCTTCAGGATCCCCGAACTCTCGTCTAGTAAAGAAATACACTGGCCATGTCACGTTGACGAGCACACAGATCGCGAAAGCTCACCTTACGACCTGATTCTAGGACTTGAACTACTAGCCGAACTGAAGTTTGTACTCGATTTTGAGAAACGAACGATTTGGTGGGGCGATAGCGAAGTCAAAATGAAGGAAAGTGGTCTCGTGACGGATCCGGAAGCGCTACAGCTTCTGTATGAAATGTCTCAAGACGCCCCCGTTATCAAAGTGGCGGAAGAACGACAAGCTAAGATCCTCGACGCCGACTACTCCAAGGTCGGAACGGAAGAGTTTGTTGACTCACTCGACTACTTAACTAAGGAGCAACGAGACGAGCTACTAGCTGAACTGAAGCAGCACCCTACACTATTTGGTGGCGGATTAGGTAAACTTAAAATAGATCCTATTCGTCTAGAGTTAAAAGAAGGAGCAAAGCCGTATCATGCTAAGCCATTCGGCATTCCTCATGCGTACGAACAAATGACGCAAAAAGAGATCGAACGATTCGAAAAACTTGGAATCTGGAAGCGTGTCAACCAATCCACATGGACGGCCGGCACGTTCATCCAACCGAAGAAAATGGGCGATGTGCGCGTACTTACGGATTTTCGGAAACTCAACGAATATCTTGTGCGCAAGCCGCACCCACTGCCAAAGATCAACGAGTTATTGCAAAAACTCCAGGGCTTTAAATGGGCAACGGCTATTGACCTCAGCATGGGCTATTATCACATTCCAATGGATAAGTACAGCCAAGGCCTCCTTGGTACTGTAATGCCATGGGGCTTATATCAGTACCAGGTGCTGCCGATGGGTATATCCAATGCCTCTGATATTTTCCAAAGTATCAGGATGCGTCACCTTGGTGACCTGGAGTACGTTCAAGTATACATGGATGATATTTTGATAATGAGCAAAGGCACGTTTAGCGACCATGTCGCAAAGCTCAAAGAGGTTCTAGCACGACTCGAACAAGCCAGATTCCGCGCTAACGTACGCAAATGCAAATTTGCTGCCGACCGCGTGGAGTTCCAAGTCAGTCCCGTGGAAATGGACGCCTGAATGCAATGAATCATTCGAATCAATTAAGTGAGCAGTAGCGCGAGAGACGCTGTTGAACTTCTCCGACTTCAACAAGGAATTCCACATATATACGGATGCTAGCGATTATCAATTGGGCGCCGTAATTATGCAAGATGGAAAGCCATTGGCATTCTATAGTCGGAAGTTTAACTCCGCCCAAAAGAATTATACGACAGGCGAACAAGAACTGCTAATTATAGTCGAGACGCTTAAGGAATTTAGGAATATTCTCCTTGGTCAAAAGCTGGTAGTACACATGGACCACCTAAATATTCTGTACAACAAGATGCCGAGTTCCCGTGTGGTTCGCTGGCGTCTTCTGTTGGAAGAGTATGGTGCTAAGTTCGTGCATGTCAAAGGCGAAGACAACGTAGTCGCGGACACACTGTCGCGACACCCGAATAGTGACCCAGACGACGAGGCAACAGAGGGTGTCCCCATTGGGAAACAGATGTCGTATTGTATGTCGCATCACCCAAGAGATGACGACGACTACGAGATCTCTTATGCCGACCTCGTGACGGCGGAAGATATCGCGGCAGAAGAAGGATTCGCACTGAGTCCAAAGGTAGTAGCATACTACCAAAACAAAGACCTCGATCTAATGCGAAAAGCCAGACGAGCTCCCTCTAAATACACCAAGATCGAACTAGAAGGTGTAGAGGTTATAGCTAAGTACGGAAAGGTAGTAGTACCGGCTGCACTACAAGATAGGATAGTCGAAAGCTACCACGACTTGCTACAACACCCAGGCATGACACGAATGGAAGCGACAACTGAGACGTTTCTTAGGCATGGTAAATTACTACCGTGATATGCAAGCCATTGGCGTTCTATAGTCGGAAGTTGAACTCCGCCCAAAAGAATTATACAACAGGCGAACAACAACTGCTAAGTATAGTCGAGACGCTTAAGGAGTTTAGAAACATTCTTCTTGGTCAACAGCTGGTAGTACACACGGACCAACTGAACATTCTGTACAACAAGATGCCGAGTTCCCAAGTGGTTCGCTGGCATCTTCTGTTGGAAGAGTACATTGCTAAGTTGGTTCATGTCAAAGGCGAAGACAACGAAGTCGCGGACACACTGTCACGACACCCGAATAGTGACCCAGATGACGAGTTGACAGAGGATGTCCCCATTGGGAAACAGATGCATCACCAACGACTACAAGATCTCCTATGCCGACCTCGTGACCGCGGAAGATATCATGGCAGAAGAAGGATTCGCACTGAGTCCAAAGGTAGTAGCATACTACCAAAACAAAGACCTCGATCTAATACGAAACGCCAGACGAGCTCCCTCTAAATACACCAAGATCAAATTAGAAGGTGTAGATGTTATAGCTAAGTACGGAAAGGTAGTAGTACCGGCTGCACTGCAAGATAGAATAGTTGAAAGCTATCACGACTTGCTACAGCACCCAGGCATGACACGAATGGAAGCAACAATATGCCACATATTCAATTCGCAAGGATTGCAAGAGAAAGTCAAGCAACATTATTGCCGTGCAAGATATGTCAGTTGACGAAGAAGCAACGGAAAGAGTATGGCCATCTGCCACCGAAAGAAGCGGAGACAATACCATGGAAGCACATGAACGTAGACATGGTAGGACCGTACACCATGCGAGCTCCGAAAGGAGTACGCAAGCTCTTAGTGATGACCATGATCGACCAAGTCACGGGTTGGTTCGAAATAGCACCACTGCCTAAACCTGATAGCTACGAGTGCCAGAAGGTATTCGATGCATATTGGTTGGCAAGGTACCTGAGACCTCAACAAGTGGGCGTAGATAATGGTTCGACATTCAAACGCTACTTCAACGACTTATGTAAGAATTATGGCCTGGAGAGGAAGCCCTCGACAGAATACAATCCCCAAAGTAACGGCGTAATAGAGCGTGTACACCATGTATTAGGAAACGCATTACGTAACTTGGAATCAGAGGAATGCGAGCTCGACGAATCAAATCCATGGGATGAGTTCCTCACTGCCACCGCCTTCGCGATTAGAAGTACGCACCACACGACCCTACAGGCATCCCCAGTGCAGTTAGTGTTCGGCAGGGATATGTTTCTCCCAGTACAGTTTGTGGCAGACTGGGCGCATATTAGGCTACGCAAGCAGAAGATCATCGATGCTTCTAACAAACAAGAAAATTCAAAGAGAATCCATCATCAGTACAACGTCGGCGATCGCATGCTCCTCACTACACATGGAAAGTTGCCGAAAGTAAGGAGTCGGCGTACGGGACCCTACAACGTAGTGAATGTACATGACAATCATGGAACCATACAAAATGGCCCCGTACAGCAACGAGTTAACATCAGATGGATTACACCGTACTGGGCAAAGTAACTGAACTGTTCCATCGGGAAGCGGGTGCCATACCCCACAGAGATGCATAAATAGTTTAGTCATGTTAGTCCTATATGCTGATAGTCTTAGTAGTCGTAGACGAACAGAGTCATCCGCCGGTCGACGTACAGACGGCTAACGGACACAGACACGAACGAACGGTGACGTTGCCACTGATGGCGCACCGACGCAACAATCAAAGGAGTCGCAGTGTTACACATGGAAGCGCTCTGTAGCATATTGCATAGTAACATTCGACTAACCCATAGAGTCCCTTGCAAACGGCATGCCTAGATGTATTTAGGACAAGGAAATAATTCAGACCATGGGAGAAGAGGAGTCGTAGCTAGCCAAGACTTGGGATGCCTAGCTAGAGGTGACGCTATTGATGCATTGACATATCCGAATGAATAAATTTATGCGCGTTATTTACGCGTGGGGAAAGTGGTTCACAAAATGAACGAGCGGTCGCAAATATTTGAAATACAAAAATCTTTTGTCTCATCAATCTTGTTGTTGGAATCATCACTTATAGGAGTAATCTAGGTCTCACAATTATCATCGTCTTTATATTCTTATCGTCACCCCTGGGATAGGGCAAAAACACTACGTCTCACATTGAGTGCAACGAAATCTGCATAATTCATTCGTAGAGAGCAGTCATGAGCAGTGCGTTCGCCTGATAGCGCGCCTGCATGGCACGCGTCATTTAGGCCCATTGTGTCGCATGGGCATGTGTGTTCCAGCACACGTTAGAGTTGGGGCACTGACGTAAGCAGTGAAGGATTCTGGCCTTGTTGCCGTTCCTCCCGATCTTTTCCGGACATGAAGTCATTGTTGAAACCCCTCTGCGTTTCTGATTGCGTTTCTGTTGAATGCATCACTGTTTGAACAGTTGAAAGCGTTCTACGTTTACTTTCGTTACCGTTTATTGTTACCATGGCTAACCCTCAAGCTGACTTTGCAACCGATGTACTTGGTTTTACTGATGTTCTTTGTGATGTGTTGATTGCTGATGGCATCTACCAGATCTCCACGCTCCAGGACATGACCGATCACAATGTGAATGAGGTTTGTGTTGCTCTTCATAAGCCAGGTGGTTTGGTTCCCAACCCCCAGGCTCAGGGGCCGAACGCTATCACGAAAGCACCCCCTCATGTCATGAATCCTGGCGTGACTCTTCCAAAGGAGAAGTTTCTCCGCCAAGTCTCTTACTATGTTTTTGCAGAAGGATTACTTGTGTCTTTCATCGCTGACCACCCGTTTATGTGTTGCTACTTCTGTTCTATGTGCCGATGACCGGCCCACTCAAAAGTCCACTGGATGAGTCCTGACATGAGTCCTGTTGGCCGATTCACTGGAATGGCTCTCAAACTCTTAGTCATTGTTATGATGTAATCGAACATGCGACCGGTCATTCATTTTGTGAATGACTTTTCCCACGTGTAAATAACACATGTATATTTATTCATTTGGATATTTCAATTCATCAATAGCATTGCCTTCTAACTAGGCGTCCCAAGTCTTGGCTAGCTACGACTTATCTTCACCCATGGTCTGAATTATTTCCTTGCTCTAAATACATCTCCTCTAGTGTATGGAACAGGTAACGGACCTGTGCACTATGCTCCCCTACCTTGGAGTCCTGATTTACGGGAAGAGCCACATGTTTGGTTATAATGAGTTGGTCATTAATAGTTCTGCTAAGCCCCATAAACCGTTTGCGCGCGGAGCGAGGTGTCCAGCTCCGTGAATGTGCCCTATCCCGGGGGTGACGAAATAAAAGTAGAAGACAATTGTAATTGTGAGACCTATGTTACATCTATTTGCATTCATTCCAACAACAAGATTGACGAGACGAAAGATTTTCGTCTTTCAAATATTTGCGACCGATCGTTCATTTTGTGAACGTCTTTCCCCGCGCGTAAATAACGCGCATATATTCTATTCATTCGGATATGTCGATTCCTCGTATCGTCGCCTTCTAACTAGGCGTCCCTAGTCCTGGCTAGCTACGACTCCTCGTCGCCCATGGTCTGAATTATTTCCTTGCTCTAAATACATCTCCTCTATTAGGCGATGCATATTTACTACTTAGATTGTAGGCATGCCGTTGGCAAGGGACTCTATGGGTTAGTCGAATGTTACTATGCAATATACTACAGAGCGCTTCCATGTGTAACGCTACGACTGCTTTGATCGTTGCGTCGGTGCGCCGTCAGCGACGACGTCACCGTTTGTTCGTGTCCGTGTCCGTTAGCCGTCTGTACGTTGTCCGTCAGGCGGACGACTCCGTTCGTCTACGACTACTAAGACTACCAGCGTGTAGGACTAATATGACTAAACTATTTACGCGTCTCTGTGGGGTATGGCACCCGCTTCCCTATGGAACAGTTCGGTTACTTTGTCCAGTACGGTGTAATCCGTCTGATGTTAACTCGTTGCTGTACGGGGCCATTTTGAATGGTCACGGTTCCATTGTCATGTACATTCACTACATTGTAGGGTCCCGTACGCGGACTCCGTACTTTCGGTAATTTTCCGGGTGTAGTGAGCAGCACGTGATCGCCAACATTGTACTGATGCTGGATTCTCTTTGAGTTTTCTCGTTTATTGGAAGCATCGATGATCTTCTGCTTGCGTAGCCTAATACGCGCCCAGTCTGCCACAAACTGTACTGGGAGAAACATATCCCTGCCGAATACTAACTGCGCTGGGGATGCCTGTAGGGTCGTGTGGTGCGTACTCCTAATCGCGAAGGCGGCGGCAGTGAGGAACTCATCCCATGGATTTGATTCGTCGAGCTCACGTTCCTCTAATTCGAAATTACGTAAGGCGTTTCCCAATACTTGGTGTACACGCTCTATTACGCCGTTACTTTGGGGATTGTATTCTGTTGAGGGCTTCCTCTCCAGGCCATAGTTCTTACATAAGTCGTTGAAGTAGCGTTTGAATGTTGACCCATTATCTATGCCCACGCGCTTCCATGGTATTGTCTCCGCCTCTTTTGGCGGCAGATGGCCATATTCTTTCCGTTGTTTCTTCGTCAACTGACATATCTTGCACGTGCGACAGTGTTGCTCGACCTTCTCTCGCAATCCTCGCCAATCGAATACGTGGCGTATTGTCGCTTCCATTCGTGTCATGCCTGGGTGTTGTAGCAAGTCGTGGTAGCTTTCGACTATCCTATCTTGTAGTGCAGCCGGTACTACTACCTTTCCGTACTTAGCTATAACGTCTACACCTTCTAGTTTGATCTTGTTGTATTTAGAGGGAGCTCGTCTGGCTTTTCGCATTAGATCGAGGTCTTTGTTTTGGTAGTATGCTACTACCTTTGGACTCAGTGCGAATCCTTCTTCTGCCGCGATATCTTCCGCGGTCACGAGGTCGGCATAGGAGATCTCGTAGTCGTCGTCATCTCTTGGGTGATGTGACATACAATACGACATTTGTTTCCCAATGGGAACCTCCTCTGTCGACTCATCATCTGGGTCACTATTCGGGTGTCGCGACAGTGTGTCCGCGACTACATTGTCTTCGCCTTTGACATGCACGAACGTAGCACCGTACTCTTCCAACAGAAGACGCCAGCGAACCACACGGGAGCTCGGCATCTTGTTGTACAGAATATTTAGGTGGTCCGTGTGTACTACCAGCTTTTGACCAAGGAGAATATTCCTAAATTCCTTAAGCGTCTCGACTATACTTAGCAGCTCCTGTTCGCCTGTCGTATAATTCTTTTGGGCGGAGTTCAACTTCCGACTATAGAACGCCAATGGCTTTCCGTCTTGCATAATTACGGCGCCCAATTGATAATCGCTAGCATCCGTATATATGTGGAATTCTTTGTTGAAGTCGGGGAAGTTCAACAGCGTCTCTCGCGCTACTGCTCGTTTGATCGATTCGAATGATTCATTGCATTCGGGAGTCCATTTCCACAGGACTGACTTGGAACATAACGCCGTTAGCGGCGCCAGTATGTGCGATCGCTTCCGCCACATATCACGGTAGTAATTTACCATGCCTAAGAAACGTCTCAGTTGTCGCTTCGTTTGCGGCGGCTGCATCTTCAGTATTGCTTCCACTTTCTTAGGTTGGGGATGGATACCGTTACGGGAAATCTCGTAGCCTAGGTACTCAACGCGGTCGGCAGCAAATTTGCATTTGCGTACATTCGCGCGGAAACCAGCTTGTTCGAGTCGTGCGAGAACCTCTTTGAGCTTTGCGACATGGTCGCTAAATGTGCCTTTGCTCGTTATCAATATATCATCCATGTATACCTGTACGTACTCCAGGTCACCAAGGAGACGCATCATGATACTTTGGAAAATATCAGGGGCATTGGATATACCCATCGGCAGCACCTGGTACTGATATAAGCCCCACGGCATTACAGTACCGAGGAGGCCTTGGCTGTACTTATCCATTGGAATGTGATAATAGCCCATGCTGAGGTCAATAGCCGTTGCCCATTTAAAGCCCTGGAGTTTTTGCAATAACTCGTTGATCTTTGGCAGTGGGTGCGGCTTGCGCACAAGATATTCGTTGAGTTTCCGAAAATCTGTAAGTACGCGCACATCGCCCGTTTTCTTCGGTTGAATGAACGTGCCGGCCGTCCATGTGGATTGGCTGACACGCTTCCAGATTCCAAGTTTTTCGAATCGTTCGATCTCTTTTCGCGTCGTTTGCTCGTACGCATGAGGAATGCCGAATGGCTTAGCATGATACGGCTTTGCTCCTTCTTTTAACTCTAGACGAATAGGATCTATTTTAAGTTTACCTAATCCGCCTCCGAATAGTGTGGGGTGCTGCTTCAGTTCAGCTAGTAGCTCGTCTCGCTGCTCCTTAGTCAAGTAGTCGAGTGAGTCAACAAACTCTTCCATCTCAACTTTGGAGTAGTCGGCGTCAAGGATCTTAGCTTGTCGTTCTTCCGCCGCTTGAATAACGGGGGCGTCTTGAGACATCTCGTACAGAAGCTGTAGAGCCTCTGGATCCGTCACAACACCACTTTCCTTCATCTCGACTTCGCTATCGCCCCATCGAATCATTCGTTTCTCGAAATCGAGTACAAACTTCAATTCGGCTAATAGGTCAAGTCCTAGAATTAGGTCGTAAGGTGAGCTTTCGCGATCTGTGTGCTCGTCGACGTGACATGGCCAGTGTATCTCTTTACTAGACGAGAGTTCGGGGATCCTGAAGCGAATCATTCCGACTTTGTCCGTCTTGAATTTGCCGCCCATTGTAGTCCAAGTAGTAACTCGTTTTCCAGTGGGAACTAGCTGGCTAAGCGTCACAAAGCTCTTAAGAACGATGGAACGACTAGTACCCGTATCTAGTAGAGTTCTAAGGACATAGGATTCACCTCTAGGATTTACCGCTTCGACGACTATTTCTGTAGTTAGCCGCCTGGCAATTTTCCTATTTGGCTCTATTCCAGGGCGTGACGTTCGAATAGCAAAACTATGTTCATTTTCGTTATTGTAGTCGATGTAGTCGCTCTCGGATTCACTACTTTCGTTACTGCTACTGTCCGAACGATTATTCAGCTGGAAACTGACCTGCCTTTTGGCTTTGGTCTTCCCTTTTTCTTTCTTACTTTGTTTCTTAGCGAGGGCTTTCACGACAGTCTCCATCTGGAGTGCCGAGAACATGTTCTCACGGGCTCCACGCGGACGTTTGTTTGGGCGATCCTTGGCATTGCCAGGTAGGCTCCAACACTTGTCGTCGGGGGCCGGATGAAACTTGCCGCAGTGCTCGCAGGGCTTCTTTCTGTCCCCCTTTTCGGCTTTCTTGCGGTCTTTGCCTCTCTTTCTTTTCTTACCGCCGTCCTTGCTTTCGCTTTCGGATCGTTCGGCGTTTTTCTTTTCTTTGTTCTTTTTATCTGCTCTGACCGCATCGTCGAAGACGTGCTTGGCCTCGAGCTTTTCCAAGTATTTGTAGTACTCGTCGAGCGTCATTGAGAAGGGATCGATGTTCGAGGTGAGCAGGTCTCGCTGCCACTCGATCCTTTTCGCTCGGTCGAGGATCTCCACGAGTTCGTCGTCGTCGAACATCTCACAGCTCGTTTTGTCTTCGGGGATCGGGAAGTAAGGTAGCATGTTGTTTTGACGGAGTAGTTCGGCCTTGAAGTCGGCCAACGACATCTCCATCATGAACACGTGATAGCGTAGATAGTTTCGCTGGCGGCGGTAGGCGTGCTCGGTGCCGAAGTAGTACTGCCCCATTCGTTGCATCGCCTCGTTAAAGGTGTCGTCCGGGGTCTCTTCTTCTTCTTCGTCCGACTCGTCAATGTTGTGACGTAGGTTGGCAACGATGTCTGCGAACCTTTGCCTTGCCTCTCCAGCCAACAACGCCTTCGCATACTTGATTTTCTTTTCCCCATCGTCCAAGGGGACGTCCCGAATCAACTCGTCCATCTGCATCCGCCACTTGACCCATCGTTCGGCGTCGCCTTGTTCGAAGATAAAGCAACGCGTTTCGAACTCGTCCGAATCCTCATCGGTTGGGTCTAACTTGATCTTGACCTTCTTGGACTTCTCATCGTCTTGGAGAGTCTCTTCGTCCTTGGGTTTCTCGCGACGGAAGGGGATCAACGGAGGGTTGACGTGAGCGGCTTGAGTCAGAAGCAACGCAACTTTCTTCGCGTACTCGTGGTTAGAGTAGGAGGTCTTCATCCTTCAAACGGGAGTTTTAAAACTGTGCCCTATCCCGGGGGTGACGAAATAAAAGTAGAAGACAATTGTAATTGTGAGACCTATGTTACATCTATTTGCATTCATTCCAACAACAAGATTGACGAGACGAAAGATTTTCGTCTTTCAAATATTTGCGACCGATCGTTCATTTTGTGAACGTCTTTCCCCGCGCGTAAATAACGCGCATATATTCTATTCATTCGGATATGTCGATTCCTCGTATCGTCGCCTTCTAACTAGGCGTCCCTAGTCCTGGCTAGCTATGACTCCTCGTCGCCCATGGTCTGAATTATTTCCTTGCTCTAAATACATCTCCTCTATTAGGCGATGCATATTTACTACTTAGATTGTAGGCATGCCGTTGGCAAGGGACTCTATGGGTTAGTCGAATGTTACTATGCAATATACTACAGAGCGCTTCCATGTGTAACGCTACGACTGCTTTGATCGTTGCGTCGGTGCGCCGTCAGCGACGACGTCACCGTTTGTTCGTGTCCGTGTCCGTTAGCCGTCTGTACGTTGTCCGTCAGGCGGACGACTCCGTTCGTCTACGACTACTAAGACTACCAGCGTGTAGGACTAATATGACTAAACTATTTACGCGTCTCTGTGGGGTATGGCAGAATGGGCCGCCAGCGATAACTCGTGTTGTACGCAAACTCCTAATTTACTGGGATAACTATCACATGCTCCGAATTTTCGGAGCTGGACACCTCGCTCCACGCGCAAACGGTTTATTCCAAGCTACATAAGTGCCACACTGGCCTTAGCTTCCACTGCGTTTGCGAGGCTATTGCTGCAGGTATCTTGGGCTTTTATCACATGCCTGGCAACGAGAATCCCACCAATATCCTCTCAAAGCATTGGGGATATCAGCAGATTTGGGTGCAGCTCAAACCGCGTATGTTCTACGCCAGTGATGTGGCAGACATGGAGGAATCAGTGTTCGAGGAAGAGGAAGAAGAGAGGGAGAACACCGCCCCGAGCGCAAAGGAGGGGAGTGTTAGAAAGTAGCTAGGCGAATATCACACGCACACGCAGTGGAATACCCAGAGTGATGCTCAAAGATGAGTGACCACCGATTGGCGGCATATGCAGAGTATCTAACACTCACAATATTAGAACTTTGTTTACGCCATCGTATTGCCAACCCAAATCCCCACAAGCTAAGTATATTGATCGCCTCTACTAGCGAAGAGAGGCTATAGTAGCTGTTGTTGGTTCTCTTCGATCGTTCGTAGAGAATCCCCAGCATTGTCGTACAAGCGCCGCCGCATATCTGTTGATTGTCCTCGCGTTTGTTTGCGTTTCCGAAGAGTTCCGAGCGAATTCTTAATGCGGTTGTCTAGAGGAGTACTACTCCCATCCTCAGGTTGTCACCGGCAGTGGCCCAAGAAGATTCTATCAAACTCCCGAAACCACCAATTTCGCTTGCTTGGTGAAAGAGAAGGACAGTGCGAAATGAGAATCCACACACGTCAAAAATAGCCGGAATGAGAGGCCTTTCCAACCGACTAAAGGCTGAAAGGGTAGTTGGAGGAGAAAAAGGAAAAGGGGAATCAGAGAAGAGGGAATATCCCCAAAAGGCAGAAAGGCACTCTGAAGCCACCTCATCACCATGGCGGAAGCATGGATATTTGATACCCGCCGTGCAGCTTGTATTCATTCTCTTACAAACAATGTATTCTCTCTCCCCCCCCCCCCCCATCATGATAGCTCGAACTTTCCGCTCCTCTACTTTGCTCTTTGCACTTTTGTCCTGCACGGGCATCCTCCTGCTCTCGCCCAGAACCGCATGGGCATTTTCTTCCCTTTCTTCTTCTCCTTGGTCGTCGACCGCTACTACACGACTAAAGCAAGCCACAAACGACGACCAACAGCCTGATCTCTTTGAGTATTTCGACCCTCTATTGAGTCCACATGCGTATCCCAACGGAATTTCTCCCGACGAGAAACCACTCAAAGCCGTTCCTCCGCCACCGCCGTCAGCTTTTAAGAATCCCTTTGGCATTGACTACATGGCTCAAAAACAACAACCATTGCCAAACGAGGACGACAGTTTGCGTTGGAAGAGTCGCGAGGGAGAAGAGGATGATCTGTTCGATTACTTTGATCCGTTATTAAGCCCACATTCCTATCCGAATGGAATTATAAACACCAAGACCAAGGCATTGGAGGAGGACGATCGATACAATCCATTGAAACTGAACAGTGAGGTTATGAGTGGAAATACTTTGCCAGGAAGCGCTCCAAAAACGATTGGAATCTTGCTCATGGATCACGGATCTCGTAATCCGGAAAGCAATGCCCGGCTTCATCACTTGGCGGAACTTTATCAAATGGCAATGGGCGGCAGCAGCGGCAGTTCCTCGGTACAATCTTCTACTAGTCAGATTATCGTCAAGGCGGCGCACATGGAAATTGCGAATCCTAGTATTCCAGAGGGACTTCAAGCCTTGTTGGATCATGGTGTCGATGAAATTGTATGTCATCCCTACTTTTTGAGTCCGGGACGGCACGTGATGCAAGACATTCCCACCATTGTCCGACAAGCCATTGAGGATTTGTCGATTAAGATTCCAGTCATCACGACCGATCCGGTGGGATCCAATACACAACTCATGATTGGTGCCATTCATTCCTTGGTAAGGGAGCATTCGCAAGTACTTCGACAAGAAAGGACGGGCAATTAGCAACAAATAGAATAATAAGCATTCATATGTTAACAGGTTTGATGTACACACACTACGAGTAGGCCTCATTCGCAATATTGGCGGCGTGTTGACGAGCATCGTACTCGATCTCTTGCAACAAAGTAGGATCATTTGCCAGAAATTCCTTTACTTCCGTTTTGTATGCCTGGAAGATATCAAGAAGATAGGTCATGAGATCCTTGAGAAGCGGCGAACAACTTGACTGGAGCTTGGTCTTGAGATTGCACAAAATGGGAAGGACAATCTCAATCAACTGTTTTCGACTAATCTTGGAGAGCAAGCGGTTCTTGGCGATGGAAACTTGACGACTTGGATTGGGTACGTTGGGATCGTCCATCAGATCATCGTCTTGAATCTTGCCCACTTTGATACCCTTGCTCGTCAAAATCGCAAAGGCGTCCGTCACGACATTCCAGGCACTCTGCATTTTGGGACCGAAATCTTGATTCTTCATTTGGCAAACCTTGCCCAAATCGCCTTCACTACTGACCGCCTCCCCCAAAACCTCCTTGGCAAGCCGGGCCGTCACTCCAATCTTCTCTTCGTCGCTCAATTTGCTCATGAGAAATTCGTACATGCGTCGTCGACGAAGTCGGCCTAGCTCCCCAGACAAATAGATGCCGTCAAAGCCAACGGCAATGCCGCTGCCACCATCCCCTTGGTTGGCAGCGGCAACATAGATAGGATGCGCGGTGCACTTGTTCAACACAAACAAGGCCTCCACAAAATGATTGAAAAACAGCTTCGGGTTACGGTTGGAAAGTGGGCCGCTCAAAACACTCTCTGCCAAAGTTGCAACCTCTTCATTTTCGTCCGAACAGGCGACAAGGAAGCGATGAAATAGGAGGCCACGCCACTTGATGTAGTCTTGCAACAAGAGGCTGGAAAGCAGCAACACCGCGTGCTTGCGTGTGATGGCAGATCCATTAGTATTGCTTTGGAGCATGTTCGTTTCCGGATCGGAAGCCCCCGATTGAAGACAAGACGCCATGACAGGCAAGTACCGATCGGCCATGTTGGTGTAACGAACACACAAATCACCCAAAACAAGCAAAGCGTTGCTCTGAACGGCGGGGCTGGTGTTCGCCACGGGCGTCTGCAGCTCGCGAGCCAAGAGATTCAAAGAATTCTTGGCCAAGATGTCATCCCGCAAGCAAAGTTTCCCCAACACTGTAAACGCATGCGCACGAATCAAAGTGGGCGTCACTGCGGTGTGATAAGACCCCGGCAGAGTTGGCGGAAGAAGAGTCTGCACCAGTTCTTGTAAACGCTTGGAGGGTTTTTCATGCATGCCCCGAAGTGGATCCTCATTTTCGCTCTTGCCAGTGCGGGCGTCCACTTCATCATCGTCTGCACGAAACCCTACCATGGACAATTCGCCCACGCAAAACAAGGCTCGTACCAATCGCTTTTGGCAATCCATCGATGAGCCCCGGACTTCGACGTACTTGACAAACAACGCCATTTCATCTTCGCAGGCTTGATACACGGATTGAATCCAAACTGAACATGCAGCTTTAGCCTTGAAAGTGTTTAAACGAGCCGTAATGGCGGACAAGGCCTGAATGGAAGCCCCCGTAACCTCGGGAGGAAAACTCAAGCTCTTGATTTCAAGGTGCAACTCGGAATGAATGGTGCTAGCAGCCTCTTCATCCAAACCCGGAGCGAGACGCGAAATCACGCAGAGACAAGATCTCAAAGTACCATGCAACCAAGCACTAGGTGTATGACAGCAGCGGTCCAACAAAACTCTCCAAGCAGTACCACACAAGGTCTCCAAGATAGGGGTTTTGGTAGTCTGGACCATTGCTTTGACTTGCTTCGAAGACGCGGCAGAAAGCAGTAGAGCCTCCAGCAAACACCAGACACCCATGACTTGAGCCTCGGACGTCTCTTGGTCTTTCACGGATTCTTCCGCCACCTTGGCGGCATGCTTCCACAAGCGCATCTGGATACGATCCGGGGCATCCAAGGTCATTTGACGCAGAGCTGTATGAAGCGCTTGTTTGCTGCCCTTGGAGGCCCCCTGACTCCCACTCGAAGTGGCCACGTGCGCCAAGAGACGCCAGGCTGCGGCTTGTGCCACACCATTGAAATCCCCATCCTCCATCGAACAAAGCAACGGAGAAATAACAACTTGATCCAAGCTTCCAATGGCTTTGGAAGCCACCTCTTCATCCAGCACCATTGGCAGGACACAAGTCGACCATGCCTGCTCCAACAAGGATCCCACGCTTGGATGATCTAAATGAGTTTCCAAGAGGCTTGTAATGGATTCCGCTGCAGCCTTACGAACTAACAGGCTTGCATCTTGACACAATTCGCAAAAGGTCGTAATGTATAGATCCGACAAAAAGCCTGGATCCGACAACAAGACCTGCTTGAGCGCCAGAACTGCCGCCTTTCGGACCGTAGCCGTTTCATCCTTCAAGGCTCGTTTGCGCAACGAAGACATGAGGTCGGTGTCCAGCCACTCGGGGTGTACAGCCGTCGCGGCTTCAATGGATGTGGCAGCACGAGCCCGGACAGCTGCCAATTTGTCCACTAAGCGCCCTTGCAAGGCTTTCCATAATGCAGCGGGCAAGGCCATGGTACCATCTTCATCGCTACCGGTGAAAGCTGGCGTGTCGGGCGCGGGAGCCGTACCACCATGACCCGGGCCTTCCGAGTTTCGATCCACTGCCACTTTGTCTTCTTGGTGGGTTGACAACCAATCTTCGGCCAAGATGCGTCCCAACAATTCGCAAGCTACCAGTCGATGACATGATACCTTGGATTTGGCCAACTTGAGCAAATACCGCAAGAAATGAGCCCGTTCCGCTAAAGGAAGGGCTGGCGTGCAGCTGACAATAGCATCCACAGTCGGACCACGAGCACTCGCTCGCTCCAATCCTTGAGTAGTGGCGAGCTTTTGCAACAGGCTCACAAACACCGACCAGACTGGTCTAGGCTTGGAGTGCAAGGACGACAAAGGTGTCAACCCTACAGTGCCTGTGGAAGATCGACGCCCCTTGAGTGCTGGAGACAAAAGAGGTGTTTGTCCGGTGATAGTTCCGGGTGCGTCGACACTGGAACGTCTCCTACGACCGGGAGTTTTGCCAGTAGCGGGCGTTACGAGACCACCGCTAGAACGCCTTCGGCGTCTAGAAGGAGTCTGATGATTAGTAGTCTCTCCCAATGACGATCGGCGACCTTTTGAAACATTGAGGGACGATCTGGTGAATCCTTCCATTAAACCTTGCAAAACTGTGGCAGCGGCAAGATGCGCATCTACCTTGCCCTTTTCGCCATTTGGCAAAATTTCCTTGAATTGAAGCAAGTGCAAGAGTCCCCGCATCACCAGAATAGCCGTTTCGTGTTGACGGGCAGTGCCACTACTGCTGGATGTTTCCGTTCTGGCATGTGTCAAACAAGCTTGCAGAGCCGTTGAAGCCTTGGCCATAATCCTGGTTGCGATTTGAGGCTCCTGCTTATACGAAGACAAGACGGATTGAAAGGCGGCCGTGGTGCCAAACGAGGCACACAGAGCGTCCAAGACAACTTCTCTGGCTTCAAAGGACCAGCTGGCAAATTCTCTCTGCTGCGGGATACCACACACAGCCAAGGCCACTTTCAAACCAAGCTGAAGCACATTTTCCTGCGAGCCTTCCAAAAGGTTCATGGTGTCTTCTTCATCTTCACTATCTTTCGAGTCATACGTGCTTTGACGAGCCTTTTTCTTGGGCGGTGACTTGGTGGGCGATTTCGGCGGCTTGCCAGAAGGAGCCCCCGGTTTGGAAGGCACGCCAGTCACAAGTTCGTCTTCTCGGCCACAGCATTCCAGAGACCATCGGCGTACGACAGCCGTCAAAGCAGTCAGCCACTCTAAATCCACTAGACCACTGCCTAAAGCCCCTGGAAGATTCAAGACCTGCGCATACAGCCACGCCGCTTGTACCGCAGGCAAGGTCAACGTTCGCGCATTGGTGCTGGCTTCGAGAATTTCTTCATTGGCGGCGACATCTTGCGTTGCAGGCAGAAGCGATTGGCTATCGACACGATCTCGCAAGAGGGGACCTACAAAAGGTCCCAGCGCCGAGGCTTGATCCCCCAGAACACCACGCAACGATGGTGATTCCTGTTTGGAGCCACCAGAAACGAGTGCGTGTGCGAGTTGACTACACAAACGGCCCTGACGTTCCAAAGTTTCGACTACGGAACTGACGTCACTGGCGTCATCCTCTGGTGGGGAATGAGAATTCTCGCTCTCCAAGAGATGCTGAAAGGCATTTGAGATTGTACAGGTAGCTGTCATGGTCAATACAAAAAAATGCACGAAGTTGTGGACGATGTCGATGATTTTGGTGCAGGCCCGCCCCCTCGATCACGACAGTAGCCCAAACGGCATGTAGAAATTGCGTGGAAAGGATACATGCTGGCACGCGCGAAGGAGCTCATTTTTGAATTTTGGGCTTCTCTCGAAAACTGG
Source organism: Nitzschia sp. DOCU1 (assembly GCA_951394045.1). Classification (NCBI taxonomy): domain Eukaryota; phylum Bacillariophyta; class Bacillariophyceae; order Bacillariales; family Bacillariaceae; genus Nitzschia; species Nitzschia sp. DOCU1. The sequence goes on from OX595985.1 coordinate 3,953,170, forward strand.
CGCGCGCAGCGCAATCGATGACCATCTCTGGAATTAGATTGGTCGTCTTAGTCGATTGTAGAACTCGATCCAGCGGGCACGATGAGTTCTGCGTTTCTATTGGCCGCCGCGCCTCTGGTGATCGAAGGATACCGTTATTTCCCCGAAGAAGTGGCATGGTTTAGTCTAAGTAGTCAAGCCGGGTGTTCGTATCCCGCGCGGTAATGCCATAATATTTTATGTTGATGATCTTATTACATGTTACTACTTTGTCGAGTGGATCCGCGCCACTCACTCGGTGATTTCTCGGTTTATCAGACCCAAATGCTATCTACAACACCTGGGGAGGTGTCGACAATACCTGGCTCTTCGATTGATGAAGGGAGAGTCGGCGAAAGAGCGAAAAGAAAGAGGCTCATGGTCGTCAACCATGTTTCGTGTCGAGCATCGCGAAACGACGATTCAGCTGGCGTTGCTCGCTTCGGGCACGCGCAGCCATCTCGCCACACGGGTGGACGCACCCACAAACGCACTATGCTCGGTGCACGGCAGCACGGGTTTTCTCCGGCGTCATGTATGGCAATGAAGGTCTTGAAACGGAGAAACCCATATAAATAAAATCGACCACGTCAGACGGAGCATATGTCTTCGCCTTGATGGGCATATACAATTGACGACGTGTCACCTCATTTCTTACCCTTTAACCCAATCAGATGTCCTGAACATGAAAAGGAAATTCCAAAAGGATGTGCTGCATTCCAATGCAAATGGCCTACATCTCGGATCGATGTTTCGGGATGCTTCCGATGCGTCTCTGGAATGATGTTTTGTGTTCCCTCACACCGAGACTTTTGTTTTCTTGACAACTTGTTGCTTTATCTTGTTCCGTTTCCGTTGCGATGGCTGCCGCTGCTGCTGATCCTGCTGTCCAGGAGTTTGCTGATTACCTGGGAAACGTACTTGCGTTTGACCCAGAGATCGTCGAGGCGTTGTCCTGGCAGGGTTATTCGAAGTTTGACGATGTCAAAGGTATCGTTGATGAGGACGAGTTGGACGCTTTGTTTTCCGCCATCCGCCGTCCTGGCGGTACCATACTCAACAACAACAACCAGGAAATTAACAACCCCGGTACTTTTATGGGGACCAATCAGCAGAAACGCTTCCGTCAGTTGGCCTACTACATGCGCTACATGGAGACTGTTCAGAGGGAGTTTGTTGTTGCGGAGGCTTCGCTTGGTCGTTTGACCAGGTTGTGGAAGTTTAAGGTGGATCTTGATAGGATTAGGAAAGACGGCAACCCCGCTCTACCGGAGAAGTTTACTACGGGTAAAAAGTCGCGAGAAACTATTGAGGATATCGAATCTTGGATCGGCTCTTCCTACGGTATCGAGGGGACTCCTCTGGAGTACATCGTCCGTGCCGAAGTGGAGCTGCCTGTTACTGATCCCGGTTTTGGGAATCCCACCTTTCGTTCCGAATTGATTCGTCGCGCTCACCACACTGGGGACCCGTACCAGATCGACAACGAAGCGGTTTTCACACTTATGCGTCATGTTACCCATGGCACCGATGCGTGGGCATTTGTAAAACAGTTCGATCGTACCAAAGATGGCCGTGGAGCGTATTTATCTTTCAAAGCACAGTACGCGGGTGCCTCGCATATCAGTCAAGTGAAGAATAAGGCGGAGAATACATTGAACACTATCTTCTGGAACGGGAAGGCTCAGAACTTCCAGTGGGACGGCTTCATTGCCCGCCATAAGAGTGCTTTTGCCGACTTGGAAGCTTATGGAGAAGGCCGCACGGATGAGGCCAAGGTACGAAACTTGTTGTCCCGTATCACTGACGAGCGCCTTGCTGTTGCGAAGGGAGTTGTTTTCTCGAATGCTACGCTGTTGACGAATTATCAACAGACCATCGATTATCTTGGAGGCCAGCTTGATGCAGCTGAGAGTATGGTAAAATCTTCAGCCCCCAGGAATATTTCGAGCACCACTAGTTCGGGCGGTGATGGACGAGGTGGACGAGGTCGCGGTGTAAGAGGCCGCGGACGAGGTTTTGGAAGAGGTGGTGGTAGAGGTGGTCGAGGCCGAGGACGTGGAGGTGGCGGCGGAGGAAGATTTTCCGAATCAGGTCACCTACTCAACAATGGCTCGTACCCCTTTGCTATCTGGAATACTTTTACAAAGGAGGAGAAAGACTATGTTATGGATCTAAAACGCAAGTCGGGAAACCGCAACGTGTCGAGTGCTAAGTCGGAGGAAACGCCAACGACGGTGTCCACGAGCGCCCAGAGTGAGACGTCATCAATGAGCGTCGACAACAGTCATGTTGCCGCTTCTATGACTCGACGAAAGAAGGATTGATGCCGTGGCATATCCTGGCTACGGCGGGTTGTTGCTTCTTATTCATCTCACACCACTGTCTCACGCTGCGAACTGGATTCGCACGCTGACACATGCGCATTCTCTCTCGAACATTGTTTTGTCCTTCACACCTACAACACCAACATCAACGTCAGTGGCTTTCATGACAGTATGGAGCCGATCAGAAATGTTACCGAGGCCCTCGTGGCCGTGGCATATGATTGCCCGGTAACTATGCACACTTACATTCTTCTTTTCGATCATGCACTCGTTTTGCCTAATATGTCTTGTCATTTGTTGTGTCCCGACCAATTGAGGGAAAACCAAATCATTGTAAATGACGTGGCTTTGCAACGAATCCCACCGGATAAACGTGCAGCTACTGATCACAGTATTTTGGACCCCAAGAGCGGTCTACACATACCGCTACAATACGACAAACCATTTTCATATTTCCATGTCAGGAAGCCGACTCGTGCCGAGGCTACTGATCCCATCAACTACACACATGTCCGTATGACCAGCGAGTTGGAATGGAGGCCATCAGATTCAAACTCGAATCTCGTGGAAGAGCATCTTCGGCGACAAGTCGGTGGCGATTCATATTTCAACACGATCTCGGCTACAAGTGCAACACAATTGTTTTCTCTTTCTTCTTTCCTACAGGCCGAGGAACGTATCTGCTCTGCTTTTCACAACCTTGCTCTTGCCACCGCTTTAGGGGACAGAGTTATGGTTACGCTATCTGCGATGAAAACGGCGGCAAGAACTACACTTGTGACTGCCGACCAGTTAGCGCGACGATGGCGGATAAGTCTGGAGGCAGCGCAACGAACTTTGACGAAGACAACACAACGAGCTGTGAGAGATTGGAGCCGTGTTTCAGGGGACCGATTATTTCGGCCAACAGAGTATGCGCTACGATACAGAAGGCTACGAAGCAAACTGTTTGTCGATGTGAAATTTGGCCCAGCAAAGTCACTGGAGGGCAATACGTGCATGGCAGTCTATTCGACGCCATTTCAGTGGGTAGCCGGTTTCCCACTTCCCAAGGAATCTGAAGTTCACACTACTTTGGACAAGGTTTTTCGCACCGTTGGATTCCCGGAATCCATTGTTCCTGACTCTGCTCTCTCTCTCACCAAAGGCGAGTTTCTCAAATGATGCCAGCGTGCTCAAGTCCCCATTCTGCCAGTGGAACCGTACCGGCACAATCAGTCTCAAGCCGAGAACGCAATTCGCGAGGTCAGCCGTCTCTACGAACGGACCATGTTGGCTCGTAATGTTCCTGCATGTCTCTGGGACCGTTGCTATGCAACGTGTGCCGAACAGCGGAGTCATACTGCTCTGGGCCATCCTGAGCAGAACGGTGAATGTGCAGCAACGATAGCTGCAGGGGACACGGCGGATATTTCGCATCTGATTAACTTTGCTTTTTATGATTGGTGCTGGGCGCGATCGCCACGTGAATCGAGTCAACCGCAGAAGCAGTTGTGTCGTTGGCTCGGACCAAGTTTTGATGTTCCTGATGTGCTTTGCCAGGCAGTCCTCACCTCGAACGGTAGCATTTTGCATCGTTCTTCTGTTGTTCCTTTGTCGCAGGAAGAGGTCCAAAATGAGGACATCAAGCGAATGAAGAAAGAGTTTACTGATAAACTTGCAGCAGAGCTAGGCGAGCGAATCAAAGGGATTGATTTAAAGCCAGACGATGGCGACAAACGGTTTATCAGGGCGGAGGACAATGTTCCGACTTTTGTTCCCTACGAGGACGACGAGACGAACGAGGTTGACGAGCAGGACAAGGATTTTGTTCCGCCTCTCTTTGATGAAGAAGAGAAGCCGCTTGAGTATGACCATTACGTGTCTACGAAGATACGAAAGGCTACAGGTGACGGTAATAATGTTCTAACAGGCGTCGTTCGTGGGCGCAAACGAGATTCACAGGGGAATTTCATCGGGCATTTCCACGAGAACCCGCTACTGGACACAGCCCAATACGAGGTTGTTTGGACAAATGGAGATGTTGAATGCGTCACAGCTAACCAAATTGTCGAATCTATCATGGCGTCTGTTGACGATGAAGGATACTCAGTTGCCTTTGTGAAGGAGTTTGTTGACCACAGGTGCGACGGTACGGCTCTAAAAGCTGATGATGGTTTCATCGAACAAGGAGGACAGAGGATCCCGAAGCGCACCACAAAGGGTTGGAGTATTTGTGCCGAACTGAACGATGGCAGCACAATGTGGTTTCCGTTGCGAGATGCGAAGGAAGCTTACCCAGTCCAACTTGCCGAATATGCTGTTGCGAATAAACTTGTTTCGGAACCAGCGTTTGCTTGGTGGGTTCCATTCACTCTCAAGAAAAGGGATAGCGTTTTGAAAGCGGTAAAACGCCGCGCCGTACGAAGGAAGAATGAGAAATTTGGAATTGAGGTTCCTGGGCCAATGGATGTTGCCCGTGCACTCGAGATTGATCGCGAGACGGGAACTCAACATTGGGCCAACGCGATGGCAAAGGAAGTTAAGACGGTCATCCCTGCATTGAAAGTTTTGGATTCGGAAGAGAAGGTTCCTGTTGGCTCGCAACTCATCAACCTGATGGTTGTCTTTGATGTTAAAATGGACTTGACTCGCAAAGCAAGGATCTGTGCGAGAGGCGACCAAACCGAGCCGCCGTCTTCGGTTACATATGCGAGCGTGGTTACAAGGGAAAGTATTCGTCTCGCTTTCTTGCTTGCGTCTTTGAATAATTTGTCTGTTCTTTCTGCCGATATTGCAGGCGCTTACTTGAATGCACCGTGTGCTGAAAGGGTTCATACGATACTTGGACCCGAGTTTGGTGCGTTACAGGGCAAGACTGCGGTGATAGTAAAGGCTCTCTATGGATTAAAATCTGCAGGATTTTCATGGAGAAGCTACTGTGCGAAGACCCTTCGAGAGGAATTGGGCTTTACTCCTTGTCGCGCCGACATGGATGTTTGGTTTCGAGAGGCCGTCAAGCCGAACGGGGAGAAATACTACGAGTATTTGTTGGTTTATACCGACGATTTACTTGCGATAAGTACGGACCCAAAGTGCATTCTCGACGATCTTAACATGCGTTTCTTGTTAAAAGAGGACTCAATTGGAGAGCCGACGAGGTACCTTGGTGCAACGATCTCAAAGTTCTGGATTGATGGCGACCCCATGCCGAAATGGGCGATTGGTTCAGGGGACTACATCAAGGAAGCGATTCGTGTGATTCAAGGCTCTCGCAGATGGAACTCGAATTAAAGTCTGGGGCAAGCGCGCCATTTCCCTCTGGCTATAAGCCAGAATTGGATGTTACCCCGCTACTCAACGATGAAGGCGCCACGTTTTATATGCAGTGTGTTGGTATCCTTCGGTGGATTGTTGAGCTCGGTCGAATCGACATCTGTACAGAGACATCAATGCTGGCAGCTTACAATGCGTGTCCGCGAGATGGGCATCTCAAGGCGGCCTTACATGTGTTTGCTTATCTGAGTAATCACGAAAGATCTAACCTGGTCATGGACGATGGATACCCGGACCATTTGCCGGAATTGCAGAAGCATGAGTGGAAGGAGTTCTATCCGTGGGCGACTGATGATTGGCCACCAGACGCGCCAACCCCCCTCGGGAAACACGTGGTAATTGTCATGTTTGTTGATGCGTCTCATGCTGCTAATGTCGTTACTCGTCAGTCAAGAACAGGTGTATTGATTTGGGTTAATCGTGCTCCGATCGTTTGGTATTCTAAGAAGCAAAACTCGATTGAAACGAGTTCTTTTGGGTCGGAGTTCATGGCGTTGAAAACGGGGGTCGAACTTTTAGAAGCGCTCCGTTACAAGTTACGTATGCTGGGTGTTCCTATTGACGGGTATGCTCATGTTTTCGTCGACAACATGTCTGTTGTTAGCAACACAAGTGTGCCGGAATCTACTCTCAAGAAAAAGTCAAATTCAATTGCCTATCACTACGTGAGGTCTAAGGCTGCGGCGGATATTCTACGTATTGGTTATGTTAATACCAAGGCGAATCTAGCTGACATGCTGACCAAGGTTCAGAATGGAGCGGAGCGTAAGGAGCTTGCGAGACAAGTCTTGTTCTAAGTCGCGTCTGACTCGTCGAGGGGGTGGCCTAAGCTTGTTGGCCATTCGTGTTGGACGTCCTGCGGTGGGGCAGGTACCTCGGTTGGATTTATTTGGTGATGGTGGGTGTTGTTGGAAGTTAGTCTTGGATGAGGATAGTGCGATGTGATCGGACTCCTAGCTCCGTCTCCCATCGAGGGGACCGTTATTTCCCCGAAGAAGTGGCATGGTTTAGTCTAAGTAGTCAAGCCGGGTGTTCGTATCCCGCGCGGTAATGCCATAATATTCAATGTTGATGATCTTATTACATGTTACTACTTTGTCGAGTGGATCCGCGCCACTCACTCGGTGATTTCTCGATACCGCGCGCGTCTGCATTCCTTCCAGAACAGAATTGTCAGGAGATAAGAGTGAGCTCTAGTGTTAGGGTACTAACTACGACATCGGAGGCTCATCGGCATCGACCAGATTGGATGGTCCTGGTGCCTCTGAGGCCACGTCAGCCGACTACCTGGTCGAGCTAGTCGATCCTGACCTCCTCTTCGGCTACGTAGTAAGCGAAGGGGGACAGGACCTCCAAGCCTCCTCTCAAGCCAGGAGCAAGAGTGGTAACCAAGAGTGAGTCCAAACATTGTCCAACAATCAGCCATCATACTTATGCCATCAATCCGTCCACTAATTGGTGGAACACGTGCTTAGTCAATGGTTTCGTGCAAATGTCTGCAAAATTCTCGTGAGAGAAAACGTGGATGACATTGACGATCTTGGCCGTCACGGCTTCGCGGACATAGTGGTATGCGATGGCAATGGCTTTCTTCTTTAAAACGCCATCGGGAATGTTGGCCGACTGAATGGATCCTTTGTTATCACCGTACAAATTCGTGGGCTTAGTGACAGGGATCCCCAGGCATCGCAACATGTACCGAATGGAAATGGCCTCTTCGACGGCAGAACGCATGGCGACAAATTCTGCACAGTAAGTGGAGGTGGCAATGCAACCTTGTCGCTTACTGATGACAGCGACCGGAGTACACCCAACCATGACAATGATTCCAGTGATGGATCGGCGGGTCTTCTGGTCATGTGCATGGTCCGCATCAAAGAAAACAGAGGATTCAAGTTCGGGACCGAAGGCGGCAGGGAAATTGGGATCCAACTCCTCTCGAGCATCTGGGTAGTCATCCAAAAAATCTGGATGAAATGATTCTTGGCGAAGAAGTTCCGGATCGATCACGAGGGGACGGGATTCCAAAACTAGCCGTTTGTTCGGGAACCGCTTGAGGTAGCCAAAGAGATTGAACGCCAGCTCCAAGTGACCTTGACGTGGGTTGGCAGAGAAACGACTGAGCGAGGAAATCGCGAAGGCAATATCCAATCGGCCAATCGATGCTGCCCACTGCGCCATACCAATCAACTGCTGGTATGTCTTAACACCTGCATCGTCTAGGAGGGGGGTGTCATCCAATTCTGGTTGGCATTCCGACGGGAGTGGTGTGTATTTGGGAGTCAAAAATGTACCCTCCGGCAAGAAAGCTTCAATACGGCGAATGCATTCTGCTGTGTACGTATGTGACCCCAAAACCCACGCACCCTCACTCGGACTCCATTGGTAATCATTACCAAGGTAGTACGAGGGTGGACCGCTTGACTTCAGTGTAAATTTAGAAGCAATCGCATCAACCCATTTTTGTGGGTCACGAGCCACCACTTTGAAATCATCTACGTGAGTGCAGATGTAATCGTAGCCGTCTTGGGAATCCCTTAATCTCATCCATACATCGCGATCGTACTTGGTTGGGATGAATCCAAGAGAACGTAGGAAGTCAGCAAAAAATGCCCTGAATGCCCGGCTACTCGAGGACAAACCATAGAGAGCCTTCTTTATCAGCATGATGCAATCGCTGCGTTCACCAAACTCGGGACCTGCTCGCGAATATACTTGCTCCATGCATGGGGCGGTGATGAACGCATTGCCAACGTCTCCACACAAAATCTTCAGGTTATCTCGATGAGCGATCAAGTCCAAAAGTCTAGAACTGATGCTCTTGACCACCGTTGACCGTGTAGAAATGCCGGAGCTATCCACCACGTGACCACCAGCGACATACCGGCCTTTCTTGCGGCCATCCGGTTTGACTTCAAAAATCATCCGGAGGGGAGCGAATTGATACTCGGGGCCTGGCTTGTATCCGGGGTCCTTGAACTCAAAACATCCCATCTTGATAAGAGTGGACAACTCTTTCTCAATCGCGTCGCGCCACTCGTGATCGCCATTTGCTTTATCTAATTCGAAAGCTTCAAGCACAGTTCGAGGGACGCGAACGCCATATTTCACTTCAAACGGGCGTCTTGTACGACCGGGCTTCGTCTTGCGTTTCTTTCGCACAGCGCCTGGGGTGTGCGCTACTCGACAAACGATACGACGAGTCACGGCAGTATGGCTGCCAATTGATGCAGCCGACGCACGCCGAATGACGGTTTCTTCATCATGATGATGCAGTGTGATCCCAGACATGCGGATCATCCGACGTAGAATCCTGTCACTCGTTCGCAAATAATTGCGAGCCCATCTTTGGAACTTTCCAGTTTTGTAGCTTGAATTTCCACTACCAATATTGTGGCCCTGTATGTACCGTGCGGTCTCGTAGGGGTAATCTTCCCTCATTTGTGAGAACGGCACCGTCATGTCGCCACCAGTCGACCACATCACTTCGAAATTTAAAATACCATCGATGAACTCATGACCCGTGATTGCCTCCATTTCCCCAAAGGGGGAATCTGCTTCTGCATCGTTAGATATCCCATTGAGTAGCCCTTCGTTAGATAAGGGATCATCCTCGGTCTCGTCATCATCTTGAGTGACCGGCATCGGATCATGGCGGGAAACGAACGGATCATCTGGACTGTCTTCAGTGATCGTTCCGACCGGCACTGGATCCAATGCAATAGAAGGAGCAGGAGAACAAACGGGTCTTGGTTGTGTCGATATTTCATTCCGAAGAAAAGAATCCGCGACTGCCGTCTCCTCTGGAACAACCGCCAGGGTAGAAGCTGCCTGGGGCTGTGGCAAGAGGGACTCTTGGGATGCACTGCCTTCATTTGGGTCGTTCAGCAACACTGGATTCACCGTTGGATTCGGTGACCGTAATACAGGGCCGTACACCTGCGCTAACGAATCCTCAAAAACTTGAGCAGGATCAACCAAGGCATCATTGGTGTCGGCTTCATGCTGAGGATGTTGAGCCGCCAACTCATCAATAAACTCAGACACGTCGCCGTCTTCCAGCACTGTCCGACCATCGGAACGAAAAACCACCCAGTCACGACGCTCCTCTTGAACACTTGCTTGTGTCTCACGAGGAAATCGTCGTCGGATTACTGACCGTGTGAGGACCTGTGGCTCGATGGATGGGTCAGACGGTTGAGTCTAAATGTTTTCCGAACATTTTGCATAACGTAGAATATACGATAATTTCTTCAAAATGATTGGTTTGGCAATTGCAGAATAATGAGTAGACGAAGAGGCCCCAGTAATTGTAGCCTGCACTTCGGGCCACTCAAAAAACTGAAAATCACCAAATGAATGCATGCCAAGGAAGGCAAATAATTCCCTCAACTGGGATTCAAGCATCTTCCGGATATCATTAGATAAACCCGGGACCAAAGCATCAACAATGGTGTCCATGTCCGCATGGGAGAATGGAGGAGTAGCATCAACATCATGCGTTTTACCTGCATTCTCTCCCGCAGTTGACACATTGCCATTGCCCGCACCTTTCTTCGGTGTGACCAGAGGCAATCCAGTGGAATCTGCGGTTTCACTCATCGTGTTGTTGATTGGAATTAATAAATAAGTATTGCAAGGACGTACTGTTCAGACTCTCACACCCAAACAACAGCAAAGGTAAAGCGATACTGTTAATCGTCAGGAGATAAGAGTGAGCTCTAGTGTTAGGGTACTAACTACGACATCGGAGGCTCATCGGCATCGACCAGATTGGATGGTCCTGGTGCCTCTGAGGCCACGTCAGCCGACTACCTGGTCGAGCTAGTCGATCCTGACAAGAATATTTCGAAGCCAGCGGCATCATCGTCATCAGCAAACACATCGATCTTTCGAAATCCCTGAAACCATGTCAGCATCATCAGGCAAGGTTGAGAGAGTGGATCCGCCCAGAAGTCAAAAATCCAGACTTACCGCCATGAGGTTCTGTGGTTGTAATTCTACTAATATTTCAGCTGTTGGGCTGCTGTTATTGGCATCTTCCGTTTCGGTCGTCGCCTTTGTGGCCCCGCTCCTCCATCGAAGGAATGTGCAGTCCTCCCCACTCTACAATGACATTAATCCGTCGCTAGAAGGAGGTGAGGGATCATTTGATGTGGATTCGGTGCGCAAACAATTGCAGTCGCTCTTTCAAAGCGGCGGCGATGAGACGACGGAGGATTCAACGTCATCATCGTCGCGTGGCACAAAGGCATCTGGCAAGGATGATTTCAGTATACGGAAATTCCTAAAGGAAGCAGCCAACGACTGGAGAAAACAACAGGAAACAGTCAAGACAGGAACACCCGTTCCGCTCGATGATTCCGTATTGCCCCCACTGCCACCTTTGTCGACAATCGAACGAGATCGACGACAAGCGGAAATTCATCTCTTGGGCCAACTGCAAAATGCTGCCACTGGCGAGGACGCCATGAAAGGACTATGGGAGTTGTGGTATTCGGAACGCGGTGGATTGGCACTGGCTAGATTGCAACAAGCTGATCAACTCATGGGGGATCCAACGTCGTGGCAAGATTGTGAAACGAGTTTGTTGCAATTGATTGATGAATATGGAATCTATTTTGTCGAACCCCTCAATCGACTGGCAACTCTTTATTATTTGCAAGGCAAATATGAAGATTCATATCAATTATGCAGACTCATTCTCTTGAAACTCAAGCCCTGGCATGTGGGGGCATTGGCTGGCATCGTGCAAGTGTGCATCAACAGAGGAGACCGAGACGAAGCAAGGTATTGGGCGGCCAAGCGCCTCCCCAGTAGTGTGGCTGGGTCCAGCTTCCCACCATTTCTAGATGCCTCTAATGGGCCGGAAAATCCAAGACGAGCCGAATGGGTCAACGAAATGGTACAGAATGCAAAGAAGATGCTGAAACAAGCCGAACGAACTACCAAGAAACAGTTCGGGGAACCGGAGAGATACTACGAGAAGGGCATGCCCTCGGAAACAGACTGGGAGAACGGATTCGGAAGTCAAGCATGGCAATAGAAGAACTAGGGAGAACAACGAGTAGCATGGGCGTATGTCCAGGTGGCGAGAAGACTTGGGCAAGTCTCGCCGTTTTTGAAGGATCACAACAATCACTCCTGCCACTTGCCGCCACGACCTCTTTTGGTGTACATCAGCAAGCCAATATTAGAACAAAGAAATAAGAACATTCCGGCTGTACCAGGTACATAACCCAAAAATCAAACCATAATGCATGTAGTCTACTTTTAGAGGTCGAGGTCGATTGTTGTAAATAATAATTGCTTCAAAGGGGGTTCCGATGATAGAATAGGATAGGAAGCGTACGAATGCAAGACTACGCAGGTATGCACAGATGATGGAAAGGTAATACTTCCGAAGGGAGTAGATGTCGGAGGATACGAGATCTTTGGATACTCGACTCGACGAGAACAAACCCAGCAGAAGAAACACTCACAAATAATAAATCATCGTCAACAGCAACAGCTTAGCACTCTTTGAAGGGATACGTTCCTTGGGAGAGACTGTTTGTCACACATCGTTTTAGTACTTCATCCTGCTGGCTTGCCGCAGTTGATTCAATCGAATCCACCAGTGTTGTGATGGTACGATACCTACGAACCCCTTGGACCGTGCATACGTCAGTTGACCAACTAAAGCAAATAGCCCTTGGGGTTGCTGGCTGCCAAAGTACACCCACCACTCCTGCTGCCCCTGTATGGCTGTCAGTTACGCTGCTCTCTACCACAAATAGAAACACTTTCTGGCTGGTGTTCCTGGGGCCAGGCTACATACTTGACGGCAAACAACTTTTATTTGTTGGGCTGTTGCTAAACAAGAATGAAGGTTAAACAAAAGAAACTTCATTGTGGTCTCCTCCTTTTGGTTGCCATTACAGCCATTGTGATTGGCATCATTGGCATTTGGAGATCCAATACATTTTTCCGAGGCTTTTTGTTATCCACTACTATCCTTGTGGACTCAGATAATCAGGCTGTGGATTCTGCCATTGATGGAAGCAAGGGCCAAGGCAGTGGCCAGCAGCTAGATGATGAATTTACAGGAAAGGCTCTTCGGAAATACATGGGGGCACTCCATTTTGCCAGCAGTCCAGAAGCTTTGACCAGGGACAACAGCTGGTTTCGTCGCATGGCTAAGGACTGTCAAGCCTGGGTGGTGGCACTTGTGGATGACAGCACAAGCAACAATAGCCCCAAGGCATCTATTGCTCTTGCCACCAGGTTGAAGGAATATTGCATGGTGATTGTTGGAAGGAGGACCCGTAAGCCTGCGGACTGGCAGTTACTAAAGGACCAAATTGTTTACCTGTCTCTGACTGAGCAAAAGAAAATCAAGCATGGACTTGTCAACAAGATTTCATGTTCCAGCTTGGCACTAAAAAATATTGGATACCTCTTTGCAATACGACATGGTGCCAAGGTCATTTTTGACTATGACCCAGGGTCCAACATTCTAATGCAAGCTCCTCCCTTCAATGTTAACACTGGGGAGAACCCCATGCCAGTTTCTCCATTTTCACTCAAGACACTTGACCTAAACCAGATCCTTGTGCGGCATTCACCTGATGTGGACAAAGAGCTGGTAGGGAAAGTGTTCAACCCCTATCCTCTGATGAACCCATCCAAACCAAATGTGTGGCCTAGAGGCTTCCCTATCACAAATGCAGATCTGAAGAATGCTCGTCAAGATGGAACACCAGCAGGTCAAGAGGTTGCTGGTGCCAGTATCAAAACCTCAGCAATTGGTGTCATTCAGTCACTCTGTAATGTTTATCCTGACGTGGATGCCATCTACCACATACTATCCAAGCATGGTTCTGTGACCTTTGACACTTCCAGTGCTGCAACAAAACTCCTGGTTCCACCACAATCATTTGCACCATATAATGCTCAGGCATCTGTGCACATGTACAATGCTTTTTGGGCACTCCTGCTACCTTCCACTGTTTCAAGTCGGGTGTCAGATATTTGGCGTTCCTATGTGGCCCAACGAATCTTTCAAGATCTGAATTTGGTGGTTTTGTATGCTCCTCCTGTGGTGACTGGCCTGAAAGACTACAGTATGGATTTTGATTTGGAGAAAGATTTGTTTGAACAAACATCCCATCTCTTAAAATTTCTAACATCTTGGGAAGCAAAACAGGATTCCCTTCCTGCCTATCTGGAGCAAATGTACATTGCACTTTATGAGCGATACTACATTGATCTTGCAGATGTTGAAATGATGCAGGAGTGGCTGGATGCTCTGCTCTGTGTTGGGTACGAGTTTCCAACCATAATATCTGGGGAGGAGAAGGAAAGGAGGATGATCCCAATAATCAATCAGCCTATGCTCCATGGCCAACCTTTCCAGGTATATCCATATTTCAACACGGGAGGGCCAAGTGGGGATCTTACATACCCCCAATATCTGTCATCCAAGGGTTTAAATAAGCATGGCTCCACTGAGTCCACATGGCAGGAATGGCTGGGTGGAGTGGACCGTTCCAAAGGACCCAAACAGGGCGTACTCAAGCTTGTCATGATGACCAAAGACGAGTGGCCTATACTCAAGAAATGGGTGGTTTATCATGGAGCTTTGATTGGCTTTGAGAACTTGTATATCATAGATGGTAGCAAAGACCTGAAATGCATTTGGTTTCTCAAGCAGATGCGTGATGCATTTGGAGTACAAGTCATCTTTTCCCCTGCAAATCTCAATGAGTTGACAAATGAATTGACTTACATTGGAAATTGGATACGTGGATCCTCTGACATTACAATGAAAGTGGATACTGATGAATTTTTGGTGGTCAAGACAAACAGTACAACCTGTATCAATCAAGAACAAGGTGACTGTACACTGTCCCCATATGCTGTTCCAAGTTACCTTGCAAGTTGGGAAAACCTCGTGGCAGCTGATGGCAGGCGGCTTCGTGTTGGACATGTCCAAGGTTCTATCCCATCTCAAGAATTGTGTGATCCACAGAGGACTGATGATGATCTGGGAGAATATGGATTATCACCCAATGAAGGGGCTGGGGGTTTTAAAGTTGTCAAGGATTCCAGAAGTATCCACCATTATGACCTTGGAGGCCACGTGGGTGGATATTATCCACCCATGCAAGACCTAGAATCGCAGTATACAGAAATCTCAATTCTGCACTACCACTACAGATGTCTTGAGACAGAAATTGAGAACTCCTTGAAAGCTTGCATTGGTCATAACTATATCACTGAGAATGATGTTAAGGCAGGGGAGGAGGGAATTTTGGCACACCTACGACAATTTACTAGGCCCTCCCATGATCCCCGCCTGTGTGAAGAAGCCTGTGGTGGACCTGGAATGGCTTCCTGTCACAAGGTTACACATGTGGCATCATATCTTTCTTGCAAGGAGAACTATACTAGAGGCTTCTATCCCCCAGCCCAAAGTCTGAGAAAGAACCCTGACTTCAAACAGTTTCTTGGGGGGGCCATGGATGCATATGCCACAGTTTCCGACATTGCCATGCCCAACTTTGTGAATCAGCAAGCTGGTGACTTTGACATTATTCAAACAGCTTTACAACTTCTTCAACCACATGAGTAATTTAACTGGGGCATTGGCAACTCAAGGCTTGCCATTCTCTTCTACATTCTGAAAAATATTTGTAGGGAGAAAACATAGCTGTAAACAAACTAGTCAGGGAATCTAAAAAATCCCCTTGTCCCAGTCCCCATGTTGGTAGAATGGAAAAGGACAGTGCCATACCCCACAGAGATGCACAAGTAGTTTAGTCACATTAGTCCTACATGCTGGTAGTCTTAGTAGCCTGCCCTATCCCGGGGGTGACGATAATGAAATAAAGACGATGATAATTGTGAGACCTATGTTACTTCTATTAGATTGACTTCCAACAACAAGATTGACGAGAGGAAAGATTTTTGTCTTTCAAATATTTGCAACCGGTCGTTCATTTTGTGAACGACTTTTCCCGCGCGTAAATAACGCGCATATATTTATTTATTCGAATATGTCGATTCGCCAATAGCGTCGCCTGTAACTAGGCGTCCCAAGTCTTGGCTAGCTACGACTCCTCGATACCCATGGTCTGAATTATTTCCTTGTCCTAAATACATCTCCTCTATTAGGTGATGAATATTTACTACTTAGATTGTAGGCATGCCGTTAGCCGTCTGTACGTCGTCCGTCCGGCAGACGACTCCGTTCGTCTACGACTACTAAGACTACCAGCGTGTAGGACTAATGTGACTAAACTACTTGTGCGTCTCTGTGGGGTATGGCACCCGCTTCCCTATGGAACAGTTCGGTTACTTTGACCAGTACGGTGTAATCCGTCTGATGTTAACTCGTTGCTGTACGGGGCCATTTTGAATGGGCACGGTTCCATTGTCATGTACATTCACTACGTTGTAGGGTCCCGTACGCGGACTCCGTACTTTCGGTAGTTTTCCGGGTGTAGTGAGCAGCACGCGATCGCCGACATTGTACTGATGATGGATTCTCTTGGAATTCTCTCGTTTGTTAGAAGCATCAATGAATAAAAGTAGAAGACTATTGTAATTGTGAGACCTATGTTACATCTATTTGCACTCATTCCAACAACAAGATTGACGAGACGAAAGATTTTCGTCTTTCAAATATTTGCGACCGATCGTTCATTTTGTGAACGTCTTTCCCCGGGCGTAAATAACGCGCATATATTCTATTCATTCGGATATGTCGATTCCTCGTATCGTCGCCTTCTAACTAGGCGTCCCTAGTCTTGGCTAGCTACGACTCCTCGTCGCCCATGGTCTGAATTATTTCCTTGCGCTAAATACATCTCCTCTATTAGGCGATGCATATTTACTACTTAGATTGTAGGCATGCCGTTGGCAAGGGACTCTATGGGTTAGTCGAATGTTACTATGCAATATACTACAGAGCGCTTCCATGTGTAACGCTACGACTGCTTTGATCGTTGCGTCGGTGCGCCGTCAGCGACGACGTCATCGTTTGTTCGTGTCCGTGTCCGTTAGTCGTCTGTACGTCGTCTATCCGGCGGACGACTCCGTTCGTCCACGACTACTAAGACTACCAGCGTGTAGGACTAATATGACTAAACTATTTATGCGTCTCTGTGGGGTATGGCACCCGCTTCCCTATGGAACAGCTCGGTTACCTTGACCAGTACGGTGTAATCCGTCTAATGTTAACTCGTTGCTGTACGGGGCCATTTTGAATGGTCACGGTTCCATTGTCATGTACATTCACTACGTTGTAGGGTCCCGTACGCGGACTCCGTACTTTCGGTAATTTTCCGGGTGTAGTGAGCAGCACGCGATCGCCGACGTTGTACTGATGATGGATTCTCTTTGAATTTTCTTGTTTGTTAGAAGCATCGATGATCTTCTGCTTGCGTAGCCTTATACGCGCCCAGTCTGCCACAAACTGTACTGGGAGAAACATATCCCTGCCGAATACTAACTGCGCTGGGGAAGCCTGTAGGGTCGTGTGGTGCGTACTCCTAATCGCGAAGGCGGCGGCAGTGAGGAACTCATCCCATGGATTTGATTCGTCGAGCTCACGTTCCTCTAGTTCGAAATTACGTAAGGCGTTTCCCAATACTTGGTGTACACGCTCTATTACGCCGTTACTTTGGGGATTGTATTCTGTTGAGGGCTTCCTCTCCAGGCCATAATTCTTACATAAGTCGTTGAAGTAGCGTTTGAATGTTGACCCATTATCTACGCCCACTTGTTGAGGTCTCGGGTACCTCGCCAGCCAATAAGCGTCGAATGCCTTCTGGCACTCGTAGCTATCAGGTTTAGGCAGTGGTGCTATTTCGAACCAACCCGTGACTGGGTCGATCATGGTCATCGCTAAGAGCTCGCGTACTCCTTTCGGAGTTCGCACGGTGTATGGTCCTACCATGTCTACGTTCACGCGCTTCCATGGTATTGTCTCCGCCTCTTTTGGCGGCAGATGGCCATATTCTTTCCGTTGTTTCTTCGTCAACTGACATATCTTGCACGTGCGACAGTGTTGCTCGACCTTCTCTCGCAATCCTCGCCAATCGAATACGTGGCGTATTGTCGCTTCCATTCGTGTCATGCCTGGGTGTTGTAGCAAGTCGTGGTAGCTTTCGACTATCCTATCTTGTAGTGCAGCCGGTACTACTACCTTTCCGTACTTAGCTATAACGTCTACACCTTCTAGTTTGATCTTGTTGTATTTAGAGGGAGCTCGTCTGGCTTTTCGCATTAGATCGAGGTCTTTGTTTTGGTAGTATGCTACCACCTTTGGACTCAGTGCGAATCCTTCTTCTGCCGCGATATCTTCCGTGGTCACGAGGTCGGCATAAGAGATCTCGTAGTCGTCGTCATCTTTTGGGTGATGCGACATACAATACGACATCTGTTTCCCAATGGGGACATCCTCTGTCGCCTCGTCGTCTGGGTCACTATTCGGGTGTCGCGACAGTGTGTCCGCGACTACGTTGTCTTCGCCTTTGACGTGCACGAACTTAGCACCGTACTCTTCCAACAGAAGACGCCAGCGAACCACACGGGAACTCGGCATCTTGTTGTACAGAATATTTAGGTGGTCCGTGTGTACTATCAGCTTTTGACCAAGGAGAATATTCCTAAATTCCTTAAGCGTCTCGACTATACTTAGCAGTTCTTGTTCGCCTGTAGTATAATTCTTTTGGGCGGAGTTCAACTTCCGACTATAGAACGCCAATGGTTTGCCATCTTGCATAATTACGGCGCCCAATTGGTAATCGCTAGCATCCATATATGTGGAATTCTTTGTTGAAGTCGGGGAAGTTCAACAGCGTCTCTCGCGCTACTGCTCGCTTAATCGATTCGAATGATTCATTGCATTCGGGAGTCCATTTCCACAGGACTGACTTGGAACATAACGCCATTAGCGGCGCCAGTATGTGCGATCGCTTCCGCCACATATCACGGTAGTAATTTACCATGCCTAAGAAACGTCTCAGTTGTCGCTTCGTTTGCGGCGGCTGCATTTTGAGTATCGCTTCCACTTTCTTAGGTTGGGGATGGATACCGTTACGGGAAATCTCGTAGCCTAGGTACTCAACGCGGTCGGCAGCAAATTTGCATTTGCGTACGTTGGCACGGAAACCAGCTTGTTCGAGTCGTGCGAGAACCTCTTTGAGCTTTGCGACATGGTCGCTAAATGTACCTTTGCTCGTTATCAAAATATCATCCATGTATACCTGTACGTACTCCAGGTCACCAAGGAGACGCATCATGATACTTTGGAAAATATCAGGGGCATTGGATATACCCATCGGCAGCACCTGGTACTGATATAAGCCCCACGGCATTACAGTACCAAGGAGGCCTTGGCTGTACTTATCCATTGGAATGTGATAATAGCCCATGCTGAGGTCAATAGCCGTTGCCCATTTAAAGCCCTGGAGTTTTTGCAATAACTCGTTGATCTTTGGCAGTGGGTGCGGCTTGCGCACAAGATATTCGTTGAGTTTCCGAAAATCTGTAAGTAAGCGCACATCGCCCGTTTTCTTCGGTTGAATGAACATGCCGGCCGTCCATGTGGATTGGTTGACACGCTTCCAGATTCCAAGTTTTTCGAATCGTTCGATCTCTTTTCGCGTCGTTTGCTCGTACGCATGAGGAATGCCGAATTGCTTAGCATGATACGGCTTTGCTCCTTCTTTTAACTCTAGACGAATAGGATCTATTTTTAGTTTACCTAATCCGCCACCGAATAGTGTAGGGTGCTGCTTCAGTTCCTTAGTTAAGTAGTCGAGTGAGTCAACAAACTCTTCCATCTCGACTTTGGAGTAGTCGGCATCGAGGATCTTAGCTTGTCATTCTTCCGCCGCTTTGATAATGGGGGCGTCTTGAGACATCTCATACAGAAGCTGTAGCGCCTCCGGATCCGTCACGAGACCACCTTCCTTCATTTCGACCTCGCTATCGCCCCATCGAATCGTTCGTTTCTCGAAATCGAGTACAAACTTCAATTCGGCTAATAGGTCAAGTCCTAGAATCAGGTCGTAAGGTGAGCTTTCGCGATCTGTGTGCTCGTCGACGTGACATGGCCAGTGTATTTCTTTACTAGACGAGAGTTCGGGGATCCTGAAGCGAATCATCCCGACTTTGTTCGTCTTGAATTTGCCGCCCATTGTAGTCCAAGTAGTAACTCGTTTTCCAGTGGGAACGAGCTGGCTAAGCGTCACAAAGTTCTTAAGAACGATGGAACGACTAGTACCCGTATCTAGAAGAGTTCTAAGGACGTAGGATTCACCTCTAGGATTTACCGCTTCTACGACTATTTCTGTAGTTAGCCGCCCGGCAATTTTCCTATTTGGCTCTATTCCAGGGCGCGACGTTCGAATAGCAAAACTATGTTCATTTTCGCTATTGCAGTCCATGTAGTCGCTATCAGAATCGCTAGTTTCATTACTACTACTGTCTGACTGTTTGTTCAGCTGGAAGCTTACTTGCCTTTTGGTTTTGGCTTTACCTTTGTCTTTCTTAGACTGTTTCTTGGCGAGGGCTTTGACAACCGTCTCCATCTGGAGTGCCGAAAACATGTTCTCACCGTTGCCTCTCGGACGCTTGTTCGGACGATCTTTGGCATTGCCAGGATTTACCGCTTCGACGAATATTTCTGTAGTTAGCCGCCTGGCAATTTCATTTTCGCCATTGCAGTCCATGTAGTCGCTATCAGAATCGCTACTTTCATTACAGCTACTGTCTGCCTGTTTGTTCAGCTGGAAGCTTACTTGCCTTTTGGTTTTGGCTTTACCTTTGTCTTTCTTAGACTGTTTCTTGGCGAGGGCTTTGACGACAGTCTCCATTTGGAGCGCCGAGAACATGTTCTCACCGTTGCCTCTCGGAAACTTGTTCGGATGATCTTTGGCATTGCCAGGGTGATTCCAACACTTGTCATCAGGGGCCGGATGGAACCTGCCGCAGTGCTTACAGGTTTCCTTTCGGTCCCCCTTCTTGCTCTTTTTACGGTCTTTGCCTCGCTTCCTTTTCCTGCCGCCATCCTTGCTTTCGCCTTCGGACTTGCCGGCTTCTTTTTTCTTTTCTTTGTTCTTTTTCTCTTGCCGCATCGCATCGTCGAAGACGTGCTTGGCTTCGAGCTTCTCGAGATACTTATAGTAGTCATCGAGGCTCATAGCGAAAGGGTCGATGTTAGAGGTGAGGAGGTCTCTCTGCCACTCAATCCACTTCGCCCGATCGAGTATCTCCACGAGTTCGTCGTCGTCGAACGGCTCGCATGTGGTCTTGTCCTCAGGGATTGGAAAGTGGGCCAACATCCTGTTTTGACGCAGGAGCTCAGCGCGGAAGTCGGCTAGGGACATCTCCATCATGAAGACATGGTAGCGGAGGTACTGCTTTTGGCGCCTGTAGGCGTGCTCCGACCCTAAGTAGTCTCTCGACATCGTTTGGATCGTTTCGTTGAATGTGTCTTCGGGTTTCTCGTTCGGGTCCTTGAATCGCAGGTCCGCAACCTTGTTAGTGAACTTCTCCCTCGCCGTTCCACCCAATAGCATCTGGGCGTACTTGATCCTCTTCTCACCGGTGTCCAGGGGGACATCGCGAATGAGTTCTTCGAACTGAATCCGCCACTTGGCCCATCGCTCCGCATCGCCACTTTCGAAGATAAAGCAGCGGCTCTCGAACTCTTCCGAATCCTTGTCCTTGGGGTCGAGTTTGATCTTGATCTTCTTGACCTTCTCGTCTTCTCCAACAATCTCGTTGTCCTCTTTCGGTTTCTCACGACGGAACGGAATCGGAGGAGGGTTAACATGCGCCGCTTGCGTCAACAAGAACGCAACCTTCTTGGCGTACTCATGGTTGCTGTAGGCCGTCTTCATAACCTAGCGGGAGTTTTAAAACTGTGCCCTATCCCGGGGGTGACGATAATGAAATAAAGACGATGATAATTGTGAGACCTATGTTACTTCTATTAGATTGACTTCCAACAACAAGATTGACGAGAGGAAAGATTTTTGTCTTTCAAATATTTGCAACCGGTTGTTCATTTTGTGAATGACTTTCCCCGCGCGAAAATAACGCGCATATATTTATTTGTTCGAATATGTCGATTTGCCGATAGCGTCGCCTGTAACTAGGCGTCCCAAGTCTTGGCTAGCTACGACTCCTCGATACCCATGGTCTGAATTATTTCCTTGTCCTAATTACATCTCCTCTATTAGGCGATGAATATTTACTACTTAGATTGTAGGCATGCCGTTGGCAAGGGACTCTATGGGTTAGTCGAATGTCACTATGCAATATACTAAAGAGCGCGTTCATGTGCAACGCTGCGACTCCTTGGATCGCTGCGCCGGTGCGCCGTCCGCGACGACGTCACCGTTCGTTCGTGTCCGTGTCCGTTAGCCGTCTGTAGGTCGTCCGTCCGGCGGACGACTCCGTTCATCCACGACTACTAAGACTACCAGCGTGTAGGACTAATATGACTAAACTATTTATGCGTCTCTGTGGGGTATGGCACCCGCTTCCCTATGGAACAGTTCGGTTACTTTGACCAGTACGGTGTAATCCGTCTAATGTTAACTCGTTGCTGTACGGGGCCATTTTGAATGGTCACGGTTCCATTGTCATGTACATTCACTACGTTGTAGGGTCCCGTACGCGGACTCCGTACTTTCGGTAATTTTCCGGGTGTAGTGAGCAGCACGCGATCGCCGACGTTGTACTGATGATGGATTCTCTTGGAATTCTCTCGTTTGTTAGAAGCATCAATGATCTTCTGCTTGCGTAGCCTTATACGCGCCCAGTCTGCCACAAACTGTACTGGGAGAAACATATCCCTGCCGAATACTAACTGTGCTGGGGATGCCTGTAGGGTAGTGTGGTGTGTACTCCTAATCGCGAAGGCGGCGGCAGTGAGGAATTCATCCCATGGATTTGATTCGTCGAGCTCACGTTCCTCTAGTTCGAAATTACGTAAGGCGTTTCCCAATACTTGGTGTACATGCTCTATTACGCCGTTACTTTGGGGATTGTATTCTGTCGAGGGCTTCCTCTCCAGGCCATAGTTCTTACATAAGTCATTGAAGTAGCGTTTGAATGTTGACCCATTATCTACATGAACACAGTCGTCCGCCGGACGGACGACGTACAGACGGCTAACGGACACGGACACGAACGAACGGTGACGTCGTCGCTGACGGCGCACCGACGCAACGATCAAAGAAGTCGTAGCGTTACACATGGAAGCGCTCTGTAGTATATTGCATAGTAACATTCGACTAACCCATAGAGTCCCTTGCCAACGGCATGCCTACAATCTAAGTAGTAAATATTCATCGCCTAATAGAGGAGATGTATTTAGAGCAAGGAAATAATTCAGACCATGGGTGACGAGGAGTCGTAGCTAGCCAAGAATAGGGACGCCTAGTTAGAAGGCGACGATACAAGGAATCGACATATCCGAATGAATAAAGTATATGCGCGTTATTTACGCGCGGGGAAAGACGTTCACAAAATGAACGATCGGTCGCGAATATTTGAAAGACGAAAATCTTTCGTCTCGTCAATCTTGTTGTTGGAATGAATGCAAATAGATGTAACATAGGTCTCACAATTACAATTGTCTTCTACTTTTATTTCGTCACCCCCGGGATAGGGCACAGTTTTAAAACTCCCGTCTGAAGGATGAAGACCTCCTACTCTAACCACGAGTACGCGAAGAAAGTTGCGTTGCTTCTGACTCAAGCCGCTCACGTCAACCCTCCGTTGATCCCCTTCCGTCGAGAGAAACCTAAGGACGAAGATGTTCTCCAGGATGACGAGAAGTCCAAGAAGGTCAAGATCAAGTTAGATCCAACCGATGAGGATTCGGACGAGTTCGAAACGCGTTGCTTCATCTTCGAACAAGGCGACGCCGAACGATGGATCAAGTGGCGGATGCAGATGGACGAGTTGATTCGGGACGTCCCCTTGGACGATGGGGAAAAGAAGATCAAGTATGCGAAGGCGTTGTTGGCTGGAGAGGCAAGACAGAGGTTCGCAGACATCGTTGCCAACCTACGTCACAACATTGACGAGTCGGACGAAGAAGAAGAAGAGACCCCGGAGGACACCTTTAACGAGGCGATGCAACGAATGGGGCAGTATTACTTCGGAACCGAACACGCCTACCGCCGCCAGCGAAACTACCTATGCTATCACGTGTTCATGATGGAGATGTCTTTGGCCGACTTCAAGGCCGAACTCCGTCAAAACAACATGCTACCTTACTTCCCGATCCCCGAAGACAAAGCGAGCTGCGAGATGTTCGACGACGACGAGCTGGTGGAGATCCTCGACCGAGCGAAAAGAATCGAGTGGCAGCGAGATCTGCTCACTTCGAACATCGATCCCTTCTCAATGACGCTCAACGAGTACTAAAAATACTTGGAAAAGCTCGAGGCCAAGCACGTCTTTGACGAGTTACTACTTGGACTACAATGGGCGGCAAATTCAAGATGGACAAAGTGGGGATGATTCGCTTCAGAATCCCCGAACTCTCGTCTAGTAAAGAAATACACTGGCCATGTCACGTCAACGAGCACACAGATCGCGAAAGCTCACCTTACGACCTGATTCTAGGACTTGACCTATTAGCCGAATTGATGCTTGTACTCGATTTCGAGAAACGAACGATTCGATGGGGCCATAGCAAAGTCGAGATGAAGGAAAGTGGTGTTGTGACGGATCTAGAGGCTTTACAGCTTCTGTACGAGATGTCTCAAGACGCCCCCGTTATTCAAGCGGCGGAAGAACGACAAGCTAAGATCCTCGACGCCGACTACTCCAAGGTTGAGACGGAAGAGTTTGTTGACTCACTCGACTACTTAACTAAGGAGCAACGAGACGAGCTACTCGCTGAACTGAAGGAGCACCCTACACTATTCGGTGGCGGACTAGGTAAACTAAAAATAGATCCTATTCGTCTAGAGTTAAAAGAAGGAGCAAAGCCGTATCATGCTAAGCCATTCGGCATTCCTCATGCGTACGAACAAACGACGCAAAAAGAGATCAAACGATTCGAAAAACTTGGAATCTGGAAGCGTGTCAACCAATCCACATGGATGGCAGGCACGTTGATTCAACCGAAGAAAATGGGCGATGTGCGCGTACTTACGGATTTTCGGAAACTCAACGAATATCTTGTGCGAAAGCCGCACCCACTGCCAAAGATCAACGAGTTATTGCAGAAACTCCAGGGCTTTAAATGGGCAACGGCTATTGACCTCAGCATGGGCTATTATCACATTCCAATGGATAAGTACAGCCAAGGCCTCTTTGGTACTGTAATGCCGTGGGGGTTATATCAGTACCAGGTGCTGCCGATGGGTATATCCAATGCCCCTGATATTTTCCAAAGTATCATGATGCGTCTCCTTGGTGACCTGGAGTACGTACAAGTATACATGGATGATATTCTAATAACGAGCAAAGGTACATTTAGCGACCATGTCGCAAAGCTCAAAGAGGTTCTCGCACGACTCGAACAAGCTGGTTTCCGCGCTAATGTACGCAAATGCAAATTTGCTGCCGACCGCGTTGAGTACCTAGGCTACGAGATTTCCCGTAACGGTATCCATCCCCAACCCAAGAAAGTGGAAGCAATACTAAAGATGCAGCCGCCGCAAACGAAGCAACAACTGAGACATTTCTTAGGCATGGTAAATTACTACCGTGATATGTGGCGGAAGCGATCGCACATACTGGCGCCGCTAACAGCGTTATGTTCCAAGTCAGTCCCGTGGAAATGGACTCCCGAATGCAATGAATCATTCGAATCGATTAAGCGAGCAGTAGCGCGAGAGACGCTGTTGAACTTCCCCGACTTCAATAAAGAATTCCACATATATACGAATGCTAGCGATTATCAATTTGGCACCGTAATTATGCAGGATGGCAAGCCATTGGCGTTCTATAGTCGAAAGTTGAACTCCGCCCAAAAGAATTATACGACAGGCGAACAAGAACTGCTGAGTATAGTCAAAACGCTTAAGGAATTCGGGAATATTCTCCTTGGTCAACAGCTGGTAGTACACACGGACCACCTAAATATTCTGTACAACAAGATGCCGAGTTCCCGAGTGGTTCGCTGGCATCTTCTGTTGGAAGAGTACGGTGCTAAGTTCGTGCATGTCAAAGGCGAAGACAATGTAGTCGCGGACACACTGTCGCGACACCCGAATAGTGACCCAGATGACGAGTCGACAGAGGAGGTTCCCATTGGGAAACAAATGTCGTACTGTATGTCGCATCATCCAAGAGATGACGACGACTACGAGATCTCCTATGCCGACCTCGTGACCGCGGAAGATATCGCAGCAGAAGAAGGATTCGCACTGAGTCCAAAGGTAGTAGCGTACTACCAAAACAAAGACCTCGATCTAATGCAAAAAGCCAGACGAGCTCCCTCTAAATACACCAAGATCAAACTAAAAGGTGTAGAAGTTATAGATAAGTACGGTAAAGTAGTAGTACCGGCTGCACTGCAAGATAGGATAGTCGAAAGCTACCACGACTTGCTACAACACCCAGGCATGACACGAATGGAAGCAACAATACGCCACGTATTCGATTGGCAAGGATTGCAAGAGAAAGTCGAGCAACACTGTCGCACGTGCAAGATATGTCAGTTGACGAAGAAGCAACGGAAAGAATATGGCCATCTGCCGCCGAAAGAGGCGGAATCCAGCATCAGTACAATGTCGGCGATCGCGTGCTGCTCACTACACCCGGAAAATTACCGAAAGTACGGAGTCCGCGTACGGGACCCTACAACGTAGTGAATGTACATGACAATGGAACCGTGACCATTCAAAATGGCCCCGTACAGCAACGAGTTAACATCAGACGGATTACACCGTACTGGACAAAGTAACCGAACTGTTCCAAAGCGGGTGCCATACCCCACAGAGACGCACAAGTAGTTTAGTCACTGGTAGTCTTAGTAGTCGTAGACGAACGGAGTCGTCCGCCGGACGGACGACGTACAGACGACTAACGGACACGGACATGAACGAGCGGTGACGTCGTCGCTGACGGCGCACCGACGCAGCGATCAAAGGAGTCGCAGCGTTACACATGGAAGCGCTCTGTAGTATATTGCATAGTGACATTCGACTAACCCATAGAGTCCCTTGCCAATGGCATGCCTACAATCTTAGTAGTAAATATTCATCGCCTAATAGAGGAGATGTATTTAGAGCAAGGAAATAATTCAGACCATGGGTGACGAGGAGTCGTAGCTAGCCAAGACTAGGGACGCCTAGTTAGAAGGCGACGATACGAGGAATCGACATATCCGAATGAATAATGTATATGCGCGTGATTTACGTGCGGGGAAAGACGTTCACAAAATGAACGATCGGTCGCGAATATTTGAAAGACGAAAATCTTTCGTCTCGTCAATCTTGTTGTTGGAATGAAAGCTAATAGATGTAACATAGGTCTCACAATTACAATTGTCTTCTACTTTTATTTCGTCACCCCAGGGATAGGGCACGTCCTTGCTCTCGCTTTCGGACTTGCCGGCTTCTTTTTTTTTCTTTATTCTTTTTCTCTTGCCTCATCGCATGACGTGCTTGGCTTCAAGCTTCTCGAGGTACTTGTAGTACTCATCGAGGCTCATGGTGAAAGGGTCGGTGTTAGAGGTGAGTAGGTCGCGTTGCCACTCGATCCTCTTCGCCCGATCAAGGATTTCCACGAGGTCGTCGTCGTCGAACGGCTCACATGCGCTTTTGTCTTCAGGGATCAGAAAGTAGGCAAGCATGGTGTTTTGTCGCAGAAGCTCGGCACAGAAGTCGGCAAGGGACATCTCCATCATAAAAACCTGGTAACGTAGGTACTGTTTTTGTCGCCGGTAGGCATGTTCCGAACCAAAGTAGTCTCGCAACATCGTTTGGATCGTCTCGTTGAACGTGTCCTCGGCTTTCTCGTTTGGGTCCTTGTGACGGAGGTCGGCCACCTTGTTTGTGAACTTCTCCCTTGCGACTCCTCCAAGCAACATCTGAGTGTACTTAATCTTCTTGTTGCCAGTGTCTAGAGGGGCATCGCAAACGAGTTCCGCAAACTGGATTTGCCACTTGACCCAGCACCCAGCATTGCCGCTTTCGAAGATGAAGCAGCGGGTCTAAAATTCATCTGAGTCTTTGTTGCCGCCGGGGTCCAGCTTAATCTTGATCTTCTTCACCTTTTCGTCCTCACCAACAATCTCGTCCTTTTCCTTGGGTTTCTCACGGCGTGCCCTATGCGCAAAAGGGGTTGTAACCTTAGTACTTTTCTAGTACTTAAGGTATATGGCATGCTCCCCCAAGATCAGCGACATTACGCTTGTTGCGTGTCTTTTTACCGCCTTTTTGTGCTCTTGTGGCATGGCAGTGCTGATCGCGCACCTTCGCGGGGCTTCGTGCATTGCGCTCCGAAGTGATTTTTTTCCCTGCGCAGTGGTGTCACGCGTTGCTTGGGTTTCCTCGTCACTCCCCCATATTTTTGGGTGGGTTGGGTGGGCTGCCCCCTTTTTCAGATTTTTCTTCCCCCGCTTTCTTTTTGCTTTTGTGGGATGGTTCTCTATCCCCCCTTTTCGTGAGGGCTCCATTTTTTTGCTTTTTGCTTATGGATTCGAACCTCAGACCTCGTCTTTCTGCGAGTCTGTTTGTACCCCTCCTCTACTGAATTTTTCTACTTTTGTGTAGAATCCTACGTAGAGCGGCAGTGAATTCACTATGCCCTATGCGCAAAAGGGGTTGTAACCTTAGTACTTTTCTAGTACTTAAGGTATATGGCACGGCGGAACGGGATCGCCGGAGGGTTGACGTGCGCCGCTTGCGTCAACAACAGCGCGACTTTCTTCGCATACTCATGGTTCGAATAGGACGTTTTCATCCTAAACGGGAGTTTTAAATCTAAAAAAAACCAAGTCTATTTGTTACCGACCGGAGGGGATGTAAGTCCCCACCAACCCGGCCCGGGCAGTCCCGAAGGAAGGCGCGGAATGTGTTCCGGTGATCCCTTATGGGGGATCAACCGAACTAGGTGTAAGTCGGCTGAAGACTTCGTCTATTGCGGTAGTTGATCCGATCTGCAGCGCCTTGGCTCTAGCTGCACTAGCATGAATCACGTCCGTGTAGAGGAATATCCACTCCTCTATCGTCTGGAGATCAGAAAAGGCAGTCAAGTGGTCCTCGGGGCTTGCCATGAAGATGTGGCGATCGCATGGGCAAACGTGGGCTCGCAAGTTGTAAAGGGTGGAAAGCTGGGACTGGATGACCATGAGTCAGGCTGATGCCCGGGTGTCCGCGTCAATGCCATGTCGCTCGTCATTCCGTAGTTTCCACAGTGTCAGCCATTGAGTGATCAGGAGCCGCCCGATGCCAATCAACCACTTTTCGCCGGACAGTTGTCCACCGAAGGGGTGTGAGGCTGCGTATCCGTCTTGCATCAATTTCCATTGCAGGGACCACCGACCACGGTACACTTGATCCCAGCCGATGGCATTTTGCTGTGTAATTAGAAGCTTAAAGGTGGGGGGGAAAGCAGTGGGGTCGATGCCCTCCAATGCCCCATGAAAAGACAATAGACCCTCACGCAAGATGGAGAGCAGTATTGGATCAGATTTGGTGGGGTGGAATTTTTTCACGGCTTCGAGGGTCGCCACTCTCCATTGATCCCAGGAGGGGGCAGGGCATTGGATTACATGGTTGTTATGTTCGTCAGTGCACGGGCAGCTAGGACAACTTTGGGGTTTGCTGCGGTCGTGGCGGTGAGCGATGTGTCCTGACGGTGCAAAGGCATGGCAGTGCTTCACCAAAATAGTGTGGCGGTCCTTGAAGCCTTTCAAGATCTGCGGGAAAATCTCAAAGTCAATTGTTTGGCGGACTGCAGGGGTCCAACTGAAGCGGTGTTCTAAGTACTCAAATAATGCAGGAGTAGTGGCAGCCTCGTGGACGCGGCGTTTCAACTTGCTCGTGACGGATTCCCCTCGGATCACCAGGAGTGCAGGAGATGCAGGAAGTCGATGTGGGATGGACAAAGCGATAGGGTGGGCGTCGATAGCGGCAGTTGCTTCATCATCAGCAATACAGTTGAGTCTGGCTGGAAGGGAAAGAGTGGCACGGCCGCGTTTGGAGTCTTGATGTCCTTTCACCCACCGGAGTTGTAAGGAGAAAGGCAGTTCCTTACGGGTGAGTGCGATCGTCTGCACAACATCCCATTCTGAAAGCATGTAGGTATTAGGAACTGTGTAGTGAAGGGCAAGGGCACGATTCGTTCGTTTGATGACGCTCTCATTGTCGAGGTAGAAGAGGGGTGGTACATTCACGGTAATTCCTGTAAATCCCATCAGACGGAGGATGAAACGTGTCACTGCTAGGAGACCATAGGCTTCGCTGCGGAAGGAAGTGGGTTTGGCACCTGGGGCGGGGCCACGGCCTCGTGCAAGTATTTTCCCCGACGCATGGGCAAGGACGAATCCAAATGTAGCCGACAAATGTTTCACAGAGCCATCGCTGCAGCAGGTCCCGCCGTCAGTTTGATTCAAATATTCCAGAATTTCAAGAGGGTCAAGCAAAAGGCAACAATCTGACAGAAGAGCCTGTTCCCAGGCTGGAAGGGTAGCGATGAATTCCTGAAAAGTTGGGCCGGTCGGATGGGAAATGGTGGGCTGGTAACCTGTAGAGCGACGAGGAGCCAGGGTATCATCTTGAAGATAGATAACAATAGGAGTAGCGGCGGAGAGTGGGGCTGTCGGGCCAGAATGGCTATAATCGAAGCGACCGGGGCTCACCAGCGGCATTGGGCGGTACTGTCCGCGGGTGACATGTCGGAAAAGGCGGTCCTCCTCCATGTTATACGTCCATTGAGGCCAGATGCGGCACATGTGTAGTGGGACCTTCCAGCCTCCCAGCGGCTGAGTGAGCTCCCCAAACCGGTTGCTAAACGTCCGAAGGAATTGTCTCCAAATGGACCATGAATGAGGCTCCGGGCAAGGCTGATTAAACAAGGAAACTCGGACTGTTTCTGGCGAGGGCTGGCGGGTAGGTTGAATAAAAGCTCCCCGGACTTGGGTGCCATCTTGGTCGGTAATATCTGCGAGTGTCTGGACCTGTAGGAAGCGACGGCATGCTTGGATATGGAGGAGGTGGACAGGTTTCCAGCGGCTGTCCTCCAATGCAATGTCCATCAAGTGACGATCGCCAACTCGGAGGGGTGGTGGTACATGCGGTGTGTCCAACAGTATCTGCCCGTCGATTGAAGCAAGGAATTTCCGAATACACAGAAAAAGGGAGGTGTTAGTAGGAGGTAGCGGTCGGTCCGGATATTCAAAAATGGAGAAGGAGACTCCCAAGAATGCCTGGAACCATGACAGGGCAATATACAATTGACTTCCTGGTTGCGTCTCCGGATGATTAAAATATTTCATGTTCATCTGGAGCAGGAGAGCTCCCATTTCGTTATAGGTCCGTTTGAATCCTGATGCACCAAGGTGCCATGAACCGTAGCGTACTGCACGGGGCATAGTACGGCTCATTCCGCATCGAGGAACGACGGCCTTCATGAAGCGCGTATCCAAAGCATCGCATTCTGCCTTGGTCAAAGGCACCACTGACAGGGGATAAGTCATTGAGGGCAGATAAATAGATTGATAGAATGTGCGCGTCTTGTGAGGAGTGAAGTAATTCGATTCCAAGAGAGACGCAAAGGCTTCGTTCTTCTTCAGCATTGCCTGATATTGGGAGGCGGAGCGACCAGCAGGATTAACATAGCATCCCAGTGTTTTGTGGCTCTTGTAATTAGATACTTGACGTATTTCCGTAGTGGTACCTTGGTGGTGGAGTACCACAGGGGGGGCAAAAATACCTGGACGTGGAAAAGGATCGCCCGCCTCGGTGTGGTCCGAGGCGATACAATGGAAAGAGCACTTGGAGTGCTCAAGCGCCCCTCCGGATACCCAGAGAAGATCATTCCATAGTTGTGCATCCTGGCTCATCAGATGGACTAAGTGGTCAACCGAGGGCTGGGGATGACTATCGAAGACATTGACTCGTTGGGTGCAATCGTCGACAAAGCCCACCATGAAGAGTTGAAGTTGACGGGTGCGGTCGTAGGAGCAGAACGATGCCCCGTGGGCCTGGGTTTGAAATGCGTCGAAGAGTACGGAACAGACGAAACACCAAATTTGAGGGGAATTGCCCGAGCCTTGGCCTGTGCCATGGATTGGAAACGCCTCGCAGTGCTGGTACCACCTTTCGCTAACGCCAAGCTGGGTTTTAATCTTGAATTTGGCTTCCTCGAGTGTTGCGGCGTTGACCAAAACGACACTTTGTGCCATGCCAACACGCTGGCTGCAGATAGCGGCCAGGCATGCCAAGATGCGGTCGTAACAAGATGTGGCGTCTAGATCAAAGTTGATTCCGAGTTTCATGGACCAGCGGTAAATTTCATGCTGGAGAACCTCAAGAAACACGGGATCATGTGCTGACCGGCCTGCTCGACTGCCATACAACCCGTCATTCAGTAGATGGTGAGCCTCTGCATGGTGCATGGCTTGGCGCCACTTCACTGCCAGGAGCAATTTATAATCCGCTTCATACAAATGAATTGCCCGAAGGCGATGAATGCGAGGATTTCCCGGGTCTTTCTGTAGCATTACGTTAACGACTTCACTCCACCGGCTGAACGAGTATCCAAATTTCAAAGCGTAGTTGAGGAGAGCAACGTGGGTGCGGCGTAGGAATGCTTGACCTTGAGTGACGCGCTCCCGCATCGGATTATCGCCGTCTAACCCACAGTCGCGCCAGGTAGCGTGAAGATGACCTAAATGCAGACCTGACGGGGATGTCGATGTTTTCTCAGGCCAGTGCTTCAATTTGCCCAGAAATTCCTCCTCCGTAATTTCAGCAGGAAGGGATGTTAAAGTTTTACGCTGCAGGAGGTCAACAAAGAGTCGCGTAGCTGGGGTAGCATTTATGAAGGTGGCATTGCCTTCGAGCAGCAAATGTGCTGCTAACCCATCACCTTGGTAATTTACATCGGCAACGACGGCGGGGAGAGTGAATGGGGTGCCTTCGGCTTGACCGAAATGCCGTTGGTTCCGTTCCAGCAGCAAGGATTCGATATCTTTCGGAACACGGATTGTTTCCCAATGGGTATCATCGTCGGGTAACTTTTTCATGTCATCGGGATTCGTCACGGTGGGGTCGCGGGGAACTTTCAATTCTGATAGGCCGGATTGAGTTTCATCTTTGCGGAGATACTGGATTTTGGTGTATACCCAGTGGAGTTCCTCAGCTCGTTTGAGGCGTTCCACAATCCATTGTTTTCCGCGGTCTCCGAGGGCAGCGTACAGTGCGGCTTTCGCTGCCAGGAACTCTTCGCGGTACGCTTTTGCTTCCGACCGGGCAGCCCGCAATTTTGCTTGGGCCGCTTTGTAGCCCGAGTGGATGTCCGAGATATTGGATGGCACGGTCTCGGGTAAGTTTGGCCACTTAGCCCTAAGGTTGGCCAGCGAGGCTGTAAAATCCGCTTGAGTCAGGAGAGAGGATTTAGCGATCTTGAAATAATGCAGATGAGCCCAGGCTTCCGCAAACTTGGGACTCCACGGTGTGTTCTGTCGACGGGAGCATCGTTTGGCAGCATGTTCTGCGGCCCGAGTAAGGTCGCGATCCAACGACTCTGCAAGATCGTGGTCGGGTGATTCCAAAGCCTGTAGTTTTTCTAGCCGCCTTGAAAAATTATGATCATCGAGGTAACGAATTTTTGCAAGGACGTAATCGACAATTATCCCAGGCTGGCGCGTGTTGAAATCCCGTTTGGATAAGGGACATAACGGGGTGGGAACTGTATGCAAAAGTGACTCCATATCAACGTCTATGTAGAAACCGCGGTGGTCGCTAGGAATTCGGTAACCAAAGAGGTCGTAGCCAGCAAACCGGACAAGTGGGGAAATGCGTGGCGATACGAGGGCGAAGTCAATTCGGCGGGAGCCATCTTGGTGGGTGGCGGGGACATCATTGCGACCAAACCGGGCTTGAAAGAGATCAACGAGGTCGCAGTCGGCTGCAAGTCGAGCAATCCCGGAGGATGCGACTGCCATGTCTTCATTGAAATCTCCCAGTAAGATAATCTCATCCCCGTGCCCTTGCCATTCTTGTATAAATAATTGGAGGTCCTGGATAAAAGCGGCTCTTGGGGTAATCCTGCTGGTGGTATTGGTTGCTAGGCTCTCCAGTGTAATTTGCGCCTGTTGCTGCGATGCTGCTGTTATACTTCCTGCTTTAATTCTTCCTTTGCAAACTTGATACGCCGAAATCACCATAACATGAGTACCTTGGTGCCCGGAGTATCGGACCGCTGTCCACCTACCCATACGATCCCTGATGGTTTGCTTGATCAGGCCCACAAGATTGCCAGTAGTAAGCAGGGCGGTGCCACCGGGTTTGTACGTGGATTTCGTGCGATGGGGGCTAGCTGCAGTGATCAGGCGGCTTGTGGAAAAATGTTTTGCAGTTGTTTGCTCCAGCTTGCGGCGGACGGAAAACCGGTTGGTGTCATGATTCAGTTCTGCTATTGCCATGATATCGGCATTGATAGCCGAGGCTACAGTGCATAGTTGAGCCCAGCTGCCGCCGTCCTTACCCCACTTGAGCCCATTGATATTTTGAAAATAAATGCGGAGGTGATCCGGATGCTTTTGTTCATTCATGTCGTCACCAAGGAAATTGTCAGCAGTACTTTGGAAATGCGGAGGGCTATGGTCGTTTGTTTCATCGGAGGAGGCGGAGTCATTATCATCGGAGGAGGCGGAGTCATTGTCAGAGGCAGAAAAATATCGAGAGTGAGCTGGGCTTCCCGGATTACGACTCATCATCGTCCATGGCCGAATCGTTGACCTCGTTGGACTTGAGGGTGTCCTTAGCCCGCGGGAGATCCCGTATTAATGACTGTGGCCAGTGATATGATGGCTTAACATTGGCGGGAGATCGAGACGAGCCACGTCCACGACCTCGGCCGCGAGTAGCTTTGGGGGTCGGAGCTGAAGGCGTTGGATGGGGGCTGGAGATGATCGATGGCTTGAGCCTTTTGGGAACCGGGTCGGGGTCAGGTGCCGGTGGAGGCGAGGATGCGGCAAGTTCCTCACGACTGACTTTCAAGGATCCCTCAGGCAAAGGAGTCTCTGGACTCAGAAGCGCATGACCGGGGGCCGCAGGTGGTTGCCATACCCCACAGAGACGCATAAATAGTTTAGTCATATTAGTCCTACACGCTGGTAGTCTTAGTAGTCGTGGATGAACGGAGTCGTCCGCCGGACGGACGACCTACAGACGGCTAATGGACACGGACACGAACGAACGGTGACGTCGTCGCGGACGGCGCACCGGCGCAGCGATCCAAGGAGTCGCAGCGTTGCACATGAACGCGCTCTGTAGTATATTGCATAGTGACATTCGACTAACCCATAGAGTCCCTTGCCAACGGCATGCCTACAATCTAAGTAGTAAATATTCATCACCTAATAGAGGAGATGTAATTAGGACAAGGAAATAATTCAGACCATGGGTATCGAGGAGTCGTAGCTAGCCAAGACTTGGGACGCCTAGTTACAGGCGACGCTATCGGCGAATCGACATATTCGAACAAATAAATATATGCGCGTTATTTACGCGTGGGGAAAGTCGTTCACAAAATGAACGACCGGTTGCAAATATTTGAAAGACAAAAATCTTTCCTCTCGTCAATCTTGTTGCTGGAAGTCAATCTAGTAGAAGTAACATAGGTCTCACAATTATCATCGTCTTTATTTCATTATCGTCACCCCCGGGATAGGGCACAGTTTTAAAACTCCCGCTAGGTTATGAAGACGGCCTACAGCAACCATGAGTACGCCAAGAAGGTTGCGTTCTTGTTGACGCAAGCGGCGCATGTTAACCCTCCTCCGATTCCGTTCCGTCGTGAGAAACTGAAAGAGGACGACGAGATTGTTGGAGAAGACGAGAAGGTCAAGAAGATCAAGATCAAACTCGACCCCAAGAACAAGGATTCGGAAGAGTTCGAGAGCCGCTGCTTTATCTTCGAAAGTGGCGATGCGGAGCGATGGGCCAAGTGGCGGATTCAGTTCGAAGAACTCATTCGCGATGTCCCCCTGGACACCGGTGAGAAGAGGATCAAGTACGCCCAGATGCTATTGGGTGGAACGGCGAGGGAGAAGTTCACTAACAAGGTTGCGGACCTGCGATTCAAGGACCCGAACGAGAAACCCGAAGACACATTCAACGAAACGATCCAAACGATGTCGAGAGACTACTTAGGGTCGGAGCACGCCTACAGGCGCCAAAAGCAGTACCTCCGCTACCATGTCTTCATGATGGAGATGTCCCTAGCCGACTTCCGCGCTGAGCTCCTGCGTCAAAACAGGATGTTGGCCCACTTTCCAATCCCTGAGGACAAGACCACATGCGAGCCGTTCGACGATGACGAACTCGTGGAGATACTCGATCGGGCGAAGAGGATTGAGTGGCAGAGAGACCTACTCACCTCTAACATCGACCCTTTCGCTATGAGCCTCGATGACTACTATAAGTATCTCGAGAAGCTCGAAGCCAAGCACGTCTTTGACGATGCGATGCGGCAAGAGAAAAAGAACAAAGAAAAGAAAAAAGAAGCCGGCAAGTCCGAAGGCGAAAGCAAGGACGGCGGCAAGAAACGAAAGCGAGGCAAAGACCGCAAAAAGAGCGAGAAGGGGGACCGAAAGGAACCCTGTAAGCATTGCGGCAGGTTCCACCCGGCCCCTGACGACAAGTGTTGGAGTCTCCCTGGCAATGCCAAAGATCGTCCGAACAAGCGTCCGAGAGGCAACGGTGAGAACATGTTTTCGGCACTCCAGATGGAGACTGTCGTCAAAGCCCTCGCCAAGAAACAGTCTAAGAAAGACAAAGGTAAAGCCAAAACCAAAAGGCAAGTAAGCTTCCAGCTGAACAAACAGTCAGACAGTAGTAGTAATGAAACTAGCGATTCTGATAGCGACTACATGGACTGCAATAGCGAAAATGAACATAGTTTTGCTGTTCCAACGTCACGCCCTGGAATAGAG
Organism: Nitzschia sp. DOCU1; assembly: GCA_951394045.1. Classification (NCBI taxonomy): domain Eukaryota; phylum Bacillariophyta; class Bacillariophyceae; order Bacillariales; family Bacillariaceae; genus Nitzschia; species Nitzschia sp. DOCU1. The sequence continues at coordinate 3,989,971 of OX595985.1, forward strand.
CCAAATAGGAAAATTGCCGGGCGGCTAACTACCGAAATAGTCGTAGAAGCGGTAAATCCTAGAGGTGAATCCTACGTCCTTAGAACTCTTCTAGATACGGGTACTAGTCGTTCCATCGTTCTTAAGAACTTTGTGACGCTTAGCCAGCTCGTTCCCACTGGAAAACGAGTTACTACCTGGACTACAATGGGCGGCAAATTCAAGACGGACAAAGTCGGAATGATTCGCTTTAGGATCCCAGAACTCTCGTCTAGTAAAGAAATACACTGGCCATATCACGTCGACGAGCACACAGATCGCGAAAGCTCACCTTACGACCTGATTCTAGGACTTGACCTATTAGCCGAATTGAAGTTTGTACTCGATTTCGAGAAACGAACGATTCGATGGGGCGATAGCGAGGTCGAAATGAAGGAAGGTGGTCTCGTGACGGATCCGGAGGCGCTACAGCTTCTGTATGAGATGTCTCAAGACACCCCCATTATCAAAGCGGCGGAAGAACGACAAGCTAAGATCCTCGATGCCGACTACTCCAAAGTCGAGATGGAAGAGTTTGTTGACTCACTCGACTACTTAACTAAGGAACTGAAGCAGCACCCTACACTATTCGGTGGCGGGTTAGGTAAACTTAAAATAGATCCTATTCGTCTAGAGTTAAAAGAAGGAGCAAAGCCGTATCATGCTAAGCCATTCGGCATTCCTCATGCGTACGAACAAACGACGCGAAAAGAGATCGAACGATTCGAAAAACTTGGAATCTGGAAGCGTGTCAACCAATCCACATGGACGGCCGGCAGGTTCATTCAACCGAAGAAAATGGGCGATGTGCGCGTACTTACGGATTTTCGGAAACTCAACGAATATCTTGTGCGCAAGCCGCACCCACTGCCAAAGATCAACGAGTTATTGCAAAAACTCCAGGGCTTTAAATGGGCAACGGCTATTGACCTCAGCATGGGCTATTATCACATTCCAATGGATAATTACAGCCAAGGCCTCCTTGGTACTGTAATGCCGTGGGGCTTATATCAGTACCAGGTGCTGCCGATGGGTATATCCAATGCCCCTGATATTTTCCAAAGTATCATGATGCGCCTCCTTGGTGACCTGGAGTACGTACAAGTATACATGGATGATATCCTGATAACGAGCAAAGGCACATTTAGCGACCATGTCGCAAAGCTTAAAGAAGCTCTCGCACGACTCGAGCAAGCCGGTTTCCGCGCTAACGTACGCAAATGCAAATGTGCTGCCGACCGCGTTGAGTACCTGGGCTACGAGATTTCCCGTAACAGTATCCATCCCCAACCTAAGAAAGTGGAAGCGATACTAAAGATGCAGCTGCCGCAAACGAAGCGACAACTGAGACGTTTCTTAGGCATGGTAAATTACTACCGTGATATGTGGCGGAAGCGATCGCACATACTGGCGCCGCTAACGGCCTTATGTTCCAAGTCAGTCCCGCGGAAATGGACTCCCGAATGCAATGAATCATTCGAATCAATTAAGCGAGCAGTAGCGCGAGAGACGCTGTTGAACTTCCCCGACTTCAAAAAAGGAATTCCACATATATACGGATGCTAGCGATTATCAATTGGGCGCCGTAATTATGCAAGATGGCAAAACATTGGCGTTCTATAGTCGGAAGTTGAACTCCGCCCAAAAGAATTATACTACAGGCGAACAAGAACTGCTAAGTATAGTCGAGACGCTTAAGGAATTTAGGAATATTCTCCTTGGTCAAAAGCTGGTAGTACACACGGACCACCTAAATATTCTGTACAACAAGATGCCGAGTTCCCGAGTGATTCGCTGGCGTCTTCTGTTGGAAGAGTACGGTGCTAAGTTCGTGCACGTCAAAGGCGAAGACAACGTAGTCGCGGACACACTGTCGCGACACCCGAATAGTGACCCAGACGACGAGGCGACAGAGGATGTCCCCATTGGGAAACAGATGTCGTATTGTATGTCGCATCACCCAAGAGATGACGACGACTACGAGATCTCTTATGCCGACCTCGTGACCGCGGAAGATATCGCGGCAGAAGAAGGATTCGCACTGAGTCCAAAGGTAGTAGCATACTACCAAAACAAAGACCTCGATCTAATGCGAAAAGCCAGACGAGCTCCCTCTAAATACGCCAAGATCAAACTAGAAGGTGTAGATGTTATAGCTAAGTACGGAAAGGTAGTAGTACCGGCTGCACTACAAGATAGGATAGTCGAAAGCTACCACGACTTGCTACAACACCCAGGCATGACACGAATGGAAGCGACAATATGCCACGTATTCGATTGGCGAGGATTGCGAGAGAAGGTCGAGCAACACTGTCGCACGTGCAAGATATGTCAGTTGACGAAGAAACAACGGAAAGAATATGGCCATCTGCCGCCAAAAGAGGCGGAGACAATACCATGGAAGTGCGTGAACGTAGACATGGTAGGACCATACACCGTGCGAACTCCGAAAGGAGTACGCGAGCTCTTAGCGATGACCATGATCGACCCAGTCACGGGTTGGTTCGAAATAGCACCACTGCCTAAACCTGATAGCTACGAGTGCCAGAAGGTATTCGACGCTTATTGGTTGGTGAGGTACCCGAGACCTCAACAAGTGGGCGTAGATAATGGTTCAACATTTAAGCGCTACTTCAACGACTTATGTAAGAACTATGGCCTGGAGAGGAAGCCCTCAACAGAATACAATCCCCAAAGTAACGGCGTAATAGAGCGTGTACACCAGGTATTAGGAAACGCGTTACGTAACTTCGAATTAGAGGAACGAGAACTCGACGAAACGAACCCATGGGATGAGTTCCTCACTGCCGCCGCCTTCGCGATTAGGAGTACGCACCACACGACCCTACAGGCATCCCCAGCGCAGTTAGTATTCGGCAGGGATATGTTTCTCCCAGTACAGTTTGTGGCAGACTGGGCGCGTATAAGGCTACGCAAGCAGAAGATCATTGATGCTTCTAACAAACGAGAGAACTCCAAGAGAATCCATCATCAGTACAACGTCGGCGATCGCGTGCTGCTCACTACACCCGGAAAATTACCGAAAGTACGGAGTCCGCGTACGGGACCCTACAACGTAGTGAATGTACATGACAATGGAACCGTGACCATTCAAAATGGCCCCGTACAGCAACGAGTTAACATCAGACGGATTACACCGTACTGGTCAAGGTAACCGAGCTGTTCCATAGGGAAGCGGGTGCCATACCCCACAGAGACGCATAAATAGTTTAGTCATATTAGTCCTACACGCTGGTAGTCTTAGTAGTCGTGGATGAACGGAGTCGTCCGCCGGACGGACGACCTACAGACGGCTAACGGACACGGACACGAACGAACGGTGACGTCGTCGCGGACGGCGCACCGGCGCAGCGATCCAAGGAGTCGCAGCGTTGCACATGAACGCGCTCTGTAGCATATTGCATAGTAACATTCGACTAACCCATAGAGTCCCTTGCAAACGGCATGCCTAGATGTATTTAGGACAAGGAAATAATTCAGACCATGGGAGAAGAGGAGTCGTAGCTAGCCAAGACTTGGGATGCCTAGCTAGAGGTGACGCTATTGATGCATTGACATATCCGAATGAATAAATTTATGCTCGTTATTTACGCGTGGGGAAAGTGGTTCACAAAATGAACGAGCGGTCGCAAATATTTGAAATACAAAAATCTTTTGTCTCATCAATCTTGTTGTTGTGCACTAGGCTAGAAACTGCAGTAGATTGTTTTTGGAAATTGTGAGACTATTTTAAAAGTAGATCTATCGTTGCATCGACTCCATCTTCCCATCTGATCGTGATCACGACTATATATCTTAGTAGACAAGATAGTTGTCAAGAAGGTAAGACATGCCCGTCCCTAACTAGCAGTGTTGTGTTTCTTTGTGACTGCTCTAGTTAGTGACGCCTAGCATCCTATGACCTTCTAGCACCTATAGCATGACCCTAGGTCCTGACGCCTAGCGTCAAGACTAGCATCAAGATAGACATCGTCGTCACCTCGCTCCGACCATATGTGTGTGTCGCACTTTCTGTGCGCAAGCGCGCCATCCGGCATGCTCGACGACGTCACGTGGCCTCTGTGTCCGTCCATCGGCAGTATATATTTGTACGTACGTATGTTAGGTTATATGCTATGCGTTATAGCTAGTCCTGTTAGTCTACATTAGTCCTGTTAGTCCTGTCACGCCATTTCAGGCATTATCGTGCCTACTGCACTCGCCCCCCTGATCGAAGCCGTTAATCCTACGACTTATAAGGGACGATCTGTCTTATGTTAAGTCTCTCGATAATATTGCCGAAGCGTAGTGTGACCGTACCATTCGCATGTACTCGTTCAATAGTACAAGGACCCTCACGTTTGGGTTCTACCTTGTTTGGGTCAGCTACTAGCTTCAGCACGCGGTCGCCCACTGCGTAGTCGTGTTCGACTCGTCGTTCATTTTCTCTTTTGTTGTTTTCAGCAATTCGTCGCTGTTTTTGTTCCTCGATCATCTGCCAATCCGCTTGATGTTGGATCGGGAAGATCATGTCTCGGCCGAACACCAATTGTCCTGGTGTCGCCTTGAGTGTCGTGTGATAAGTACTCCGAATCCCGAAGCATACGGCGCTCACCAGTCCGGCGAACGGTTCGTCGTCATCGACGTTGTCGAAGTTGAAGGTGCGAATCATGTTCCCAATAGTACCATGTACTCTCTCGAGAATGGCGTTTGACTGGGGATTTCGCTTCGATGAAGGCTTCGCCTTGATCGCGTATTCTTTCTGAATTAACTCTTGAAATTCGGCCTTGAACTCGGGGCCTGCATCATATGTGATGAGCTCCGGCCAAGGATATCGCGAGAGCCATTGCTTCTCTACCATGTTCGCGATGTTGTCGGCTTGCTTGTTCTTGATCTCTGTCATCTCGAACCATCCTGTCGCAGGATCAATAAACGTTAGTGCCATGAATTCTAGCGGCTTCTTTCCTTTTCGTCTGATCTTATAGGGTCCAATCGTGTCGACACACAAATGTTCCCATGGTTGGGCTTCTGCGAGCTTCTCTGGAAGCTTCCCGTACTTAAGCCTTTTCGTTTTACCCTTTTGACATGGGTCGCAACGTTGAACTACTTTCTTAACGTCGGCTTTAATACCTGGCCAATAGAGATGCTGGGCAATCGTTTCTGCCGTTCGCAATTCTCCTGGGTGCATTAAGTATTCGTGGTACCAATTGATGACATGGTTCCGTAGTATGCGCGGAATGTAAATCTTATCCTTATAGCAAATCAGCTGTTCGCCCCCACGGAATATCTTCCGTGTGACCTCCGGGTGAGATTCCGTGAGCTGTTGCATTTGCAAATCCCGTTGTTGATACTCAGCAATGACGCGAAAGCTCAAAGGGAAGAGGTCGGCTGGAAGCCTATCTCCCGCGAAGAGCTCGTGCGCTTGTTCTCGCGTCGGCGCACTGACCGGAACGACTGGAAGCGGCTGAGCACGTCAGCGACGACGTTGTTGACGCCTTTGATGTACTCAATGTTGGCACCATATTCTTCAATTAGTAGACGCCAGCGTAACACGCGATCCGTCTTGAGATCATTAAATAGTAAATTCTTGTGATCTGTATAGATCGTTATCTTCTGTCCGAGAAGAATAGTACGGAACTCTTTCAGAGTCTCGACAATTGAGAGCAGTTCACGCTCGGTTGTCGTGTAGCGCGTCTGCGCGTCGGTCAGTTTCCTGCTGTAGAACGCTAACGGACGTCCGTCCTGCGTGATGACGCCACCTAGCTGGTACTTAGAAGCGTCCGTGTAGATAACGAACCGTTTTAAGAAATTTGGGAATGCTAGTATAGCTTCCTTACTAATTATACGTTTCGCCTCATCGAAGGCCTTTTGCTGTTCTTCGCCCCATCGCCAAGGGACGTTTTTGGATGTCATAGACGTTAAAGGTGCGCGCACGTGTGAACGACGTCTCCACATGTCGCGGTAATAGTTGACAAGACCAATAAAGCCTCGAAGTTCCTTTCTGTTCTTCGGCGCTTTCATTGCCAAGATGCTGTCAACCTTTTTGGGGAGAGGTTGGACACCTTCCCTAGTTACCCAGTATCCAAGATACTCGATCTCGCCACGCCCAAAGAAGGATTTCTGCGCATTGATCTTGAGCCCAGCTTTGGCTATACGCGCTAGGGCCTTCTCTAGCTTGGTGAGGTGATCGTTAAAGGTACTTGGACTGACTATGAGTACGTCATCGAGATAGGTTCGCACGAATTCGAGTCCTGCCATCAGGGAGGACATTTTTGCTTGAAAGATATCTGGCGAACCAGCCACTCCCATGGGTAAGCGTTTATACTTGTACTTGCCGAAGGGCAGCACAATAGTACATAGCTTTGACGCCGCAGGGCTTAAACGTATGGTATAGTACCCCATGTTCAGATCTAAGGAACTCGCATATTGGAAGCCTTGCAGCTTCAATAGCATGTCCTGAATCTTAGGGATAGGATACGGCTTACGCTTTAGCATCGTGTTTAACTTTCTGAAGTCGCTTATGAATCGTACGGTTCCATTCTTTTTGGGGATAATAAACGAGGGTGCCCCCCATTCACTATCATTATCTTCTTCCAAGACGCCTAACGCGCAGAGTCGTTCGACTTCGCGTCGCATAGCGCCTTCGTGTACTTGCGGTATGGGGAAAGGACGTGCATGATATGGCTTTGCATCATCTTTTAGTTCTAACTCAATATCGGTTCCCTTCCACTCGCCGAGTGTACCGTCAAATAGTGTTTCATATTTGCGAAGTAGTCGGAGCAAGTCGCCTTGTTCTGTCTCTGACAAGTGCGACTGCTCCTTGCACAGTTGTTCTAGGTTAGCTTTTTCATAGTGTGCGTCTAAAATCTCGGTGGTGCGCTTGGCTAATTCGGCGGTAGACTCCGCCTCTTGTGAGAGGTTGTATACTTCCATAGCCCTGCTACGGTCGCGTAGCGCTCCGAACTCTCGCATGGGTACTTCTATTCCATCCCATTTGAGGGTGAGGCTACTATTTAGTATATCTAAGCCCATGTATTGTTGTATGTCCTTACCGAGTATAATATCGTAGTTCTCTCGTTTGGACTTAGACTGGGTGTCCACGTGGCACTCCCATTCTATTTGCTTCTGTCTTGTGAAGTCTGCGAATATCAGTGGTATCTTTGCCTTCTTCGTGGTGCAGAATGTACCACCCTTCATCGTCCACTGTCCGGTGCGATCCTTCCAGGTTTTGCGCCGAGCTGTGAAGTCATTTAGGATGATGGTTCCTGTGCAGCCACTGTCAACAAGCCCACGTAACACCATTGGCGCGCCTCCTGGTACTGTAGACGGGACCAGGATTAGCACCTCTGGCGAACGCTGCGTTTTCTGTCGCTTCTTGGGCCTATGTAGGCTAGAGAGAATGTGACATTCGGCGGGGCATTGTGCGGCTATTCGTTTCCTATTAATTAAGTCGCTATTACATATGTAGTGTGATCATTCATTGGTGTTCTCGTTGATGAAGGCCTCAAGCTGAGCCTCATCTTCGGGGCTTAATTCTTCGAAGATTCCATCCTCGTCTTCTTCAATGTTGTTAAGTTCCATCTCCTCGTCGGAGTCTTCCTTGGCCTTCTTTTCCACGCTGGCACGCGCGGCCTTAACCATGGCCAGGACCTCCTTGGAAGTGTAAGTGCGTTCTCCGCGGTTCGCGCCATTGGATTCTCCGCGACGCCAAGTCTTGTTGTGAGTTGTGCGCCCTTTGTGGGGCGCCTTCTTGAGCGTACTGGGGTGCTGGGCCTTACGGACCGCAGCGACCTTAGACGCATGATTGAGCCAGACCTTGCACTCAGAGTCGCTGTGTCCACAGCCTTCTCCGTGCAAGCGGCAGTTCTTTGAGTTGTTACCATTATTGCCCTTCTTAGAAGGGGAGTCACGGTTCGTCTTCCGACCGCGGTTCAGGGTTCCCAATTCGGGTCCTGCATTGGTTCCACTGGCGACGCCAGCTTCCCCGGGTTTACGCCCTTTGTTGGCTTTGCTCGAGCCAAAGGCAAGCAGTCCGGTGACACCGTGACGCATCTCGTACACTTCAAGTTGCTCCGCATAATCAATCTGCTTCTCGAAGTTGAAGCGGTTCTGGCGATAATCGTGGAACATCAACTCCTTAACACTCAGCCACGCGGCAGGCAACATGCGCTCGTAGATCAGGGGCAGTTCGGTCTCGTTCAGGCGTTCAACCACGTCAGTACGATTGCCACCATCGTTGGGGAAGTAATCGAACCACTTATTGACCTGGCGCAAGCGAGTAGCCAATCCGCGAGCAGACATCTTTGCAGGCTTACGACCCTCGTAGCGGAGGTACGACGTCTGATTCTGGGCGGCATAATCAGGGAAGAACCGAGCTGCGACGTAACGCAACGCACGAGACACATGATCGACAGTCGCAGTGACGCTGGGACGAGCGAAATACTCCTCAAACGTGTCCTTCGCCGAACCCGCGAGAAGCGTAAGAGTCATAGCGCGACGATCGGGGCCATTGGTGAGGCTCAAACAAGTCCAAACCTTAACGAGATCGTCATTCCAGCGACACCACTGTTCGGGGGTTCCCGATTCAAACACATAGAACTTTTCGGAGTATTTTGGGGAGGTCGCATCCCCAGGAACGGAACGAAGCTCGAGTTTCACCGAACGAAAGCCATCCTCGTCGGCGTCGCCGGCGCCGTCAGACGAGCCCGTCGAGCCAGTTTTCCACTTGCAAGGCGGGTACAACGGGATGACGCCACGAGCGGCAACGAACGAGTTGAAAGCGAGACGCATGATACTTATCCTCTAGACTGACAAGTCTTTGATCAAAGTGCACTAGGCTAGAAACTGCAGTAGATTGTTTTTGGAAATTGTGAGACTATTTTAAAAGTAGATCTATCGTTGCATCGACTCCATCTTCCCATCTGATCGTGATCACGACTATATATCTTAGTAGACAAGATAGTTGTCAAGAAGGTAAGACATGCCCGTCCCTAACTAGCAGTGTTGTGTTTCTTTGTGACTGCTCTAGTTAGTGACGCCTAGCATCCTATGACCTTCTAGCACCTATAGCATGACCCTAGGTCCTGACGCCTAGCGTCAAGACTAGCATCAAGATAGACATCGTCGTCGCCTCGCTCCGACCATATGTGTGTGTCGCACTTTCTGTGCGCAAGCGCGCCATCCGGCATGCTCGACGACGTCACGTGGCCTCTGTGTCCGTCCGTCGGCAGTATATATTTGTACGTACGTATGTTAGGTTATATGCTATGCGTTATAGCTAGTCCTGTTAGTCTACATTAGTCCTGTTAGTCCTGTCACGCCATTTCAGGCATTATCGTGCCTACTGCAGTTGGAATCATCACTTATAGGAGTAATCTAGGTCTCACAATTATCATCGTCTTTATATTCTTATCGTCACCCCCGGGATAGGGCAGTGGTGGGGATGACAACCGAGCTTCGTGGGACAGAGCGGACATCTGAGCCATCATGGACCGGAGTTGCTCAGTCAAGTGCATGATCTGGGTAATGCTGTCAGCAAGTTTCTCCTCCAAATCGGTTTGGAGTGCAATCTTATTGTCGATGGCCTGGCGGAGAGAGTCAAGTTCGGATTGATATTTGTTTTGTTGTTGCTGGATTTGAGTCTTGGTTTCCTGGAGGATATTTTGTTTTTCCTGTTCCCATGTTTTTAAGTCCATTGATACCATGGGGTTTTCGGAGGGCTTGGTGCGGGCAGACGACGTCTCTGGGGTAATTGTGGAGGCCGGGGAGGCTTTATTTGCATGGGCGATGGAAGCGTACGACAATCCCGGAGGACCCGCCGCTGAAGCTTTGGAATCGTGAATAGGTGATTGGACCGCCATGGAGACAGACGGGCATGAGCCTACCGTGATAAGAGAGGCATACGAACCTGTGCTATCGTCGTCATCTTGCGTTTGTCGTATATTGCGAGAGGCAATACGTGGGCTGCTCCAAGATGCCGGTGCAGCAGAAAGGGTATCATCAGGGATGTCGAGCACGAGGGCGGCCCACTGGGAATGTAATTCTTGAAAAGCCATAGCAACCTGGCTTTTTTCCACCATCATGATCCATTCGCCACGGGGGGCCAAATTGCGGCCTGGAATCACCCATTTGACTCCAGGAAGTTCCAGTAGGCGGCCATGAATGGGAGTCATCATGTCGCAGCAAAGCCCTTCAAGTTTGATAATCCAAGTAGTAATATAAACATGTTGCTGAAAGCGTACACATTCATCAAATATATCCGGTTTCTTACGTTTCCAACGGAAGGGGACAAAGTGGTTGTAGTCCAACTTTCGGAACTGACCAGTGGTAAGGCAGTTTTCGACTGCTTGGGTGTATTGGCGGGGACACTGAACAACATATGCGTCGACGGAATGCCTATTCGTACCAGCAACTTTCTTCGGGACAACTTGGAACATAGGGGCATCGACCAGCAAGTCATCCAGGTAAGATTCAACGGCTTGGCGGTGGAAGTGAGCTACGTGGAAGCCTTTCAGAAACCCAATATCAACAACGTCCCACTCGGACGAAGCAAATGGATGTTCAAACAGAAACAATTTGTTATCGCGAAGATGGGTTCTGAAATAACCGTCACGTTTCCAATCCGAGATGGAAGTGGATGCTTGCATTTGGGTAATACATGTCCAACGGGGATCTTGATTGTGGCGACCACGGAGGGGGGGCATGCGGTGCATCTGCAGACCAATATTGCTCATGAGATCTTCTTTCCACAGATCGAAGTTCTCCGACTCTGACCGACTCCATTCGCGTTGTTTTTCGTCAATAACACTGACACTGTCCGAGAAATTGGCTAAAAGGGATGCCAGAGCGTTGGATAACAGTCTTTTGGCACGCTCAGGGCCATCCGATGGGGGTAATACCCATTTGACACAGAACATACGCGTTTCCAGCTCGATTTCGCCGCCATTTGAACCATTAACTGTCACATCGTCATCGTCGTGTAGAGTAGTGTTTGATGTGCCCGTCGGAGTGTTGGCATCGACAGGGTTTGAGTCCAAGTCCATGGTCAAACCCTCGCCATCCAGGACCATTTTCCGCTAGCTGCTACGCAGTTGTTACGTACACTTAGTACGGGGAGGCAAAAGCACACGCGCCTAGAGTAAATTACCCTACTGAATTCCCGCCTTTTGGAATTCTCTAAACGGGAGTTTTAAATCTGTGCCCTATCCTGGGGGTAACGATATAGTAACAAAGACGATTCTGATAATGTGAGACCTAGATTACTTCTATTAGAGATTGTTTCCAACAAGATTGACGAGAGGAAAGATTTTTTCTTTCAAATATTTGCGACCGGTCGTTCATTTTGTGAACGACTTTCTCTGTGCGTAAATATCGTGCATTCATATATCCATTCGGATATGTCGATTATCCAATAGCATCGCCTTCTGACTAGGCATCCCCAGTCTTGGCTAGCTATGGCTTATCTTTACCCATGGTCTGAATTATTTCCTTGCTCTAAATACATCTCCTCTCTTGGGCGACGAATTGTTACTACTTAGATTGTAGGCATGCCATTGGCAAGGGACTCTATGGTGTTATTGAATGTTGCTATGTGATAGACTGCAGAGCGCATTCCATGTGTTACACGTCGGTCCGTTACCCGTACCGTCGCTGCGCCTTTGGTAGTTGTTGTCTGTCCATCGTTCGGTGGATGACCCATTCGTCTGCTACGACTACTAGGACTACCAGCATACAGGACTAGTACGACTATCCAAATTACACGTCTCTGTGGGGTATGGCAGATGCCAAGTTACAAGGCAACGCTATCGATGAATCAACATATCCGAATGAGTATCTACGCGGGGGATAGACATTCACAAAATGAACGATAGTAGGTAGCAAATATTCGAAAAGATGAAAATCTTTCGTCTCGTCAATCTTGTTGTTGGAACCAACTCTATAGTAGAGGTAATCTCAGCCATTGTCATCAAGCCGCTGGAGAATGTTGTCGAGTGATGCCATGTGCACTTCCCAACTCTTGGAGAACGCACCAATGTGGTAGCGCACCATGTAAATAAGATATAAAATTGATATTGATACCAGCATACAGGACTAGTACGACTATACTAATTACGTGTCTCTGTGGGGTATGGCAAGTTTCCGAAAATCTGTAAGTACACGCACATCGCCCGTTATTTTCGGTTGAATGAACATGCCTGCCCTATGCGCAAAAGGGGTTGTAACCTTAGTACTTTTCTAGTACTTAAGGTATATGGCATGCTCCCCCAAGATCAGCGACATTACGCTTGTTGCGTGTCTTTTTACCGCCTTTTTGTGCTCTTGTGGCATGGCAGTGCAGGGGCTTCGTGCATTTTGCTCCGAAGTGATTTTTTCCCTGCGCAGTGGTGTTACGCGTTGCTTGGGTTTCCCCATATTTTTTGTGGGTGGGTTGGGTGGGCTGCCCCCTTTTTCAGATTTTTTCTTCCCCCGCTTTCTTTTTGCTTTTTGTGGGATGGTTCTCTATCCCCCCTTTTCGTGAGGGCTCCATTTTTTTGCTTTTTGCTTATGGATTTGAACCTCAGGCCTCGTCTTTCTGCGAGTCTGTTTGTACCCCTCCTCTACTGAATTTTTCTACTTTTGTGTAGAATCCTACATAGAGCGGCAGTGAATTCACTATGCCCTATGCGCAAAAGGGGTTGTAACCTGCAACCGGAGTAGTATTTTCTGGTAGGCCATCAACGAAGTCTACGTCATCATACGCCATCAAAAATTGGAGTATGCCGACCATTGAATAGAGCAAACTACAGTATGCAAGTGCAATCAAAGTAGTAGCTGGAGTAGCAGAAATCTCGATGAAAATACGACCCAATCACGGCAAAATAACACGAGCTCAAAAATAATGAAACCCAACCTTTTCACCATGCCGCCTCAGTCAACTCCTGCCATTTACAAAAGATATTTAGTTAGGTTGATGTCCTTTCTTGATGATGAGGACTATGCAATAGATCATGAGTTTACAAATCAAAGACTTGGGCAGTTGACGCCAGCTGATTTGATGCGTTGGTTCAATAGGGAGACATTTGGCGTGGAAAACCCACCACTTGGTCACAACTTGGACCCAATTGTTAGGTCGTCAAGCATAGCAGTGTGGAAAAAAGCGATTTCATACTACATGCCGAACAAGATAACACCATGGAACCAGCTGGCTCAACAAGGTAATCCAACTCGTTCCATTGAAGTGAATCAATTGTACAAGTACGTCAAGAAAAAGGAGGTTCGCAGACAAGGTGTGGCTTCCAAAGCCGATATGCCATTGCAGGCACGTGAATACCAGCAAATGATGACGATTCTCAAAACTGAAAGTGCGGGGCGATGATATCCTTCAAAAATATGGAATTCCTGCCTTCATCAACTACCAGTTCCATATGCTTGCACGAGTTGATGATGTTAGCCAGAGTCTTCGAGAGAATTTGCAGCTGCACGACCGGTTCCCAAACATTGCACTAAAGAGCAGGATCAATTGGTCGAAAAATGTGATGGAAGAACGTGACGCCCCATTTCAATCCATGCTGGCATCAATGGATCCAGTTTATTGCGTCCATTTATCTCTATCATTGTGGCTAGAGCTGCACGCGGAGCAAAATCCAAATGCAGCTCTCTCCCCTTTCCTGTTTGCATTCTCGGACGACAATAATATTCCTAGCGGGGGCTTGAAGTCAAAAGCTACAGTTCAGGGAATCTTACGACAAATTTTCCAACCACGAGATGAGTTTGGGCCACACTTAGGAGGCCATAGCATAAGGAAATATGCCTCTACTGATTGCCGCCGCAAGGGTGCCACAAGAGATGAAAAAGACATCAGGGGACGATGGAAAAGCAGGAAACGTGTCTCTGATAGGTATGAAGATGTGGAATTGCCTTATCCTGACACAAAAGTTGCAGCACTTCTCTGCGTTGGAGGACCCTGTCGGTATGCTGTGCAAGAAAATTGTGGCATATCCAATGCATGGATCCTAGAGCATGTTGTGCCACATGCACGGCTATTAATTGGGGATAACGCAGCAACAGTTCTAGGATTTTCATTGCTGTGGTATGCCTTTACTTTAGAAGGGGCCACCGGCATGCCTGCTCACTTATTACAACGAATCAGGACAGCCTACAATCAACTCAATAATGGGCTGCCTGAGGGCATGAACCCTGTGAAAAAGATTCCAGTAATAAAGAAGTCTACATTGATGATATCCCTCAAGACGATGTCGATGTCGGTGGAAACTATAACAACAACAACATTGCGCCTCAAAATAACAATGCTATTGTTGGTGCTTTTGCAGATCGACCAGTCCGGACCCAACTGCTTGCTTTGCATTCCCAGCTGATGCAGGTCCGCCGAGCCCAGGATGAGCTGCGCCAAGAAATCAAAGAGATTCACCAACAGCAGCAACGGCAGTTCAACACAATCAACAGCAACATCCGGCGAATTGCCATTGCTCCTTTTGCTCGTTTCCCTCGTCAGCAGGCAGGAAACCAACAGGCAGCAAACCAACAGGCAGCAAACCAACAGGCAGCAAATCAACAGGCTGAAAATCAACAACAAGCTGGAAATATGCATGCTTCATTGTCACCCACACCACGATGCTTATGGACACTTTGGACGGAATATCTTGTAGGCATTGGAGGTAGGAAGCCGGCAAGTCAATTCACAGCAGTGGAACGAGGTAGAGTGAAATTCAAATATTCCCGCCGCAAAGTTGTATGGGACACAATTTCTCGACTGATGCGTGCAGGGCTGACTTCGGACACTGCAATCGATCGCATTTATGCAGCATATGGGCCCGACCAGAGTGTGACGGAAATCATCAATCAAATGCTGCATGACAGGCGGCATGGCACTGTTCCTGCTGCCCTTCTGTAGGTAGGCCGGAGATAAAATGTGTAGAAATGGTTAATTGTCGGCTGTATTCATTGCAAATGGTGAGAAGGCATTCGCTTGCAAATGAGTAGAGAACAACGGCAAGTAGTAGTGGGCTTGGCTTCGGTGCAAGAGGGCAACAGATTCCATTCTCCCTGTAGTTAGATATGACATGGTATGGGTAGAAATGAATTGTTTGGTTGTCTTGGAAGGTCAGTGCTCTTCAAAAGAATGTTGTTGTTCTTGTTGTGTTTGTGTAAAGCTCTTTCGATGTTGTGTCGGTGGATTGCATGCCCCCCCCTCGGCTTCCGCGTCGTTTGGCACGTAGTGTATGGTGTGATGCGCACAGTCAGTAATGCGAAGGCTGGGTACGTAGCCTTCTGTACTGAGTCTACAGAGTTGCATTTTTTCGCAGTACCAACCTATTATTGGTAAAATGCAACCGGAGTAAAGTATATGGCAATGCCGGCCATCCAAGTTTTTTGAATCGTTCGATCTCTTTTCGCATCGTTTGTTCATACGCATGAGGAATGCCAAGTGGCTTAGCATGATACAGCTTTGCTGCTTTGCACTACGTCATTTGTAGGATCGAAATAGTTGTGGATATTATAACTAGATTAAAAACTAGATGTATTTCTCATGCAAGTTGTCTCGTAGCCTGGCGTTGCCTTGGTAGACTTGAGACCTTTGACAGGCATCGACAACAATCCCAACAGGATGTCGACCTGTCTTTGTAGTAGACTAGCTACAACATCCCACTAGGGTTCTTTGGAAGTCGTCAGCTACTCTGGAATAAAGTATGGTAATTCCAATGTCATCGAGGTGCCAGATCTTAGGTGGCGTTGACACTAGCATCTCATTGGCATACGACTAACTAACTAACTAACTAACTAACTCAATGATTACGTATGTTAATAGGACTGTTTGAGATAGTCCCATACGTGCCTCCAAGGCTTTCTCTTCGTTCTCGTTTAGACTGTGGGGCGTACCGCAACAGGGAGAGACAAGTGGCATCTTATTCAAGATTGCCACACAAATAATATATGAAGTGTGTACACAGTGCGACACCGTGGGAGGCTTTTCTCCACGCAGGAAGGATCAGCCTTAGAACCTAGTACCCACAAGTGTTCGTCACGAAAGAACAATATACAAGTGAGGCAGCACTTGGTCCATTGAATGTCATTGGCAATGACAATCTCAGTGGAGCAGTGCAGTGCCTTGCGACAGAGGATGAGGCGGACCGCTGTCCGTCTCATCGATGGTGGGAAGGCCCGGGGCCGCCATCCCGCCATGGTGTACAACATCCGTATTCTGGGATTCCAAGCTGGCGATTCTAGCCAGTGCAGCGGAGCGGAGCCACTGCTGTCGGTAGGGGAGTGATTGTGCAAGCAGCCTTTCCAGACTCGTGCCCTGAAAAAGCGCTTGATCAATCACATGTAGCCGCCGTGGTCCAACAAACCACTCATTGCGGATACATTGGTTCAGGAATTGCTCGTCCATTGTCTGACCACCGCCTTGATCGGACCCTTCGTGCAAGACCTTGTTGCGATGATGCCAAATAGTAGAGGAGTATTCCCATAGTGCGAGAATGAGTTTCTTGCCCCAGTCGACATGATGTTGTCTGTGATATCGTGAGGTCCGTAGGAACTCGCTCTGCGCGATCATCCATTCTGGGGCCGTTCGCCCCTTAAGGAGAGCCGCCCATCCAATACTCTGTTGTGTGAGCAGGGCAGCCTTGATCGTCGGATTGTGGTGGTCTAGCGGAATTGGCTGTCCCCTAGTCCATTTCTCGATACCCTCGGTGAGAACAGAGTGTATCTCGGGGTCGGTGTGCCATCGCTGCAGTGACGCGCTGAGTTGTGCTTGTGCCTTAGCTCGTGCTGCGGCCACTTCCTAACTTGGGCAGCTGAGAACATGAGCAGTATCCTCGTTGGGTCCCTGGCAGCATGGACAACGATCATGGTTCCAGAACTGGTAGCGTTTCATCTGTCTTCCAGTGCTGATTTGTCCTGTCATGAATTTGGAGACCCACTGTTTCTTGCCTCGAGAGATAGAGCGACTGGCCCGTTGGACCGCCTGCTCGTCGTACTCAATGATTGTTCCTGCTGTAGTTCGCTTGTTTTGCCAATATTGTACAAGTCTACGGTGGCGAATGTGGGTGCGTATGACCTTGTCGATGGATCCTGGGACACGATCTCATGTCCGTGCAAAGTTTTGCCAGAGTTGCGCACCATTCTTGCCAATATCTCAATGGCAATGCTCCTTGGTTCGGCCATTGATACGAGTTCGTGTACTGAGCATAATTCCTGCCTTCCAAAATGTCTCGTCTGATCGAGAACCCTGAGCCAGAAGTGATGTCGGCAAGGGTGCAGACTCGAAGGAATTTGGCACACTTGTTAAGTCGATGGATGATAGTCGGATTACATCCCAGTAGAGTGAACGCCTCCGTGAGGGTGCGATCATGGACTCTTTGTGGGTGGATGGTCTCAGTATGATCTGGGATCTTGATCTCTTCTGCAGAGCACGCTTTCCATAGCGACTGAATCCATGACGGTGTTAGGAGGTGGGAGACCGAGCCATAGTCGTGGGAGAAGAGAGGGCCTTCCAGTCCTATTTCCAGTTTGTGTTGTTGCACAAGGGCTCGCAGTAGTTTGCCGGTTAGTGTTGGCTTGTGGATATGTCTCAGGTACATTTTGATCCTTTCAATGATGGAGGTGTCGTAAAGATTTCGAAATTCCAGGCCAGCCAGCGCGGCTGGACTGTAGAGGGCCGCTCGACTGAAGTGGCGATTTAGACCCATCTTGGGTAGGGCAATCTCTAGAACCGGTCTCATTACGTCGTCGCACTCTGCTTCGCTGAGACATAACACCGACCGGGGGTATTCCAGCGTTTTGTAAATTGTGGTGAGGAGTGCTGTAGCAGCCTCATCTGTGCGTAAGAAGCATGTGCGAATTTTGTCCGCCCACTTGCGTGCCTTCTTCTTCAACTCTGCCACTGCCGCCTCGTCGCTACCATTGGGGGCCAGATGTATTCCCAGTGTTTCAAAGGCCGGATGCGCATTGAGTCGCTTGAATTGTTTGATCGATCCACTGGCATCCTTAGCCTTCAACTCTCCTGGACTCTGTTTGTAGTCCCAGTTGCCATCCTCTCGCCATTCAAAGTCTATCAACCACCAGCAACTCTTCTCAATGACCAAAGCGCCGCCAGTCGCCTTAATCATCCCTTCCCATAGGTCTACGCAGCGTTGCATGCATAGCACAATGTCCTCTGCTGTATCGTCGTTGGTCTTAGCCGTTTCAATGAGGTCCGTATCGTCCACATATGCGCACCCTACTAATCTGATGCTTTCTCCATCCAATGCACATCTGAAGAAGGTACCGTATCCAGCCTCTCATAGTGTGCTTAGAAGTGGGGTACTGACTACTGCCCAAATGATGGGTCCGGCGCCATTTCCTTGATAGACTCCTTGTAGCGGAACAGCCCATATTTCGCTCTTGAAAGTTCGCTCGGAGATCCCGTATGCCGTCTTGATGTGATGCTCCATCTCAGCAATCGTGCTGAGCATGCAGACTACTTCGGACTTCGAGACTCCTTGTCCCTGCAAGCAGAGCGATGCGACGGCGTGCGCGATCCGATCATAGCAGCTCTTAAGATCGTTGCTGCACAGCGCCCCTGGCCATCTTAGCACTCTTAGCATATCAAGAGTCAACCGTTTGTTGAGAGCACATTCAGTGGCGCGATGGCCTTTCCTACTTCCATACTGCTCTGGGGCTAGACTCCCATACATCTCGGCTGTTTGAGCGATCCGCCGGCTTATTACCTTGTTTCCAAAGTTAAAGTCCGCTTCGAGGAGAACGATGGTGCGCAGCTTGTCCGTTCGAAAGCTATTGGCTTTCTTCGGTATTTCAACGTCGATTCCTGTTTTCCATCGCTTGTATGCATACCCCGATTTAAGTGGTATCGAGGCAAAGGCGGCCTCGAAATCTGCAATTCTTTCGTGTATTGCGCCGCCTTTGCAGTGGCTAAAGGTGAGTCCTGCATGGCCGGCCGCCGTGTTTTCTTTGATCTTTTTCCACCCATATTCTGATAATCCGTGGTACTAATGCTCGGTTGCCAAGCATTCTTCGGGACTCTGGCCTTCAACCTGGCCAGAAAAATCTTCGTGTGCTCGTCCATGTCCTCCGGTGGCTGATATGTGCCCGCCAGTATTTGCTCCGCGGCTGGCCCGATACCCAGGGGGCCCACGTCTTGATAGAGTGACGTGGTGAAAAAGGGTGTGTCCGTGCATTGTGTAAATCTTCTTCGATTTTCCTCTATGCATGCCTGTTCAATGCCACTTTGATCCGTGACTTCTTCCCATTCTCCATTCGGGCCCACCGGTGCTTCGACCATTGTGAGAGTGGCCATTTGGTCTTTGCCTATCACTCGTTTCACTCTTCTATGCATTGTTCTTGACTTCTCCTGCAGTATGAGATTCTTGAGCTCGGCACTTGTGGCTTGACGTTGCTTCGTACGCAGTGGGTGTTCAGCCTTGACGCTCTCCGTCAAATAGTCGTCATAGTTCCTCTTCGTTGTCATCGCGGTCGTTTGTCTCGATGCCTAGTCTCTTATCCGCTCTTGCCTTCGCCAAGTCCTCCAAGAAATTGCGTCTCTTGGTCCCGCTCTCTCCCTTGAATGCCTTATAGTCCTGCATAGCTCGCCTCTGGCCTGCTATTAATTCTTCCAGTGAGAGGCCTCTCAAGTCTTTCAGTTTGGTGGGGCATTGTGCCGCCTTGATCAATCGTTGTAGCACCTTTGACCCGAATTTGGATCCCCTTTTCTCGGCCACCAATGCTTGCCAAAGTTTCAATCTGTTCACCCAGAATTTATACTCTGGGAGTTGGGGGAATGGCGCTGCATGGGGTATTTTGCGCCTTTTGGGGACAATTGTCCCAATCCTCTCGGCAGGTCGGTGCGTAGAGACAAGAGCCGTCACAGTGATAGCTGCAATACTACTGTAGCTTGGAATGTCTCAAGGTATTGATTGCAACTCCTGTCAGTAGCCAATTGTAGCTATAGTAGAATTGGATAAAGGAAGCAGTTATTTACTGCTAGTATATCAGTGCAAAGTAGTAAAGAATGAGAGGGCATTCGGTGTTGGTATCATCTTTTAGCTCCCATTGACCAATCATATCACTACAAAGCCTCCCAAATTGAGAGCTTTGACCAATCAAATTACTTGAATCTAAAAAAGCAGACGTCTTGACCAATCATATCACGGAATATCTAAAACAGCTCTCAATATACTTATAGTCTGACTATTCTTAATTTAAAGCAGTACTCTGTAGTAGTGGATAGGACCAGTTTCTATCGCTGTTCGGAGCACCAGGTTATGTCTACAGGGCTACTTGAAAGACATTTCCACCCTCCAGAATGTCCAATTGAACAAGCAGTGCTACAGCATGGAGCACATACTTGTGATAGTGTTCTTTGTGGCGGAATTGCTGGCGCAAGATGCCCCACTCCTTCAATCGCCTGTTGACAGTTTCATGGCGAGCCATCAAAACATCAAATTTCCTGCGCTCTTCTTGTGTGGGCAGGTCTAGGCGAGTGACAGCGGGAGAAGCCCGAGCATCCCTGTATCCTGCATCAGCGAAGTAGTACTCACCTGCAGGCATTACACGGTTCAAAGCACTACGAGCAATGCGAATGTCAGGCCAGTCCCCGCATTTGAATGGCCCATTGATCCACACAATACAGCCTGTTGCCACGCTTACGCCTATTTCGTAGCGAAGCCCTGGTCCACCAAACTTATGGCTTTTCCTGCCCTTATCAAATGGCAGATACTCGACTGTGGGGTAGTCAGTGCCATCTACTGTAATTTTGACAGCACGGCCGTTGTCCCCCACAAGGCGCCTATTGAATTGAATCTGCGGGGAAAAGGCATGATGAGATGACTGCATGATGTGTAATGTCCACTGTCGAGATTTTCCAACTTACATAACGAGGGGCTATATCAGCTAGAGCCAAGATTGTTGGCCATGCGAATTTGCGTAATGTTTTTCTATCTGCTTTCATGGCGTGGCGGTTCTTCCTCTCTGGCAGATAGTACAGAATGAAGTGCAATGACCATAGTAAGTGCTTCGGCTCGTAGGGTACATCAGTGGGCAGTGTGGGGTGTGAGCGAATCAAGCCAAATATTTGTGCACAACGATGTGGAGGGACTTTGAAGTCAACGAGGAAAGCATTGATCTTCAACCGGTCACTCGCGTTGTGCTCTATACCGATAATTTTGCAGCCCCACTGCAAGAACGCATCAGCATTTGGATTCATCGGTGCGTGGAAATGCGGGACCCGTAAGTAAAATAAATGAGTGCGTGTTGTCGACCGGTCAACACTAACAATGTTATATTCGGAAGCACGGGATTTCGTGAGCCCCATAAATCTTGAGTAGTAGCGCATTCGCTTGGTTCTCTCTCTCTCTACCGGGGATGCAGTCTGGCCAACGACGGTTGAAAGCAGGAGGTGCACACGGTTGCAATGGAGGAAAAACAGTTCGTTTGAGGCATATCAATGTGTACACCCTACTTAAGTATTTTGTTTTGGTTGCGTTCGAACTCAGTTCGAACTAGTTCGAACTCAGTTCGAACTCAGTTCGAACTGCAAGAAATGGTCACAAAAACTCACCATGTTGCAAAAATGGCAATCTTTGAACCTCTATATCTCATGCTATATTCAATGGATTTCAAAACGCGTTGCATTTTCGTAATCAATGTTTTAAGTACTTTCCGTCGATGTCTCGTTCACTATTATTGGACTCATGGTCGACGAGATCGGCTTGTTTGAAAAATGGTTCGAACGCGCGAAATCGCATTTGCGTCAATTTTCAAACGCCTACAGAGCAACCATTACAGCCGCAATAGTAATAAAAAAGATATCAAAAGAAAGTACTTGAATTTACGCTTCTGTTGATATAAGTTTGGTTGTAATCCATAGACTACAACATGAGATCGAGAGCTTCAAAGATAGCCAAATCTCGATATTTTTGTGTTTGAACGGTTCGAACTCGTTCGAACTTAGTTCGAACTAGTCCGAACTGGTTGCGGCTTTTTGAGATGCCTTCTTCCTTTGATGTGCCTTCAAGGCTCATGCATTTGGCTTGAAGATGTTGATTCCCCGAAATGACCCTGCGGACTTTCGCAGTTGTTCCCTTTCTCTCCCATGGCGCTATCCCCATAATATCCTCGAGTCTTGGGAAGTTTCGGCTCTTGGGCGGGAAATTCGCTTTGCTTCCGAAGCAGTCGTGTCAAGAGCACATGCACGACCAAAGGCCCCATCGTACACAAGCCACGGGGGGCTACGTGGCTCTTCACGACTCGATCATAGCGGGCGAAGCTTTGCTTGCCGTTCATGCACGAACGGTCAGAATTACATAAAGGAAAAGATCCCCAAAAATCCGGGCCAGTCCCATAGTCACAAAATTTCATCGGCTAACTTTATATTCAACTGAAACAAAATATTCGTGAGTATGGCTCGCTTCAAGGGTACCCTCGCTGAAAAGGAGCTCCAGAGGCTCTTTGACAGCGGCGCAGTAAGTACTACCACGAAGCCCACGGATGTTCAGGGGCTTAGTGATTTGTTTAAGTCCTTCTCCGAATCGGCTTTCAAGGCGGCTTTCTACCGCTTTTCAAAGGAAAGGCGCATGGCTGGGGAGTTGGCCCGCAATGGTGGGAGAACCACCCCCACTAGTAAGTACAGTCGATGCTCTTGAACTTTGCTCTATTATTCTGCATTCTCTAACGCAATACACAGGCTTTCTTGCTGCTGGTACCGACGGCAATAATGCGGGGGCTTCTGTTCTTGGAATGGAAGTTCCCGCTGCTGTCTCTACTGGTGGCACCGTTGCAGGTAGTGTTCTCGGTGCTGGGACTGCTGCTGCTCCCGTTGAGCTCGATGATGTGCCCTCTGTCGCCCGTGCCGCTGCTCGCAGGTTGACCTATGAGGACTCTGACTTGACCTTTCAGCCTCCTGCGATCACTGATTGTGTGAAACATAACAACCAGCTCGTGCAGTATGCAGTCATTGTTCTCCCCTCCGGCACTAATGTTCTTGGTGGGCTCAAGTACTTTGTGAACCCCGAAGACTTGTCCGAGCTCGTGGTTGCCGTGCAAATGCCCCCTCTTATGGGCAATGCCAGGGCCATCCATGGGGATATGTTGAAAGACATGAATCCCCAAGAGCAGAACAACCATATCAGGGTCTCGAACTACTTGGATGTTCTCCAAGGTATGCGCCCTTCGTCCGGTGGCTGGCCCTGGTTCCACGCAACCATCAAGCTCCCCCTCGAGTGCCTCACCGGGACTTTTACTCGCAACCAGCTCTACCAACAAGCTGATGGCACTAAGGTCCTCTGCCTAGATATGCTTGTTGAAGATGGCACTACCGCCAAGAAACTTGGAGTTAAGAATGTTGAGGATGACTTCGAAGACGAGCCTCATGCAGTCTTTGATGCCTAGAGTTAAATACTCCGGTGTCTCTTTCTATTATTAGTAGAGTGCAGCATGCGAAAGCATGTTTGTTGCACTCATTTAACAATTAAGATTACAAATCTACTACTATCTCTTATCTCTACTAGTAGGTGAAATTACAAGTAGCTATGTAGGTATGTTGTTGCTCTCTACTAGCTACAGAAGTGTGGCTTAGCTATGCTGGTGACCGTGGCACTCCCTTGCTTCGGTGTGAATGTGGGGGATTTGGGATGCATACGGGGTTCTGGCAAATATCACTGCAAAAACAGTATTGACCCCAAAATAGAACATTCCCCCATCTCCCTGGTGAGAATGGTACCCCGCCCATGAACGTTCTGCGACACCGTCGATCCGTATAGCGAATGCCTTCCATCTTGAGTTTGTCGATCTTTTCAGCTTCTCGTTGGAGTTCTTCTGGCAGTGGATACGTTGCCTTTCTTTCTAGCTCGAAGATGCGCCTGTATAGCCCATGCTTTTCCAGGATTTCGTCATAGAAGCTATTGAATCTTTCGACCACTCTCGGGTCGTTGCATTTCATTTTTCTACCCACAACTGTTGGTAATGGCGGCATGGAGTGTCCAAAGACGTCGGTGAGGCGTAGATCCATCCATAAGCAGCGATGATCCGTACGATTTCTGGTCTTTCCGGTGGTGCCTTCGTAGGTGCATCCTTGCACTCCGCCAGAGAATTCCAAGTATCCTGAGGCGACCGGTTCGATTGCCCAAGAGGCGAAGAGTCCATCGATGGGTTTGGATTTGCCATGCTTTCTTTTGCTTGTGTTTCCTGCAGGTGCTGGGCGCTTCTGATTCTCCATGTGCCTCTGTAATCACTTCTCGGAGCCCGCATAAATCGGCCCATTGCTTTATGTTTTGGCTGCGTACGTCCTCGTTGCAGTCCATATAAACAACTACTTGTTCTCCGTCGGCATGCCACTGTGACACTTCTTTTGCCAAGTCGATGAGTAACTGTTGTCTCGGCTCCTTGTTGCCTTCCCCTTTCTTATTGAAGTAGTCTCGGTGTTGCCAAAATGCGGTATAGAGCCCTGGGCCTCCCTTTTTGTCACATGGGCGGTAGGCGGTGACAACTCGTAATCGACGGTTGTGCTTTCCACGGTAGAGTTGCCACACCCATCGACCGAGTCCAGAGGGGTCTCGGCCTCGTCCTATCTCCCGCAATGCCGCTGCCTCCCGGCTGATTTGCGCTGTTCCCCCCATTGTTTCCGATGGTTTCCTTGTTGGTGCACGTTGTTTGCGCATACTATTCTGCTTCTCCCAGCCTCCCAATATCCTCGAGTTCTCTCGTGGAGATGTAGGTGCTGTGGAGTATTTCTCCAATTCACCCCGACCTCTGGAAAACCGAAAATATCTATCTTGTATTCGTCAATGAAGTCGCGTAGGCTGTCGTCTGTGATATCTTTGCACATGGCCGAAAGCCCTCCGAAGTTTTGGAATCCTAGCCGCAGTATGTTGTTCCGTTGTTCACTTGTTTACTTGTGTAAAAGTAGATCGCCATAGTAGCCGCCCGAAAGGCTACCGACTGGGTTTCGGCATTGGGTTTTGTTTATCGACGGCCTAGCCCCACCAGCCAGGGGCTGGGCCGTCCCTGCTTGGTTACAAGCCCGGGGCCGCCTTCAGGTTATCCTGAGGGCGACTCTTGCGGCTGGATTTGTGCGAAGGTTGGCTCGCCTTCGCACTGCCATGTTGGCGTTCCCCGCTGGGGGTAACTGTTGCCGATGACATCGGCATTTGCGAGGCCGACTCGATGCGGCCCACGAGGTTCATGACGACATCCTCCAATTTCTGCATCCGAGCCATAAACGTGTCCTTGGTTCCTGCCGTAATGCTGGACAGGTCGGATTGGGGGGTGGATGTTTCGTGGACTTTCTGCTTTTTTGTCGGGGTTCCTTCCTCTGCAGATTTGCGTTTGCCTTGCTTGCCGCGGAAGGTCGAAACCGAATCATCATCCTGCGTTCTTTCTCGTTGGTAGATGATTTTTGTCGGTTCTTGTTCCTCTTCCACCTCTTCACCAAATTCCATGTCGGAGTCATTGTCGAGGATGTGTCCAATTGCTTCATCCGCCTTGGAGGTCATGATCTTGGTGTCTGGATCCCAAATCATTTGGGCATTTTCCAAGATGGCCTCAGGTTTGAAGTGGGCATACATGGTTTCTTTGCTGATTTCTGGGAACTGCCACATCAATCGGGTAATCATCCCTTTGATCATCGCTTGGGCCATATCTTCTTTGCTCGGGTGATATTGGAAAACGTATCCTCTCTTGTGCCACACAAGGTCGATTGAGGTAAAGATGTGCGTCTTCTTGCCTCCCGGTTCTTCATGTTTCCACGCCATCAGAATGTGCCGAAGGGAGTGCTCACCCCCAAATGCGATCGCATCTGGGCAGTCCATGTCGATTGCAGCGCCTTCGTAGGTGGTCGTGAGAACTTGCTTGCACCATCCATTCTGCCTGTTCAGTAGCTTGGCGAACTTCCTTTTGGACGTGGTATCCGTGAGGCTCTGAAAGAGTGGGACAATACGTAGTTTGGTCGAGTGGGGGAATCTGACAGCCTTGGACGAGTAGAACTTGCCGAACGTAGCCGTGACTTTAGCTTTATCTTGTTGTGCGCACTCAATGTGCAGTGCTCTTGGGTCCTTGCTCATGTCTCTCTTGGAATCGAATTTAGTGCCGTCATTGATTCACTTCCATCTTGCTGCCACAGTTCTGTCACACAGCGCAGACCAAACTTCTCCCCAGAATTTAACATCCATGTATCTCGTAGAGTACAGCATCCATCCGACTGTCTCCACACTTGCCGCCTGTATGGATGCGACTTTGATCGACTCGTTGTGTTGTTTGTGGTACCACCCGACGTTGCTCAAAAGGTAGGCCTCCGTACCTTCCCATTCCGCATGAACTTTCAGATATAGACGTTGCGGTTCAAACGAAGGCCGCATACCCTTAAAGAAGGACTTCAATTCTTCCATATCTTTCGGGAACTGCTGAAGGTCGTGCAGTATGGTCTGATGTCCGTCTTCTTCTACCTTGTGGAGCTTGAAGGAGGGTATGACGCTGTGTACTCCTTCCATCCACTTCTTGCACGTAAGAATCGAAGCCTGTACTGCCGCGCCCGGTGAAGTATCGGTTGGCTTGAGTCCTACCAGCTGCAGATCCAGGAATCTTTTAGTGATCGGCTTTTCCTTGCGATTCTTGGAGGCTTGATTGGTTTTCTCTTTCTTCCCTTTCTCGGTGCCTACGCTGTCCTCGTCTTCCGATGGCATCGCATCATCTCGCTTGCCTCGAGTCTTGTTTGGGTCTTTGTCACTCACGTTTGAACCCTCCAAATCGACTTGCATTCCTTCGATTACCTCCACCTCTACTTGCTCTTCTGCTTCCTGGTTACCGTCTTGTTTCCTCTCCTGGTTCAGCATTTCGCTCTCTTGGTGGTCCTTGGTATTCGCTTCCTCTTCTTCATCACTATCATCCGGTACACCAAAGCTTTTCTTGTACGGATTTTTCATCTTGGCTTCGACAGTCTTCCATTTGTCGATGGTTTCATCCTCTTGCAACTGCAATTCCTTGATCTTGTCTTCAATCGCTCGGTGAGTGCGTTCTCCATCTATGATGATTGCCTCGACTTTGTTGCGCCCAGCTTTGGACACCTCTTCGTTCCGTTCTTCATCTTCATCGTCGTCGTCGTCGTCATCATCCTCGCTGTCTTCGGCGATGACGTCCGCCTTACTCAACAAGACGAGCCTTGGGTACTCGGAGCGAAGATAGGCCTGCAACTTGGCATGACGGATGCTGATCACCTCTTCTCCATTAGGCAGTTTTTGTACCTTGTTCTCCAGGCCACTGACGTGCAGGCATCCGAAACACACCCGGTCCACCCTTTTATTTGGTTTCCTGCGACTGGTCACACCGACCGCCATGCCCTATCCCGGGGGTGACGAAATAAAAGTAGAAGACAATAGTAATTGTGAGACCTATGTTACGTTTATTTGCATTCATTCCAACAACAAGATTGACGAGACGAAAGATTTTTGTCTTTCAAATATTTGCGACCGATCGTTCATTTTGTGAACGTCTTTCCCCACGCGTAAATAACGCGCATATATTCTATTCATTCGGATATGTCGATTCCTCGTATCGTCGCCTTCTAACTAGGCGTCCCTAGTCTCGGCTAGCTACGACTCCTCGTCGCCCATGGTCTGAATTATTTCCTTGCTCTAAATACATCTCCTCTATTAGGCGATGAATATTTACTACTTAGATTGTAGGCATGCCGTTGGCAAGGGACTCTATGGGTTAGTCGAATGTCACTATACAATATACTACAGAGCACTTCCATGTGTAACGCTACGACTCCTTTGATCGTTGCGTCGGTGCGCCGTCAGCGACGACGTCACCGTTCGTTCGTGTCCGTGTCCGTTAGCCGTCTGTACGTCGTCCGTCCGGCGGACGACTCCGTTCATCCACGACTACTAAGACTACCAGCGTGTAGGACTAATATGACTAAACTATTTATGCGTCTCTGTGGGGTATGGCACCCGCTTCCCTATGGAACAGGTCGGTTACCTTGACCAGTACGGTGTAATCCGTCTGATGTTAACTCGTTGCTGCACGGGGCCATTTTGAATGGTCACGGTTCCATTGTCATGTACATTCACTACGTTGTAGGGTCCCGTACGCGGACTCCGTACTTTCGGTAATTTTCCGGGTGTAGTGAGCAGCACGCGATCGCCAACATTGTACTGATGCTGGACTCTCTTTGAATTTTCTTGTTTGTTAGAAGCATCGATGATCTTCTGCTTGCGTAGCCTAATATGCGCCCAGTCTGCCACAAACTGTACTGGGAGAAACATATCCCTGCCGAATACTAACTGCGCTGGAGATGCCTGTAGGGTCGTGTGGTGCGTACTCCTAATCGTGAAGGCGGCGGCAGTGAGGAACTCATCCCATGGGTTCGTTTCGTCGAGTTCTCGTTCCTCTAATTCGAAGTTACGTAACGCGTTTCCTAATACTTGGTGTACACGCTCTATTACGCCGTTACTTTGGGGATTTTATTCTGTTGAGGGCTTCCTCTCCAGGCC
The DNA here is from genome assembly GCA_951394045.1 of Nitzschia sp. DOCU1. Lineage (NCBI taxonomy): Eukaryota > Bacillariophyta > Bacillariophyceae > Bacillariales > Bacillariaceae > Nitzschia > Nitzschia sp. DOCU1. Next base: position 4,018,470 of record OX595985.1, read on the forward strand.
ATAGTTTTTACATAAGTCGTTGAAGTAGCGTTTGAATGTTGAACCATTATCTACGCCCACTTGTTGAGGTCTCGGGTACCTCGCCAGCCAGTAAGCGTCGAATACCTTCTGGCACTCGTAGCTATCAGGTTTAGGCAGTGGTGCTATTTCAAACCAACCCGTGACTGGGTCGATCATGGTCATCGCTAAGAGCTCGCGTACTCCTTTCGGAGTTCGCACGGTGTATGGTCCTACCATGTCTACGTTCACGCGCTTCCATGGTATTGTCTCCGCCTCTTTCGGCGGCAGGTGGCCATATTCTTTCCGTTGCTTCTTCGTCAACTGACATATCTTGCATGTGCGACAGTGTTGCTCGACTTTCTCTCGCAATCCTCGCCAATCGAATACATGGCGTATTGTCGCTTCCATTCGTGTCATGCCTGGGTGTTGTAGCAAGTCGTGGTAGCTTTCGACGATCCTATCTTGTAGTGCAGCCGGTACTACTACTTTACCGTACTTAGCTATAACATCTACACCTTCTAGTTTGATCTTGGTGTATTTAGAGGGAGCTCGTCTGGCTTTTCGCATTAGATCGAGGTCTTTGTTTTGGTAGTGGTGACCTGGAGTACGTACAGGTATACATGGATGATATTTTGATAACGAGCAAAGGTACATTT
>OX595985.1:4019325-4206565 GCA_951394045.1 Nitzschia sp. DOCU1
TCAGTTGACGAAGAAGCAACGGAAAGAAATATGGCCACCTGCCGCCGAAAAGAGGCGGAGACAATTACCATGGAAGCGCGTGAACGTAGACATGGTAGGGACCATTACACCCGTGCGAACTCCGAAAAGGAGTACGCGAGCTCTTAGCGATGACCATGATCGACCCAGTCCACGGGTTGGTTTTGAAATAGCAACCACTGCCTAAACCTGATAGCTACGAGTGCCAGAAGGTATTCGACGCCTTACTGGCTGGCGAGGTACCCGAGACCTCAACAAGTGGGCGTAGATAATGGTTTCAACATTTCAAAACGCTTACTTCAACGACTTATGTAAAAAACTATGGCCTGGAGAGGAAAGCCCTCAACAGAATAAAATCCCCAAAGTAACGGGCGTAATAGAGCGTGTACACCAAGTATTAGGAAAACGCGTTTACGTAACTTCGAATTAGAGGAAACGAGAAACTCGACGAAAAACGAAACCCATGGGATGAGTTCCTCACTGCCGCCCGCCTTCACGATTAGGAGTACGCCACCACACGACCCTACAGGCATCTCCAGCGCAGTTAGTATTCGGCAGGGATATGTTTTCTCCCAGTTACAGTTTGTGGCAGACTGGGGCGCATATTAGGCTACGCAAGCAGAAGATCATCGATGCTTCTAACAAAACAAGAAAATTCAAAGAGAGTCCAGCAATCAGTACAATGTTGGCGATCGCGTGCTGCTCACTACACCCCGGAAAATTACCGAAAAGTACGGAGTCCGCGTACGGGACCCTACAAACATAGTGAAATGTACATGACAATGGAAACCGTGACCATTCAAAAATGGCCCCATACAGCAAACGAGTTAACATCAGACGGATTTTCACCGTACTGGTCAAAAGTAACCGAACTGTTCCATAGGGAAGCGGGTGCCATACCCCACAGAGACGCACAAGTAGTTTTAGTCACATTAGTCCTACATGCTGGTAGTCTTAGTAGTTTGTAGGACGAACGGAGTCGTCCGCCAGACGGATGACGTTACAGATGGGCTAACGGACACGGACACGAACAAGCGGTGACGCCGTCTCTGACGGCGCACCGATGCAAGCGATCAAAGGAGTCGCAGCGTTTACACATGGCGCGCTCTGTAGTATATTGCATAGTAACATTCGACTAACCCATAGAGTCCCTTGCCAACGGCATGCCTACAATCTAAGTAGTAAATATTTCATCGCCTAATAGACGAGATGTATTTAGAGCAAGGAAATAATTCAGACCATGGGTGGACGAGGAGTCCGTAGCTAGCCAAGGACTAGGGACGCCTAGGTAGAAGGCAAACGATACGAGGGAAATCGACATATCCGAATGAAATAGAAATATATGCGCGTTATTTTACGCGCGGGGAAAGACGTTCACAAAATGAAACGAATCGGTCGCGAATATTTTGAAAGACGAAAATCTTTCGTCTCGTCAATCTTGTTGTTGGAAATGAAAAAAAAAAACCCAAGGCCTATTTGTTAACCGATTAGATGTTGGAAAAATGAGCTACCTAGTTTATGCTAGTCCAGCCCCCTGAATCAACAACGGACGGGTGGCACCCGCCCCGCCCGCTCATCAGACATACATACCCGGCGCGGGGCACCCGCGAAAGAGCGCGCGCCACTCGTGCTCGTGTTGCTTAGCACCTCCGAAACGACATGGAGATAAGCCCCGCACGAAAAACCCCTCAACCCAGGGAAGGGAACAACAGAGGGGGGAAGTTACGAAGCCGACACACCCGGCTCAACCGGCGTAATGCAATTTGGGAAAGACAAGGCCCTATGCCGGGAATCGAACCCGGCGCCTCTCCACAGTTAGCTTACCATGTGCCAACTAAACTACACTGGACCTCGTTGTTGGAATGAAAGCTAATAGATGTAACATAGGTCTCACAATTACAATTGTCTTCTACTTTTATTTCGTGCTGTGCTTCTGCCAGACATGCATCGAGAGAGCTGAAACTTCGAGATTTCGTTAGTTTAACGAAATTGCTGCTTGCGTGTGATTTTTGCAAATTTTGTGTTACGCTCGTACGCAATCACTATTGTAAAATGATTCCGTCTGTTGGACATCGTCCCTACTGATAAAACTAGTGTAATCGTTCAATTTACCACTATTGTTATTATTGTATTCACACGTAGTCACCGGCTCACACCGTCAATCCATTTTGACCTCGCTGTCGTCGCTGACACTGAGTTTGTCGAAATCAGGAAGATCATTGAGATCATCCATGTCGTAATTAAAGTTATCCATCGAGGGAGGATCTTCGGCCTTGCGCTTCTTTGCAGATTGTTTGACTGCATTGTCGACCATCGACTTGATGTAGGCGTGAAGCTCGCCTGTTTTCTTCTTCTTTTTGTCATTGCCGTCTTTATCGCTGCGGCGCCAGGTTTTGTTTTCAAAGCGGGCCTTTTTGAAACGACCGCCAACATTAGAATGGGCAGCCGCCATCTTCTTCGCTTGGTCCTTTAAAATAAGGCAATCATGGGTAGCATGGGTATTGTTAGCGCCATGATAAAGACATTCGTACTTGGCCTTACCGTCGGTTCCCGCTCTCGGGTCTCCGCGCTTCCTCTTCGAGGGGTTGTCGTCATTCGACTTGCCAGAATGTTTTTCTGCCTTCTTGTTGAGGGCATCGTTGATCTCTTCAGTGGCTTCCAAGCATTCGCAGAAGTCCACGAAGTCCTTAATGGTGCCGTCCACCGGCTCGAATCCTTGGAGGATCATCTCCTTACGCCACTTGGCGGGGATGCCAAACTCGCAATTCTCGATGATCTCATCGTCCGGAATTTTGTTTTTCTCACCATTCACGTCGAATAGGGCGAGATACTTGTTCAGCTCCTTAAACCGGGCCCCATACGCCTTCATGGTCATCATCGGGGGCTTTCGGCAAATCCGACGCATATAGCGTTTTTGAAGTCTCACCGCGCGTTTGGGGAGAACATAGGCTGTAACCGCGTGCAAACATGCTTGGGAATTAGCAGGGGTTTCGTCCCCAAGTTCCGAGGCCTTCGCGTTGAATGCCGCCAAAACCTGGCCTTTCAGGAGATTTCGGGTTAATGCATATTGTTGAGGACCGGTGGTCATGTCCTGTCCCGCGATCACATCCTTAAGTCCGATGAGGAAAAGGAACCACTCTTCGGGTGTTCCGTCGGTGAAATGCGGTTGCTTGACGCGTCGCGTCAATGATTTCTTATCCTTTGGATCAATACGCAAGTCATATTGACTATACACGACACCATCTTTGAGCTCTTTTGGCTCGGGCCTTTCAATGCTGATCGGCACTGACTTGAAGCCCTGCTTCTTGGCAGCGGCCTTCTTTGAAATGCTGTAGGTTGTCCTCATCTTGCTCACGCGTGTAACGTGGAGTGTTAACACTGTGCACTACGCTGAAAGTTAGACGAAAGTTTGTAGCGTGAAAAAATTATGATATCTACTTTATCGCTCAAATATCGCTTCTAGATCTTGGAGCCTTCCCTCCATTCCTCCGCTATGCGTTGAACGGATGTTGATTGTAACTCCAACCAATCTAGAACGTTGGATCCACCTTTACCATCTAGGTAGGAGCCGTTGTAGTTCGTTCTCCAGCAGTAGACGTTGACGGCTCGCCGCGCTCGCGGATAGCGCCGTCATCGTGAGTCAGCCGCGCCGGCCTTGCTCGTCCGTCCGTGCGTCCACGGACATTCAACCAAGTCGTCGTCAGCTATGTACCTGGTATGTATGTACTACACGTAGGCCATTGTGTGTACTCATCGTTCGAACATTCGAACATTACAATGTTGCAACGTTCTAACGTTCTACTGGTAAGGTTCTAACTACTTGTTAGATCTAGAGGGGTATTCTAGTGTACTGCACCACCTTGACGAGCAATCAACTACTATCACCCGGAACGAGCTATCAACTAACACCCGCCTGAGCCTTACGAACCCGGTACGATAGAAAATGGAGCGCCAACCAACCTACATTTTCTATCGCTCCCGCGTTACCTGGTACACTTATTGGGTCTACGGAAGTCTACATACGTAAATCCTGGTAAAAACGTTGTAGTCACAAACCAATTTGACTCGATAATGGTCCGTGGTCCGCCCGAGAGGGTGACCCGCAAGACAATGCGAACACTGGGGTAGGGGCCCTGGTGTGAGCCAAAGCACTCCGCAAGGAGATAACTACCAATAGTACCAAAAATGGGGTGGTATGTGCAGGCGCGAAAAAATTTCTAGACAGACGTTAAAAAACATAGCGGGATAGGGGTCAAGCTTTGGTTTTTGTATTGTGGTTGCGAACGGTGATGCGGTAACGGTGAAAACAGTTATTTGGGTGTAGTTCGATGGCATGTTCAGATTTGAGAGCTATGACCATGGCGTTGACTTGTTTTTGTATGGAAGAATTGATGGCTTCATCAGGTGTAGCAATGGTTGTTGTTGTCGGATGGTACGATGAGGAGAAAATCATGAAAAGTATGGTAAAAACGTATACGTTAATGCGTTGCTGTTGGGGTTTGGTGGGTGACGTGTGTGGTATCGTACGTCGTGCGTTCAGCGGCAAGCGTATTATTATGTTGATGTGTCGTGTTGTCGGTTCCGCCATAGGATTTGCAAGAGCAGAATTTAAAGGATACAAAAAATCGTTAAATCGCGGCATTCTTAATATATAAACGACAAATCTGTAAGAACGGAAAGGAAGAGACAAAAATGAGGTAGACCAAAGTTTAAATACTTATTTTCTTAACGGTGGAGAAATGGCGGGAGGATTCGGTCCAGAAACATCAAAATGCAACGATCCAAATGCAAACAGGTTGTGGGGGAGTACAGCAAGTCATGTAATTCATGATTTAGTTGTCTGGAAAGGCAATTATTGAAGAATGGAGACTGGGTTGCAGAAACACTCAGGTATGTGTATGACTTGCATGTTGTCGCTGGGTCTAATGAAGATAGGCGTTGATGCAACAGATTGATGGCACCTGTTGTTTGCAGTTGTTTTCCTCCAAATGGCACTGCCCAATGTTATTCCTTGCATGTTTTAAGTGAAGAGAGTGGGATAATCCATAACTGGATGGAAGGTGTTGACATGGATTGTATTGTTTGAGGGGAAAAGGTTTGTTGTTGTGTTGCTCTTTTTCAATTGCATGGTGTGTTTCGTGGAGGTGCAAATCAAGAGGTATCATCTTGCGTTGGTCATATGGGTATGAAAATTGAGTTGATTCGCTTTCCGGTGTTATGCAATATAAAATCTCAACCTATGGATTTTTCCTGTCCCGACTTTTCTTGGTCTACGATGTTTTGTTTCAGAAGCAGTGGACGCTTGTGTCATCAATCAACCGCCCAGATATCACTGTTCGGAAGTTTTGAATGGGCGCCACAAAATCATTTGATATGTCAGATTGAGTGGGTCTTGTTGGAAGTTGAGAAGGTTAGGTCAATTTGAGTTCTATGGTTGTCATAGTAGACGACACCAATTCGGATGATCAATGTTCATGATAGCCTTGAGCAAAGTAAATGGCCATTTGCTTGACCGTCGCCTTAGTTTCTGCTGTGACTCCCATGTTTGCTTTGTGCCTTATTCCCATCATTACCTACTCCATCTACCAACAACAGTTCTTCACGGTAAGAGCCCGTTAGTCATAGCAAGACTTCAAATGTATTGGTTCTTCTTAACTCATTGGTTCCTCTGCTGCGCAGATGACATACCGAGAACTCAAACGGCGTGATTCAGTCAATCGGAGCCCCATTTATGCATTTTGGGCAAAATGATCAATGGGGTAGCTACTATCAGAGCCTACGCAGCAGAATCGACCCTCGTGCGTCGACTGACAACAATGCTGGATCTTCAACAGGTGCGTTATTTTTGTTTTCTTGGTTTTCTCTTGCAGGCGATCTCTGACACCTACGAATGTCTTTTAGAACGTGTATTACCTCTTGTGTGTCGCACAATGCTGGCTCGCAGTCAGACTTGAGTTTGTGGGAACTGCCATCATCAATCTCGCATGTATTTGTTCTGTTGTTCAACACCCGTTTCGGGGCGGGGATGCGACTTTTGCAGGGCTGGCAGGGCTTTCGGTTTCTTCCACCCTGTCTACAATGCAGGTGCTCAACTGGACTGTACGGATGGCATCCGATCTGGGGGCTGGCATGGTTGCAGCGGAGAGGGTGAGAGAGTATTGCAAGATTGAAACTGAAGCTGCACATTCGACTCCAGAGGACGTGAAGTTGCCACCAAGTTGGCCGTCGGTGGTCAGATTACGTTCAAAGGGGCGCAGTTGCGATATTGACTGGGCCTTCCACTTGTTCTTAAAGGTTTGGATATCGTCATCCCTGCCAAGGCCAAAGTCGGGGTCATGGGTTGAACAGGAGTAGGTACGTTTCCTATTCCGCTCCCCGTGCGCTTTGTTTCTTAGTCTCAATCTATTGATTGCTTTTTATGAACAAAAGGAAAATCTACTCTTATGCTCGCTCCCCTATGGATCGTTGAGTGGGATTTGGGGGAGATATCTATTGACGGAGTAGATATCAAGACTCTTGGTCTTACCAAACTGAGGAGCAATATTGCCATGATTCCTCAGGATCCAGTTCTTTTCAGCAGATCCGTTAGAACAAACTTGGACCCCTTCAATGAGTATTCTGACCACGACAAGTTGATTGATGTTCTCACCAGAGTCAGGCTGGTTGGTGGCAGTGCATGGGCGTCATCAAGTAGTCTCACGTCATTGGCTGTTTGCCACGTCCAATCGCTATCTGACCCAGTCAAGGAAGGTGGCAGCAACTTTAGTGTTGGACAGCGCCAGTTGCTTGTGATTGCTCGTGCTTTGCTCTGTGGGGCTTCCATTGTTATTATGGACGAGGCAACAGCAGCCGTGGATGGACCAACCGATGCGAGAATCCAGCAGAAAGTTATGCGTCACGAATTCGTCCATGCTACATGCCTCACAGTGGCCCATCGTTTGAATACCATCATGGATAGCAATCTAATCCTAGTGATGGGCAATGGCTGAATTGAAGAGTTCGACACGCCCAAGGCCCTTCTTTCAAGGGGAGGCATGTTTTGTGATCTTGTCCAGGCTGCATCGAGCGACTTGTAATGATTTGTACCAGAGATAGGTCGACTCTCTTGCATTTGATAGTCAACCCAGCGGACCAGCTACACCGAAATACTGCCACTACGACCAGGTACTTTCCATAGACACTTTGAAATGTGCAGGCTCGTTGATAGGGCTGATGATCCCCAAAAGTTTATCGGGTCCATTGGCTTGAGCCTGGCAATGTTCGGTGGCTTTATTGGGATTTCAACATTAGAACGGTCGTTCCGGTCGACCAAGGTACAATAGCTTTACGAATAGAGACTGCTATTTTTCGTTGCTTTTACTTTGGAGCACAAAAAGAGGCTTTGAGGCTATGAAGCTAATTCAATAGTAATAAAGTCTCATCTTGTAGACGAATAGTCAATGTCGACCTATTGGACTGCCAACCCCCTTTCAATGACAAACAAGGCTCAAAGATTTGTTTTAGCAGTGTTTTTGTTGCTGGGACGTGGCCGAAAACCTTTATGATGAGCTAGAACCCTTCCTAGTAGCCAACGATTTCTTCATACCTTGAATGATGCATCTGCGGCAAACCGCTGTGGCTATGGCTTGTCTCCACTTGATTCGCCTGAAGGGAAGAAAGACGCATCGCACATGTGCAAAAAAGATCAGGAAAGATGTGGAGACTAAGCAAGCTGCTGAGTTCTTCTTGGATAGAAAAACAAATAGTCGGCAGAGCACTACATGACCAAGGAAGTGTTTGTGCTGTATGAAGACTGGGAAGGGTTGGGTAAGGTGCAGCGAATAAAGTGGGAACATGCTGATTTGCTCGAGTGTACCAATGTGCAGGAAAAGTTGAAGAGGCAGTCATGATGTGGTTCACAGCAGCATGTCGACTTTTTTAAGAATTGAACTGAGAGGTACTACTATTGCACCAGTAAACTTCAATTCATGCATTTGAAATGGGTTCGAAGGAGACCGATCCTACCAGCGATATGATTTATAGCACCGAATTTTCCAGTGAAGCAAGCTCCGCTCATATCGACTAAGATTAGTTGTTCTAGAGAGATATTTAGCCTTTCCTTGTTAATAGTAGTATGATCTGCAAGACTGATATCAAACACTACACGCCCCCTTATTGTCTTGATACTAGTAGACATTGCCTGGGTGGGTCATGACAAGATTCAAACACGAGCCATGTTGGCCTTCGTTGAGCCTTCCAAGGCTCAAGGAAGGCCAACGGTCAAAGTAGCAAAGCCAGATAACTTCAATTGCGAATGATGAACTGGGAGGCTCTTTTGGAATGCTCACGCATGTGGTAGCTCAATGAGCATTTCTAGCTTCTACTGGTATACCTCCGAAACAAAACTAAGCAGCATTTAGGCAGATGCCCACATTTGCCATCACCAAAACTCCCCCTAGCCCAAAACAGTCAAGACGCTTGATGACTTTTCCATGTACAAGGTTGGAATACTGTTGCTGAAAATTCTTGATCTCAGTGACCAGTTCAACCATGCTTCCTCGGTTGTCCATGGAAACCAATCCATCGTCTTCTGTAAAGTCCTCTAATGAATCCAAAAGTTCATATAATCCGTCTGTTGCTCACACTCTGCCAGTATCGCTGTCTTGGTTCATTCTACAATGCCCATCATGGCAATGTGATCTGCGCCTTTCAACCACATTTTTCCATAATGACTTTTGTCCCAGAAGAGCGTCCTATGGCTGATTGGAGGGTAAACCATCTTCATCATTCCCCACCGCCATGTACAGAGCGCGAGAAAGTATGGGGCTGAACGAGAATGGGGGGTATTAATGCTGTCATCAGCCCAGACAAGGCAGCAAAAACGAATAGTCGTCGAAATGTTGTCATTGTAACAGGAGTATATTTCTTGTGTCCATCAGGCAATTGGTAAAAGATGAGGATACGTTATGACAGCATTGACAAAATGCGAGGAAATCGTGTGGCATCAACGCAAATCAACAAGCATTAAAGATACACATAGTATTAATGCACCGTCGTGGAGTTGGTTGTTTGATAACAATCTTTTGTGTTGCTTTTTGTTGTTGTTGTGTTGCTGCTACGCATCTCCAGGAAGCGCAGGGGAATTTGCCATTTTCCTTGCGTGGCGCGTGTTCACGCACGCAACTCGCCGCGTTCTCTCCCCTCATATTCCTCCATCACCCCTCTTCTATCTTCCACCCAGTCGACCGGTGGTTTCTTTCCTCGCTGTCCTCCCTATGATACTTCCATTTCTTCTCCTTCTCTTCCTCCCGTTCCCCTTCTTCTTTGCTTCGTCCGCTTACCTCCACTCTCCTTCCTCTCTCTCCCGCTATCCATCTCACCTTCCCCCCTCATTCTCTCTACTTCCCCCTTTTCTCAGGCATCCCCTACCCCCACCCCGCAAGTCGCCATCTCCCGCCCCACGCTACTTGAAAGGTACAGTACCAGGTACAGACAGTATCGTACCAGGTACGCGCGCAGCGCTGTGAGGGCCTCTCGAGGTCCACAAACGACAGGTCCAGGCAGCAGCAGAGCGAACCTCCAATTCAAGCTCCAATGCATCATTGTGTCTGATCTGCTGCTGCTTGGTAGGACCGACGCTGCCATCGGCATTGGCATCGGCATCTGTCGATTGATTGAACGCCGCAGCTGGTGGAGTGCCCTTTGAACATTTCGTTGGTGAATAGTGGGCCGCAGTCGCTGTCTCGTACGAGGAGATCGTCGCGAGTAAGAGAGTAACTCAGACGATGGCGACGTTGATCGGCACGGATCCCCGAGGTCCTGCCCCGGGCTCGCAAGCTGCATCCGCCGGCACTGTGGCGTTTTCCGAGTACTGGGGAGATGACTTTGCACCTCTCCAGAACGCCGGAAAAGCCATTTTGCAAGTGCTTCGCAAGGATGAAACGAGTCCTCACGGAGATCTCTACCGCCGCATTCTCTCGACGCCGGCGGCGTCCTCGTCGCAGGCGTCGCAATACGGAGACACGGTCCCCAACCACCACTACTTCTCGGACGGTCGCTGGTCGCATTCCCAGTCCATCCCGCTGCCTCACTTTCTGCAGGAACAACTCTCCAAGGCCCAGCTGTCGACCCTGATGGGGCTCTTTCCCGAGGCCCAGTTGGCGTGGATGACCATCGACGACACCGTCTACCTCTGGTCCTACAAGGCAATTGCGTCGCATGATTCACTTTCCTCGGAGGCAGAGTTTCTCTATTTTCAGGTCCCCAGCCGACAGCCGATTGTCAGCGCGGGCTTGGCGCGTCCTAAACCCGGTGAGTCGGGCTTCTTCAGCTGCAGTTTCGCACTGCAAACGGAATTTGTAGCTCTAACCGATTGTTGTCCTCGTGCTCCTTTACAGGGGTTTTCCGAGAAGTTGTAGAATGGTGTCTGGTCGTTACCACGAAGGAAGAAGCGATGCTCTGTGCGCTCGCGAGAAAGAACAATCAAGGACTCACGGCGATTCCCACCAAATTCGTCATCCCTTCGGACTGGATTTCATTTCTTTCTGTCACGGCGACAGAATCAGGGCGGATCTTTCTAGGGGGGCAAGATGGAAACCTCTATGAGTTTGACTACGACCTTTTAGTTGACGCGTACAACGGCGGTGAACGTGCCAAGGACGCACAGTCACAACTGGACGATTTCTACGATGGGAGCATTGCGTTGTGCCCTGCGCAACTCACAGAGAGTACCACGACACCATACACCGTTTTGGCACAAGGGAAACGCGCTTTGGATATAATTCTCAACCCATCTAGACAGCCTCCGCGAAAGTGTCGAAAGCTAAACCACTCCCAGTCGCCAATCACATCTTTTGTGCCTGACATTGTGGGAAAGGTAGCATCTGCCGTATTTGGCGACTCCACAACAACTGGAGGTGGCCCCATCATTCAAATGGCCGTAGACGAAGAGCGAAAAGTACTGTATACCTTGTCAACCAGGGGATGGATCTGTGCTTTGGACATTGCAGAGAAACCGAAAATCACCCTAGCGGCCGTGCTAAACACACCTTCGACTGCGAGGTTGTATCTTGAGGCTGTCAGTAGGGGCCGCATGTATGCTCCATCGACCAGCAGTTCCAGAGAGGGCCATTTGGCATTTCCCGGTGGAGGAGAGGCGGCACAAGCTGGAGTCGGTGGAATGGAAGGAGCTCGAAGAATACTTAAGCTAGCGGAGCAGGGGAAGTCGAATAAGCGGCGACATCCGTCAGCATCACTTTTGACTCCGGTCGCCATTGAGGTTGTTCCGATGCGTGAGAGCACTAGGATCACTTTGGTAGCTATTACTGCCGGTGGCATGCGTTACTACCTCTCGAGTCTTAACCCGAATACTTTAGGGGCCGGGCCCGTTTCGCAACCATTTGACACACCGAGACACCGCCAATCGATCAAGCCTTATTCAAGAATGACGCTTTGTCACATTCGAGCACCACCATCGTTGGCGGAGAGCGATGTTGCGGCACCAAGCCACGTACCTTCCCAACCTCCCGATCAACGTGTGGATGCAGCCTGTTACCGACTCGGAGTGTTCTTCGCGGCGTTCAACAAAACAAGTCCGAACAACAATGGGCAAGCACCCACGGGGAATATCTTGGTTGTTGCAAATGCTGACTCAAAAGCCAGAATTTCCCAAGAGAGCAAAAAAGAAAACATCGGAACATCGATTACTTTCCTCACTCCCGGAGGCATTTGCGAGTCTGTATCCTTCCCATTGTCTGCGGGTGCTGGGCAAGTTCCGAGCAGTGCGTTCCTGCCGGGAGGTCGTGTCTGGGATACCTGCGTATCGGCTCCTCCTCAAAGCAAAGTACTGGCGCTAGCGTTACGATCAAAAACTCCGACGGACACTGAACTGGGGTTTAGCGTTGCGCCAGCATATATACCGCCGCCGAAACGAGTGGGTGTGTCGACGGCCAGCGGTTCAACGAAGCCTTCCCAACTCGCCCTCACACAGTCCCAGAGTACTCAGTCCATGTCTTCACTTGCGCTTAGTGTTTTTACCAATTTGCTGCTGTCGCGTCCTGCGGGCTACGGGATGGAAGTCCGACGCCCTTCCTCGCAGAGACAGAATATCTCTGTAATGTATCGTGTATCAAATCGTTCCGGGGCGGAAGGTTTTTCGCTTTCTGCTGCAGACACAAAGGCGAATGCTGGAACCGCTTCGATAAGATCTGCTCGCCTCAGCCCGTGGTTGCTGAATCCTGAGGTTGTTCCACTTAGTCCCATGGCACTTCAACACTTGGAGAATCAGTCTGCGACCGTTCTTGCGTTGAATGCGGGAGGCTTGCACGGTATCCACAGCCCTTCCATCCTTCAGCAATTAGCTTCCGCTATCTTGGCTGCAGGCGCAAACTCTCGGTCCGACGCAACCGTTTCCAAGTTTTTCGACATGTATGGTTATTCGGAGGGCTGTGCAATGTGCCTATTTTTGGCGATCAGGCCCTCGAGTAGTACCGATTTGAAGGACTTTGCTATGAGCGCAGCACTCTCGCGGGCATACCGCCCGGTGGTGGCACCACTGCAACCTGGCAGTGAAGGGCAAATGTCCGATGATCCATGGGTCCCCAGCGGCTATAGATTCACGTCCTCGGCGCTTTATGAGGGTCTTACTTTGGCAGTCGGCCGTCTTTTACGTCCACTTTGGCACAAGCCTGCTGTCGTGGTGACAGAAGGGCGGGTCCTAAAAAGAGGCTCGACGTCATTAACCACCCCCGCGAAGGTTGAGTTGCTTTTGGAAGATGACGTCCTCGAGGAAATTCGCAACCCCTTGGACGCTATGCAGCGAGTTCTCGCTAAGGTATTCTCGAATGCCATCGATAACGTACCTCAGTCGAAAACTGGTGCCACTTCTGCGGACCTTATGGACATTGATGACGATCCTCATTTCTTGACTCGCGCATTTGAATATCAACGCCGGGGCCAAATTCACAAAGACTCTACAGTTATGAGGGCTTCCGAGGCAGATGAGCTTGCACGTGATATCGAGGAAAGAAATATTCACTCCCTGTTTCGGCTGGTTTCTCGCACGGCTCAGCTCCTTAGCCTGTTGTCGCATTTGCGCAGAGCACATTTTGTGCCCGACCTCCCGGAAGTGGATTGGGGTCAGCTGCACGGAGTCACAATCGCGCAGCTCATTCAGACTCGTGAAGGGCAGGATCGCCTTGAATGTACTCTCAACAGCCTTGTGACCTCGAAGTCGGACAGAAGTGTGAATACTACCGCTTCGGCGGACGCCAAGAAGCTGGCCGAGCTACTATCAGAGCAGTGTTTTCATTTCTTTTCACCCGGATCTCGCTACGCATATTTTGGATTCCAGGCTGCTCAGGATGCCCTAGCTACACCATCGGAGCAACGTTCTCGCCGCCATGCCCTTTCTTACGAAGCTGTAGAATGTTTGAAAAAGGCAGCGACCCACTGGTGCAGCCCGTCGGTCATCACAGGTCGTCTCTTGCAAAGTCAAGATTTTGAGTCCTACGACAAGATCGCAGAACGCGCCCTTCAGAGCGATAGCCCCTTGGCTAAGTCTTGCGCACTTCTGATTGAACTGGAGGAAGTGGCAGCGCTTGTTGATATCTGTTTGCTCACTGCCTCAAATTTCGCTTCGAAAAGAACATCTCGAAGTGATGCAAGTGCATGGCGCAACAAAGATAGCGCCTATCATTGGGAAACTGGACTTTACCACAGGCCGCAGTTCGTGTCCAGTCAACCTCAGCCATCATCCCCTAGTGCGACTGCAGTGGGGACAAGTGTTACCGTCAAGGAGGCCGCAAAAACTTGCCATGCACTCATATTTTACCATCTCTGTCGTCTCCTCGATTCGCCGTTGGGATCGGAGAAGTATGAACTCGGGTTGAGTATGGTTTCAGTCTGCGCTGCTTCTCAAGATGTCGAATTCCTGCACAGATTCTTTGCCCATCTCTTGGGGACGAATCACACGGATGTGCTTCTTAGGATCAATAGTGGTGCTCTGGAGGCGTGGCTGGCAAAGGAAAAGAAGGACGAGCTGGAGCTTCTCTTGAGACACTACCAAATACAAGACAAGAACATTCAAGCTGGTGACATTGCATGGCAGTATGCGAACAGCACGAGTGTGGAACTGGATTTGAACGGAAGAATAGAATATCTTGTCTACGCATTTGACTCTTTTTCCCTTGCCAATGCTCGGGGTCAAGGGGACCAAAACGAAGCCCAGCTCAAGCTCAGACAAGCAGAGGATAGGCTGGGCATTGCTCGGTTGCAGGGTCGCGTTCTGCAAACAATTTCGTCTACAAAATATGAACTTTCACCCTCAGACCTCAGACCCCTTCAAGTGACCCTCTTAAGCGCGAACGATCTCTTGAACAAGTTCGCCATACCGTACGACATGTATGAATGTTGTTTGCTACTTCTCCATGCATGCAAATACAGTGACATTGATTACATTATGAAATTCTGGAAGAGCTTGATCTGCGAAATAATTTTTCCGTGCTCTACTCGGAGTGAGCAAGCTTATCGATTGCTTCGTGGGTTTTCGGAGGGTTCACTGCTTGAGAATCCTGTGCTAAAGCTACTCAATGGAAATGAGCAAGTTACTGGCCCACTTTTTGAAGATGGTAGCTGGATGAAGGGAGTCGAGGAAGCAGTTGTCCGACTCGGCTCTGAAGTTTATGGGAAAGGCGAGAATTTCGCTTTTCCTCTTTATTTCGTAACATCCTGTCTCGAAGGTGAGTAGTCCCGCTGCGGGAAAGGACGTGGTATTGATGCAGCGCTAAAGTTTTCCTTCGCTTGTATCAGAGGTCCGCCGTGCGTACACTATGGCTGTTGGTGGAGGCGAAGGAAGAAACACTGTCGGGTGGACATATTCAATTCTTGTTTCTTCGGGGGTGGAGCACATGGCTGCCATCCGGGCCTACGAACAGACGGGGGAGAGAGAAGATAACAACGTCATGGGGGTGGATCCTGGTCGACGCCTCGAACACGTTCAGAACGTCATTACTATGCTCGAAGCTTTCGATTCGGCCGCGCGGTCTGGAGATGTAAGAACGGGGACGGTCGCTAGTGAAGAGGTATGTGCCGCATGTGCGTTTGACAAAGTCTCAGCGTTTCTCCTTGTATACTGACATCCAATGGTTGCCGGTACTCGAAGATGTCTAATGCCTACGCGTCGGGGGCCCTTCTTGCTGATATTGAGGAATATAGATCAAAACTCCAGAGTCTACCAGTCGACATTTCTTCGGAAGAAAGCCGCCTGAATTCTCTGGAGGCAGGCCTAAAACGGTACTATGGATAGATCCCCGGAAAGATTAAGGATAACTTTTCTAAATCTATATTCTGCCTCTAAGAACAGCCAGGCTCAGCCAAGCAAGTATGATTAGCCCCAGAACTGCCACCACTGCCGCCCTTGGCATAAGCCACTTTCCCGTCCGCATGGTTTCAGCTTGCCCACCAGGTACCTCCGCCAGACTTGTCGCCCACTTCGACTGTGAAACATCAGGTCGGCAGTACAATCCGCTGCACCACCCGCCTTTTTAAGGATTGAATTTTTACCTCCGGGATGCGATGCGATGTACTCAGTCGCATCATAGATGTCATTGCCACAAACGAGCCAAGCCGACTGATGATTGTTGTGCCGCCGTACTTCACACATGGTATAGTATCTCGTGGCACCCCCCATACACGGCGACAAACCGGTGTCGCTTCTGACCGGCGTCGATTCGTGACATTTCCCACAGTCCGGGTTGCTGCAAGTGTCGGAACAATACGGACAGGCGTCGCAGACTACATGAAGGGCCTTTTGCTGCCTGTCGTTGACGCTGACTTCTTCTAGCCCCGAACACTTATCGCCCTGAAGGTTTCGCACTTCAGGAATAACTGCCATTTCCTCTTTGACCCAGGTTTGTTCCAAAAAAATATAGTTGTTTCCTGCTACAACAGACTTTCGAACATCGATCTATCCATCGACCTCCTCGCTTTTGTTGTAATCGGTATGACCCCGTTGCGAATGTTGGCCTTCGTCGACTTCGTCGGAGAATCCGTGCCTTTCACGATTGCGCATGGGACCTTCGCGTGTCTGAAGGCAACTCACCACGCGCTGCTGACGTTGGCTATCCAATCATAGCATCGAACTATTTTCATGACGAAAAAGGCGCGTGCAAACTTCAAGATATGTGTTCTCTCTGCCATCATACATACATACATTTATGAGTAAACATCTTGCGGGGTACGCACGAACGTAGCTTCACTCCGTGCGGCTTCACCGTATCGAAGAGAACAAGAAATGAAGTATCTTTTCTGTTCCCAGAATCCTTGGGAACAACGGCAATGTCCGTCTCGCTGACTGTCGTCACACTTGGCAAACCCACAAAAAGTTTGTCAACGGCCTTTGAGTTGATTGTTGCATCCTGCTTCGAATAAATAAGTTTCCTGAAACACCCCCAACATGACAAAATCGAACACACTCGCCCTCGGTGCTGCTGCCGCTCTGGTGGCCGTCCATGCAGTTGCTTATGCCGTCATGCTTTACCTCAAGAAGCGAAAAGAGGAAGAAGAGTAAGCGGCGACGAATACCTGGCATGGCAGATTCCCTTGGAAATTTTCCGACTCACTTGTTGGTTGTTGTATTCTTTCCCCTCATAATACTAGAGTGTCTTTTACAATGCCCGAATGGACGAAAGAATTTGTGGATTCTATGAAAGACAAGGAGTTCACGTCGGACGAGGAAATGATGAAGGTCGCAATTGATTTGGCGAAGCACAATGTGATCAAGAATACTGGTGGACCTTTTGGATGCGCCATCTTCGAGACTGACAAGCAGACAGGAAAATCCAAGATTTTTTCCGTGGGAGCAAACAGAGTCACTGCTTTGAACAATTCGACGCTGCACGGAGAAATGGTCGCCATTCAGTTTGCGCAGAAGAAATTGAAAACGTTTGCCTTGAAGGACAAAACGGGTGCCAAGGAGTATTGTTTATTTACAAGCTGTGAACCTTGTGCAATGTGAGTTCAACCTGCTGGCAGATGTATATAAATTCAGCTCACTATTGGACCTCGTCTGACATTTGACTTTGTCCTTGCGCTTCCCGCAGGTGCTTGGGAGGAACATTCTGGTAGGTGCTTCAAGTCATGAAAGTTTATGTCAATGCTTTGCGGAAGCTCATGGTTGTTTTTCTCAAATTCATTGTATTAGGTCGGGCGTCTCCAGAATGGTTTGTGGTGCTACGAAATCCGACGCGGAGGCCATTGGTTTCGACGAGGGGCCAGTCTTTCCGGAATCCTATGTTTCGCTAGAGCGAGCTGGCATTAAGGTGAAGAGAAATGTCTTGCGTGAGGACGGAGCCAAAGTGCTGCAAATGTATGGTGAAACTGGTGTGATCTACAATGGCCAGGACTAATTTTGTGGCACGCCATGACGAATTTGCGGGCAAGAAAAGCCGATTGTTTTGATTTTTCCCCTTCTAATGTAGATGCAATGTGGTTTGCTGTCTTTATTATCTTGAGCTTGAGAGCCTTCAATTTGTTATTATCGATCCTTCTCACCACCAAGCTAATAGGACCAGTCCACTCTCTACCCGCACACATGGTCCGATTAGTCGAATGGTCGCGAGCTCCTTTTTCTCTCGCGCCCCCGCGACGAGATTTCGTGGTGCCGCATCAGAACACAGCACATCCAATTGCATCCAACCTTCCGCCAGTATTTCTACTTCGAGACACCCCACAGCACAAGAATTGCATCTAATATCTTTCTTATTGTGCTGTGAACGAATCCACCAGGCCAAAGTTGTTCGTCATATACCAAGAAGATGGTAGTAATGGCGGCATCAAATCTTCCGAGGATCTCGGTGGCCCGCGTCATTGGCGGCAGCGCCTCGCGACTTGTTCGTTGCCTTTCTACGACTGGAACGCCGCATATGACACTTTATCAGTACGCCATTTGCCCGTATTGCAACATTGTCAAGACGCTGCTGCACTTTACTGATACACCCTATGTGGCAAAGGAAGTGAATCCCTTGACCAAGGCCGAGATCAAGTTTTCTGCTGACTATCGCAAAGTCCCTTTGTTGATGGATCGGGATCAACAAGTCAATGGCTCAGAAGCCATTGTGGAATACTTGCTGGCCACAAAGAACATGTTTGTGGATTCTACAAGTGCATCAGCCCTGAAATGGACCAACTTTGCTCGCGACGACTTGGCGCCTCTATTGTATCCAAACTTGTGCAACACGTTTTCGAATTCCTACCGGGCTTTTGCCTATGTTCACAATCAACACTTTTCAATCGTCCAGCGATATTCCATTCAATGGCTTGGATCCATTGCCATGTACATGGCAGCATCCAAAATCAAGAGTAAGTAAAAGATGCGGTGGCAAAATGTCGCCCTATATTGTCTCTGTCTTGCCATTTCTGTCTCTCTCTTCCTATTGCTTTAGAAAAACGCAATATTACTGATGAACGAGCCGCCTTGATGGAAGCTTTGGACAAATTCCATGCCGCACTTGAGGATACGCATCCATTTTTGGGCAAGGATTCTCCTCACTTGGGCGATTTGACCATTTATGGGGTGTTGCGTGGGCTACAAGGCCTTGCGGTCGTGGATACCGTCAATCAAGCATATCCCACTATCCAAGCATGGTACCAGCGAATGGAACAACTTGTCGAGCCGAAAAAGAGTGAGGAACTAGAGAAGTAGTGCATGTATGTACTATTATTGAAAATTACAGTTTTTTCATTGTCGAATGATCTCGTCTTCTCTTATTTACTTTCCACACCATTTTTCTTATATCCATTCAAATCAATAAGGACAATGTCCATAATACACGGGATACGGCACGATATCTCGGACACTAGCCGTATTGGTCAAAAACATGACCAGCCGATCAAATCCCATGCCCCATCCACCATGGGGGGCAGTTCCATCCTTTCGTAAATCGACAAACCATTGGAGTGGGCCGATTTCCATCCCTTTCGAGGTCATTTGTTCCATGAGTACATCATATCTCCACTCACGCATACTTCCACCAAACAATTCTCCCACGATGGGTGCGAGCAAATCAAAGGATTCACACGTTCCATCTCCGACTTGTTTCATGTAGAAGGATTTAATGTTGGACGGCCAATGCGTGACAAAGACGAAAGTTCCGTATTTTTGGACGAGATACTTTTCGTGCTCACTCTTCAAATCTTCTCCTTGTTTGGGAAGTGTTTGAAATTTGAGTCTTGCAAGTTTTCCTTGCTCGTTGGGTACCTGAACTTTGTCCTTGAGATCCTGCAACATGACTTCAATGGCTTGGGCATGTTGAATGCGAACGAATGGCTTGTCCAGTAATGTTTTCAAATAGTCGGCATGCCCCTGACATTCCGGGGGTGCCGCATGTTTTTGATTCAACCACTTGTATTGTGGTTCACAGCGCTCGAGCACAGTCGACACGACATGCTTGACAAATCGTTCGGCTTGATCCATCAATTCGGGCAGCGTCAAAAAGTATTGTTCGAATTCGACGTGCAAAAATTCCGCCAAGTGTTTGTTGGTGTCTGACTTTTCGGCTCTGAATGACTTTTGACAAGTATACACGGATCCCGTGCCCATGGCAATCGCTTCCAAAGGCAACTGACTCGACACCGTCAGTCCGACTTCAGCGACCGAGTCCCCAGCGGCCGCCGACGCGGGCAAAAACATTTGTGGAGAAATCTTGAAGACTTCGCCCGCCCCTTCGCAGTCATTGGCAGTCATAATGTTCGGGTCAATGAGCGGAACTTGCTCGTTGTGAAAGAATTCGTGCACGGCAAAGAGCGCCTGGGATCGAATTTGCATCCACTGCTGCAACAAGGGAGCTCGAAAGCGAGCATGGGCGTGCTGTCTCAGCGCGGCGGGCTTTTTCAGAATAGACTTTTGGATGGGGTACGCCGTGGGGTCCTTGACGCCTCCAATCACGCTCAGTTGTCGCACTTTGACTTCCAAGGTCTGCGACGTTCCCTCAGGAGGTTCGGCGACAAATCCAAGGATTTGAACACTGCAACCCAGGCACAATGCAGACGCGTCGCCGAGTTCGTCAAAGGTCAGCACTCTGTAGTGCGATTCGTCGCTGTTCTTGTCGAACTCGGGCACACTGGCGAGATCGCCATACGTCACATCGCCCTCTTTCATTGCCAAGCATCGCACGGGACTTACCGTGGTGCCATCGCCCAAATCGACAAAGCACAAAGTGCCGGCGCCTTGCAATCGCACACTGTAAACCCAGCCATGCAGAACCACCGTTTGGCCAATGGAGGCGGCCGTCACCGCGTTCAGCTTGCCAATGCGAACAACACTCATCGTTGCAGAAAGCCTCGAACAGAAAGTTATGGATGTGTGGGATAGGATAGGATGCAAACAAGCAAACGTCGGCCACACGTTTGTGTCATTGGCGACTGATGACTACGACAGTGGGTACGTATGGTAGATATGAAGGACCTGCGAGAAACCTCAGACACGTGTCCCATTCTCATTCGTCGTGCGTCAGACTGATTTCGAAGTCCTCTGACGTCAGTCGACTTTCTCAACGAAAGAAAAGAACAATTTTTGCGATAGTAAAAGTGCCGACTTGCGATGTTGATGCCACCACTCTCCCACCAATCTTCACACAATAGCAACAGTGCTACTTGGATTTGATACCATGAGACTAGCAACCCCAGCGGCCACGACGGCCTGGTTGGCCATCATGGGCACAGGTGTGGGGACCATTCAGGCGTTTCAGCAGCAACAATGGCAGCGTCCTCTGACTATGCCGCGCGTGTTGTATCGAGCGTCATCGCCAAATGCCGCAGCAGTCGTAGCCAGACAAGCGCTCGTTCTGGATACAGACTTTGATGACTTTGACGACGAAGATGAAGAATATGAACTTGATGAGGATGGGGACTTCTCGCAGTTGCTACTCCGACAAGCCTACGATACCTGGAGAGTACAGTTTGGCAAGGGGGATTTTGATGAGCAGCGGTTTCAAAATTTTCAGTTCAATTATCTTGCTCTCATGCAGGCAAATGCTATGGCCAAAAAGAGGGCGCAAGACTTGAGACGACCGGAACCGACGCCGAGACAACTCAATGAATATGGGGATTATAGTCCGGAAGAGTTCAAGGCCCTTCAGCGACAACAGGTCAAGCAAAATAGATTTATGAATCGGGCCGCCAATCCTCCACCTGCGGCAGAAATTCCAACCATTTCCAATGCCAATAGCAACAAGCCAACCTTGTTTTTTGTGGGGCCATCCGCCATTATCGACAACCACGATGCTCCGCTTCTCGATTTGGATTGGGATCGATTTCAAAATGAAATTTCAAGTAGCAAAGCAGATCGTGTCCGCAATGCCTATCGGGATTTTTGTAAACTTTATGGAAAACAATTCAATGAAGCACGCATGGCAATTTTCGGGGCTCATTTACGACAAATTGAAAGATACTCGTCAACGCCCGCTGGAGGATGGGTCGCAATTAATGAACATGCCGATTTGACTTTGGAGGACTACAAGAGTTTGCAAACGGGAATTGTCGTGTCGCCGTCGCCAAGCAAGATTGTGGAAAAGGACAAGACAAAACAAGTGTATGGACAATGGTGCAAGTACTATGAGAAGGACTATGACGAAACGCGATTGGAGGCCTTTCGGATTAATTTGAGACAAATTCAGCAATTTTATCGAAAGACTGGGCAGGCGGTTAATTTGAATGAATTTGCTGATTTGACAGCGGCAGAATATAAAGCTATGGTGAAATCCAAAAAGCTACTGGTAGAGCAGCCATTGGTGGAGGAAGAAGAATGGGAAGAGGAAGATGACGAGGAACTATCGTTAGTCGTACGCAAGCCAAAGCCAGTTGTGGTTATAAAACCAACCAAAGCAACTCCAAAGCCAGCAAAAACAGTTGTGGGGGGGAAGCATAAGGCATCTCCAGAGCCAAGTGTGACAACAAGTGTGCCCACCCCAAAGGCTAAACTCAAAGCAGCATCCACGGGGACGGCTTCTTCCACTTTTTCAATGCCAACAGCTAAACAAGTTCCCCCAAAGAAGAAGACTTTGGCCATGGAGAAGGACGAGGATCTCTCAGCTGAACCCATCACGCTACGAGATATCGAGTCCATGTACTTAGCCGCTGCCAGTCCGCGCACAACAGTCGACAAGAAGGGATGGCAAGCCCAAGCCCCAACGCAAGCGCGTCAGCAATCCCAAGAACAGGAACAAGCTAGGCAGCAGCAACAGCTCGAGGAGGAAGAAGCCCGTATGTTGGCACTGGAAGAAGCCCAGAAACGAGCCGAAGAGCAGATTCAGAAATTAGAGGCCAAGGCCCGAGAGCTGGCAGAAGCCGAAGAGAAGCTCAAAAGAGAACAAGAGCGACTGGAGGCGCGGCGCAAGGCCAAGGAAGAAGAAGACCGACGCAATGCTCAAGAAGAGGCTCGAATCAAGTCAGAAGTGCAGCGTCGGCTGGAAGCCTTTGCAGAAAAGTCAAAAGTCAAAGCAAAGGAAATAGCGCAAAAGAAAGCGGCACAAGAGGCAAGATTGCGGGCGTTTGCACGGGCGAAGCAACAAGCAGAAGAAACACAACGACTTCAAGGACTGAGGGTTGACCAGCAATATCAATCCTTCAGTGAGACGGAGCAGAAACAGTTGTCAGATCCACAGCCATTGCAAGTAGAAACTGTAATTCCTGCTGCAGGGCCGATTCGACCTGAGGAGACCAAGGTGAAATATGAGGAGGTTGAGGCCAAATTAAACGTCGTGTACTCGGCAGAGGCTTTGCTGGAAGAACAGCGAAAAGTGGAAGAGGCCGAAGCGGCCAAGATTGCCGCTATGAAAAAAGCACGATTTGATCAAGAACAGAAGCAGCGTTCTCACC
The DNA here is from genome assembly GCA_951394045.1 of Nitzschia sp. DOCU1. NCBI lineage: Eukaryota > Bacillariophyta > Bacillariophyceae > Bacillariales > Bacillariaceae > Nitzschia > Nitzschia sp. DOCU1. The sequence goes on from OX595985.1 coordinate 4,042,195, forward strand.
AAGCTAAGCTGGAAGCTATCAATCGAAAAAGGGAGGAAGATAAGTCGAAGAGAATAGAAGAAGCTCGGATAAAAGCCGAGGAAGCTCTATTGGAAGAGGCGAAGCGAAAGGCTCAAGAGAAAGAAAGGGCGCCTGAGAGCACGTCAGATCCAACACGCTCAATTGACAGTGTCGTCACATCCAACTCGTGGTCTTCGTTCTTCAATGGTGGTACACAGCAAAATCCAATGGAAAACGACGACATAGGGACAAACGTCGTTTCGGCAAATTCGTTATCATCCTTTTTCCAGGGGTCGGTCAAGTCAAGAGAAGAAAGCAGAGCGGAAGGATCCCCCCTTGATTCCATCAGCGCGGCGGGTATCGAGGCAATCCCCTCATTAGAAGCCATAGACTACATTGTGGGGGAGACGGGGCGTGGCAAGCAATCAGATACCATGTCCCCGTTGCCTTCTTTTGGGTCCTTTAGCGGATTCAAGTCATCCGACGAAGACAGCAAGCTCGGCTCACGAGCTGCATCGTCCTTAAATGATCGTCCCGAGAACTCAATGCGAACAAATGCCAAGTTTACCAGTATTAAGGTCGACGCCACTGAGAAGTCATACAAATCCAAGACTTTTGAACCTGCGACCAGTTCATGGCCACTTTCTGCGGATGGCGCTCTCATAGGATCTAATTCTGCGGAAACGCCTCAGAACCCGATGTCTCCGTTCTCGAAAGAGGAAACGAACGACGTTTCCTCACCTTTTGCAGCGTTTCCCAAATCTACATCTGCTGGTTCTTCGCCGTTTGGTTCGTACACTCCTCCTCCGAAGACCAGCGAGAAATCTGCTGTTAACCAATCAGACGACAAGCTCCTGGCAAACTCCACAAAGCCGGCTTCTTTTGGTTCTTCGCCCTTTGGACCGTATACGCCTCCAATGAAGGCTGTGACCGAAACAGGATCGATGTCTGGAGATTTTAATATGTCGACGACTTCTACCATGTCACCACTACGAAATCCCTCTGCACCTTTGCCATTTGGTTCATATGCTTCTCCTGCAACAACTGGTAGCGCTCCTGCTGATCTCCAATCCGATGCATGGTCTGATCCTAGTGAAACTACGAAGCCTTCGGCATTTGCAGAAGAGGGGGGCAAGAAGATTACTGGTTCAGACCGTTTAGAAAAATCAACCACAACAAACGAATCTGGGGGCTTAACCTCGTCTCCTGTTGGGCTGTTCGGAGCGGGCCCGGGTACTTTCCAAGATGATATGAAACCAATGGCGGAAGAGCCCATTATTTCAGCTTCTTCTCCTTTTGGTTCCTTTGGAGTTCAATTTAGCCCATCGAGATTAATGAATAAACGTCAAAATATCTCGTCGACAGGGTCATCAGCGGACGAGCCCATCAAGACTTCGCCTCCTTCGCCTTTTGGCTCGTTTGGAAGCCCATCGAGACTCCTGAATGAAACCCAAAATATCTCTTTGACAGGGTTATCAGCGGAAGAGCCCATCCAGACTTCTTTTCCTTCGTCATTTGGCTCGTTTGGAGCTGGATCGAAACCCACCGATATTACTATGAGCAATGGCGAATCGACCCAGGAGGCGTCTGTGTCGAACGAGTCCGCCACGGAGCAGACCCTTGTCGGGCTCTCCGTGTTCAACTCTACTATTGCGACCAAGTCTGACGAAAGGACTGGCGCAAGTGAGTTTGAAAATCGCACCAGCATCTCCTCTCAGTCCTCGCCATTTGGATCGTTTGAAAGCTCGACAAAATCAATGGCGAAGATGTCTTCTTTAGCCGAGTTTCCCAAGTCCACTTCATCGCCTCCCGGCGCTTCTGGTTCGTTTGGACTTCCTCCACCGCAAGCCGCCAACAGTACTACGACTGGCGAGAAGGTCGCCGAGGAGGCATCTGCTTCGAATGAGATTGTTACGGAGCCGGCATCGTCTGTGGGACTCCCTAAGTCCACTTCTTCGTTTTCGCCGTTCGGACCTTTCAAATCTACCGTGACGCCCGGGGCGGAAGGCATATCTGAGACAAATGAGTTCGATAGACGCACGAGCTCCACCACCCAGCCCTCGCCTTTTGGATCGTTTGGGAGCCCATCGAAACTGGTGAATGAAAGCCAAAACATCTCATTGAGAGGGTCATCAGCTTTTGGGTCGTTTGAAGATTTTACGACAACCCTCGGCAACCCAGGCACAAACAATGACAAAACAAGCGATTTATCTACACAGAAGTCCCCACCTTTTTCAAAGAAGTCGTTTGCCCCCTTATCGACAGGAGGCGGCGTGGTTTCTGGAAAAAAATTGGAGGAGAAAAGGAGCTTAGGTAACACAGATACGCCACCATTCGGGGATTCCACGCCATTTTCGACTTCGTCTTCGCCTTTTGGATCACCAAAGGCTCTGTGGAAATCCCCTGCAAATGGCACTATTACTGGGGACCAATCCGACACGAAGTCAAAGTCCGAGGCAGGTCTGGGGGTATTGGCCACTTCTTCTACGGTTTCGGAGCCCAATACAAACGTAACAGAGACAAGTTCCCACCCTCTGCCAAGCATTGCTGGGAGTGACGTCATAGAGTCTTTGAAATCAATTCAAGAGAGACCCATGGCTGGAGCAGAAGTCTTCATAGAACACGCCCTCCCTCAAAACTTATACATCGAGGCGAAATCAGCAAATGCCTATTCCATGCCAAGATCTGCTACTGAAGAGGAGAGAGCTCGAAAACGACGACTTGAGCAGTGGGCACGCCGAGCAGAATTAAGAACTCAGCCGGACCGCAAGAGTAAAGCGAATGACGATATGTCGTTGGAAAGCTTCCGTGAAGATATCCAAGACAAAGTATTCTTAGAACAATCTGGGAAACATTGGCAGATCGCTAACTTTGAAGAAAAGCTGCTAGAAGATAAGCGACGTCGAAGAGAAGCTAATGAGGCACAGCGAGAGAGGGAATTAAAGGAAGAGCTACAACAGGTCGAGGATGAAATTCTCAGGTCTCGCTCATATCTTCAAGATATGTTGCGACTGGCAATCTACGACGACAGCTCGCGACAGGTTGAAAAGGAAGAAAAAGAGAAAACGGCAAAAGCTCGACGTCTTGAAGAGGCAGAAGAGCGTCGCGAGGAAGAAGCAAGACGACTTCGTGAGATTGCAAAGCGACAAGCCGACGAGAGGGCCGTAATTGACCGTCAAGAGCAAGCAAATAAGCGTCTGATTGAGAGCTACAGGAAGGAATCAAGTCAAATGCCCGGCAGAGAAATTGTTTCGTCACCTGTCAACTTTGAGTTGGAGCAGACCAAGAAACAGCGCGTGGTTGCTGATATTGAAGAAAAGCGCCGTCGGGCAGAACTTGATCGCAAGGCACGTAATGAGAAAATATTGGACGAGCAGCGTCTAGGCAAGAGAGCCGAGCGCCGTGCGGCTGAAAGCAAAGAGCTACTCGAGATAGCGAAACGGCAAGCGAAGGAAAGGCTGGAGCTGAAATTGGGCGAAAATGCCAAGATAAAAGCAATGACAAACGAAGAGTCCAGAAATATCAGTTCGAGTGCTCGTAATGAAGATGGCTCAAGTGGACAAGATCAAAATGAACTTGAACAAGCCAAGAAGCTACGAATGCTTGACGACCTTGACGAAGAGCGCATCAAGGAAGCAAAACTGCGTGAGACTGCCGTTCAACATAAAATCGAGCAGCAGCGCCAACAAGAAAACGCCCTGGCAGAACGTAAAGAACGAGACGCTCAGTTGACGTTTAAATTGCTGCAGCGAAACGATCTTGAAGAAAATGAACAACAAGTTGCCAAGAAGAAACAACAAGAGGCGGTGAAAGTTTCGGGTCAGAGAACGAAGGAAATTAAACGCCGAGAGGCAGAGGAAAAATCGCTTCAAGAAATAGCTGCGAGTCAGGCACGAGAAAGAGCCGAGCTGAAATATCAGGAAGACGAAAGAAAGCGCGTAAAGGAAGATCAGCGATTGTCTTCTTTGGATCTCGCAGCCGGAGACTTGCCAAGGTCAACAGATCCAGAGCTGGACGGGATAGAACTTGAGCAAGCCAAGAAGCTTCGTTTTCTTGTAGAGTTGGATGAGCAACGAATCAATGGTGAGAAGAACCTTAGAGAGGAACTTGCCGCAAAACTGGAAAAGGCTCAAAGCGTCGAAAGTGCAATCGTGGACTTAGAAGAGCGCAAGGCTCGATTGGTGTTCAATGACTTTCAGCGGAAGGCCTTGGAAGAAGACGACCAGCGTGATCGCGAGATGTCCAAGGAGGCAGTCGCCATCCAGGAGCGTGCAATCAAAGACGACAGACGCCGCAGGGCCGAGGTGAGGTGGCTTCGAGAAATTGCTAAGCGTCAAGCAGAGGAGAGGGCTGAGCTGGAAGAGCTTGAGAAAGCGAAGCGATTGAAGCTTGTGAACATGCAAGCCGAGAACACAGGTGTCGATTCCAAAGATGAAGGGGTGTCAAACTCCGAAGAAGAGGACTTGAACCGAATTGAGCTAGAAATGGCAAACAAGCTACGAATGCTTGATGATCTCGACGAGAGACGCCGAAATGTAGAAAGAAAGCGTCAAGAAGAAATTGAAGCAAGAAGAAAAGAGGAGCAAACCAAGGAATTGACCATGGTTGAAATGAAGGAGAGGAAATCACTATCGAGTTTTCAAAACGAACTCCTTGGCAGACCACGGAAAGAGGAAAACAAGCGCAGTACGGACAACGGCCAAGATGCGGTCGACTCGCCCGACAGAATACTAGTTATTGATTTCACTGCGAACCTTAAGAACAAGCAGCAAGCCACAACTCCAAGAAAATCAAAAGCTACACAGCCTGCACCTATGATGACCAGCATAATGAATTCACTTCGCAATGGCTTCAAGTCCAACAGCGTAAAAGTGGAAGATAACGTCGAAATCGGTATGAGAGAACAGCGGAAGCAAGAAATTGCCAAGCTGAAGCAAGTAGCGGAAGAAGAACGCCGACAACGAGCCCTCAAAGTCGCCAAGGATAACGAGCGCTATCTCGAGGAATCATCAAAAATGGAATCGGAAAAATCGTCCAAGTTGAACCTGCTGGACGCCGCACTCCAGCGCAAGCAGAACTCTGATCCAGAGTTGGGCCAAGGCACGGCGGGTGATACAATGGCTTCCTCGCCTGGTTCTTTGGTTCAAGCCGCGTCAAACAGGATGAAGTTAGGGGACGATCAAGTTCTGATTGAAATGCGAGAACAGCGGAAGCAAGAAATTGCCAAGCTGAAGCAAGAAGCGGAAGAAGAACGCCGACAACGAGCCCTCAAAGTCGCCAAGGATAACGAGCGCTTTCTCGAGGAATCATCAAAAATGGAATCGGAAAAATCGTCCAAGTTGAACCTGCTGGACGCCGCACTCCAGCGCAAGCAGAACTCTGATCCAGAGTTGGGCCAAGGCACGGCGGGTGATACCATGGCTTCCTCGCCTGGTTCTTTGGTTCAAGCCGCGTCAAACAGGATGAAGTCAGGGGACGATCAAGTTCTGATTGAAATGCGAGAACAGCGGAAGCAAGAAATTGCCAAGCTGAAGCAAGAAGCGGAAGAAGAACGCCGACAACGAGCCCTCAAAGTCGCCAAGGATGACGAGCGCTTTCTCGAGGAATCATCAAAAATGGAATCGGAAAAATCGTCCAAGTTGAACCTGCTGGACGCCGCACTCCAACGCAAGCAGAACTCTGATCCAGAGTTGGGCCAAGGCACGGCGGGTGATACAATGGCTTCCTCGCCTGGTTCTTTGGTTCAAGCCGCGTCAAACATGATGAAGTCAGGGGACGATCAAGTTCTGATTGAAATGCGAGAACCGCGGAAGCAAGAAATTGCCAAGCTGAAGCAAGAAGCGGAAGAAGAACGCCGACAACGAGCCCTCAAAGTCGCCAAGGATAACGAGCGCTTTCTCGAGGAATCATCAAAAATGGAATCGGAAAAATCGTCCAAGTTGAACCTGCTGGACGCCGCACTCCAGCGCAAGCAGAACTCTGATCCAGAGTTGGGCCAAGGCACGGCGGGTGATACAATGGCTTCCTCGCCTGGTTCTTTGGTTCAAGCCGCGTCAAACATGATGAAGTCAGGGGACGATCAAGTTCTGATTGAAATGCGAGAACCGCGGAAGCAAGAAATTGCCAAGCTGAAGCAAGAAGCGGAAGAAGAACGCCGACAACGAGCCCTCAAAGTCGCCAAGGATAACGAGCGCTTTCTCGAGGAATCATCAAAAATGGAATCGGAAAAATCGTCCAAGTTGAACCTGCTGGACGCCGCACTCCAACGCAAGCAGAACTCTGATCCAGAGTTGGGCCAAGGCACGGCGGGTGATACAATGGCTTCCTCGCCTGGTTCTTTGGTTCAAGCCGCGTCAAGCAGGATGAAGTCAGGGGACGATCAAGTTCTGATTGAAATGCGAGAACAGCGGAAGCAAGAAATTGCCAAGCTGAAGCAAGAAGCGGAAGAAGAACGCCGACAACGAGCCCTCAAAGTCGCCAAGGATAACGAGCGCTTTCTCGAGGAATCATCAAAAATGGAATCGGAAAAATCGTCCAAGTTGAACCTGCTGGACGCCGCACTCCAACGCAAGCAGAACTCTGATCCAGAGTTGGGCCAAGGCACGGCGGGTGATACAATGGCTTCCTCGCCTGGTTCTTTGGTTCAAGCCGCGTCAAACATGATGAAGTCAGGGGACGATCAAGTTCTGATTGAAATGCGAGAACCGCGGAAGCAAGAAATTGCCAAGCTGAAGCAAGAAGCGGAAGAAGAACGCCGACAACGAGCCCTCAAAGTCGCCAAGGATAACGAGCGCTTTCTCGAGGAATCATCAAAAATGGAATCGGAAAAATCGTCCAAGTTGAACCTGCTGGACGCCGCACTCCAGCGTAAGCAGAACTCTGATCCAGAGTTGGGCCAAGGCAAGGCGGGTGATACAATGGCTTCCTCGCCTGGTTCTTTGGTTCAAGCCGCGTCAAGCAGGATGAAGTCAGGGGACGATCAAGTTCTGATTGAAATGCGAGAACAGCGGAAGCAAGAAATTGCCAAGCTGAAGCAAGAAGCGGAAGAAGAACGCCGACAACGAGCCCTCAAAGTCGCCAAGGATAACGAGCGCTTTCTCGAGGAATCATCAAAAATGGAATCGGAAAAATCGTCCAAGTTGAACCTGCTGGACGCCGCACTCCAACGCAAGCAGAACTCTGATCCAGAGTTGGGCCAAGGCACGGCGGGTGATACAATGGCTTCCTCGCCTGGTTCTTTGGTTCAAGCCGCGTCAAACATGATGAAGTCAGGGGACGATCAAGTTCTGATTGAAATGCGAGAACCGCGGAAGCAAGAAATTGCCAAGCTGAAGCAAGAAGCGGAAGAAGAACGCCGACAACGAGCCCTCAAAGTCGCCAAGGATAACGAGCGCTTTCTCGAGGAATCATCAAAAATGGAATCGGAAAAATCGTCCAAGTTGAACCTGCTGGACGCCGCACTCCAGCGTAAGCAGAACTCTGATCCAGAGTTGGGCCAAGGCAAGGCGGGTGATACAATGGCTTCCTCGCCTGGTTCTTTGGTTCAAGCCGCGTCAAACATGATGAAGTCAGGGGACGATCAATTTCTGATTGAAATGCGAGAACAGCGGAAGCAAGAAATTGCCAAGCTGAAGCAAGAAGCGGAAGAAGAACGCCGACAACGAGCCCTCAAAGTCGCCAAGGATAACGAGCGCTTTCTCGAGGAATCATCAAAAATGGAATCGGAAAAATCGTCCAAGTTGAACCTGCTGGACGCCGCACTCCAACGCAAGCAGAACTCTGATCCAGAGTTGGGCCAAGGCACGGCGGGTGATACCATGGCTTCCTCGCCTGGTTCTTTGGTTCAAGCCGCGTCAAACAGGATGAAGTCAGGGGACGATCAAGTTCTGATTGAAATGCGAGAACAGCGGAAGCAAGAAATAGCCAAGCTGATGGAAGCAACTGAGACAACTTCTCGTCTTTCTCTGGGTACGATTAAGTCTTTTGTCTCACCTGTCAGGCGAATACCCCCCCCCGTCAAAAAGATAGAAGGCGAACAGCAGGTTGGTGGTGTTGTTCCAAAACAGACGCAGAGAGTGGAAAGGACATCCTTGATGAAGAGCAGTCGGAATAGTACTGCATTCAATAGCACCAAAAAATCTGCCGAGGCGCGCAAGAGCAAAACCATAGTGACAGATGGGTCGTTGATGGAAAAGATTTCAAATTTCTTCCTTGGTTTCAGTCCCGCAGCCGCAAAAACCGGTACAGACCCAAAGTCGATAGGGCAAACGACTGAAGCAGCGTCTTTGGAACGCATCGCAAAGGAGGAAGCTGCCAACCGAGCCAACTCAGAAATTGACGATCTAAAGATACTGCAGAAAACCTTTGGTACAGCACCGAAAGAGCTGCAAGCAATGGCTTCTGATAGAAAAGGAGATGGATTGACTTCGTTGCTGGGCAAAAATACGTGGAAGAAGCCATCGCCGAAAGAAACGAAGCCGGTTAGTGTCGTCGCAGATGGTATGGACGAGCTGTATTTTCTTGATTTGGATCTTTTCTTCCTCGAAAGGACGGATGAGCCGAACGGGCGAACGGATGCTACTTCCTCGCCGTCGTTCTTACCAAAGGACATTCCGTCGTCGCCGAGTCGAGGAAAAAAGGAGAAGACCCCTAGGAGGAGCGACAGGACGCCCATTGGCCGTGCCCAAGCTGGGCCCTCCTCAGCTGCTGTCCCGACGATCAAAGACGTTTCCTCGGCTAGACAGAGTCTCGAATCACACCATGATACAAATGGCGAAGCCAAAAATATCTTGGAGAGCAATATTTCTAATGTGGCTACTTCTGGTATTAATACGAGCCTTCAGTCTATGCAAAAAAGCGAGCCAAGTTCGACGACCTTAACCGAAATGCCCAAGAAGCTAGGTAACATGTCCTCAAAGACAGCCAATGTGGAAAGAGCAGAAACAATTCCGAAATCAGAATCGGGGAACCTCTTCTCTATGTTTGCGTCTCTTGGTTCCTTGCAAGGCAGGCAGACAAGTGGTAAAAAAGCGGTCGAATCTGACAACAAGTCGAAAGGTGCGACACAAGCTGAAGAGGCACCTGTGGCAGCCCTTTCAAGATGGTGGCAACAGTCGGACAGAAGAGTGACTGGTTTCAAGGATGGAGTAAGATTTACAACCCCACCCCTTCCAAAGGGGGTCAAGCCAACGGCTGGTGAAATCGTTGAGGCAGAGGACGGGTCATTCTACAGGCTTCTATGAGATCAACTTCTTTGTATTAGGCTCGAATTAGCGACCTCCGAGCTAGTTGTAGAAGGATCTCAAATGGATCCAATTAGTCATAAAAGTGTCGACGTGGTGATGTGGTGACGTGAGTGCGATCGATGGCCTGGATTCCAGAAGCAATACCGAAGGACCTCTATTGACTTTGATATAATCTTTCCTTTTGTGTTGTTGAAAGAGCTATCTATTGCGTTTAGTCTAGTCTAAGAGTAAGTAGGTTCGATCGTATGTATGACGAACTATATTTGGTTTATCAGACCGGTGCTCAGATGAGCACGAAGGGAAAGGGTCCAATAGAAACCTGCCGGTGTGTCAGGAAACCGGATGGATCACCCGATGGACTGCTTGACACCGACGGGTGATTCGATGAGCAGGATTACATTATCATGGCGCGAGAACGCCGGCTTTGGCCATGAAAAACTATAAAGATAAAAGAAAAGCACACGAAGAAAAGGGGCACATGCCGACACGAATGTTGACTCACATCATATTTTATTAATTGGACGTAAGGAAAAAAGGAACATGGCAGCTGTACCTCCTGAACCTCCTGTTTTCACTGTCCGAAATGCCATTGCGGCATGTGGGGTAGATGATGTCCAGGTCTTCCAAGGAGAGACAAGGGCAGAACGAATCGCCTCAAACATTTTCCTAAATGATTTTGATTCTTGCATGGACCTCACTATTACTGAGCTGGACCAGCATTTCAAGTCATACAGTGACCTGACAACGTTACAAGGCCAAATCCGACTAGACCCTGGTGTGAAATTGCGCATCAGGGCATTTATACAGTGGGTCCGTGATGAGAAGCGACTTGGAAGGGATCCATCCAATATGGCATTTGACCCCGATGATCCCCCCAACAGGGCAAGCAGCTTGTTGCGACGATACAAGACCCACGCACAATTCATAAAGAAATCTGAGTCCCTTGCTTCCGATGCCAAGCCAAAGCCATTTGACTCCAAGACAAAGTGGACTGATTGGAAGCCCACTTTTGTTAATTATCTGCGATTGATCCCTGGGCGAGATGGGGTACCCCTCAGCTACGTTGTGAGGCCTAATGATGCAGCTGATCCTACGCCCCACCCGGATTTCTTGGATGACTATGTGGCCATGGCACCACTTGATGGGGAAGGCTTCACCATCGATGCTGCAGAAGTCCATACCCTACTCATGAACCTCATTGTTGGCAATGAAATGGCAGAGTCCAAGGTGCAAATCCACGCACAGGAAAACAATGGCAGGTTGGATTTCAAGGCCCTCACGGATCATTACGAGGGAGTGGGTGTCATGGCACATGATATAACTGGTGCCGAGGACACCTTGGAGAAACTGTATTACGCAGGGGAGAAGAGGCCTACTATGTATTGGGAAAAGTTCGAACGCCAATTGAACGACGCGTTTGTGATCATTGACAGACACGAAAGGAGGCCTTGCTACTCCAATGCCCAGCGCATTCGGATCTTATTGAAGAAAGTGCGCTCTACTGACTTGGCTACTAGTGTGGCCTCAATCAGGACAGAACTCACAAAGGTCCCGATGACAATGACCTACCCACAAGCAATGACTATCTTTAGGAATGCTGTGAATGCCAAATTTCCCCCTGACGTTGCAGGAGATGGAAGACAGCGGAGACAAGTGGGTGAAGCGACCAGCAAGAGGGACAAGTCCAAGCAAAAGCAAGGTACCACGAAGCGTTCGAGGACCGATAGTGAGATAATCACACTGACGGATGGTACGAAGATAGAATACCATCCTTCCTTCAAATTCCCAGCTGGGGTCTTTGCCAAGTTCAAGCCAGAACAGAAAGAAAAACTGAAGCAACAACGAGAGGCCTATAAAAAGAGCCGAAAATCCTCCGAAGTGAACTCCCATCAACGAGAACTAGAGAGGCAATCACGAGAAATAAGCGAATTGCGATCGCTCATACAGGGGCAAGGGACGATCATTTCCGTCCCAACAACAACAACCAGTACTGTCAGTCAGTTGACAACGGATGCAAGCACCATTATGGGGGGAAGAGCGGAGGTAAAACTCCGGAAGAACCCAGATGGCAGCTATAGTATCTCGGCTGTACATTCAAGAAGAAGCGTAAAACAAGTGGCAACGCCCCATGTAACGGAAGCAGAGCCTGGGGCCGAGGCATGGAACGAATGCGATTCTAACGCTGATACGTGCGTACTGGGACCAAATTTCAAGATCCTCCACTTTTCAACCAGGACAGCGGATGTATATGGCTACATGGAATCCATGGGCCCCACGAGGAATGTACCGATTGGTCAGGGGGCAACTGCGTGGGATGATCCAAAATCAGGGCTCACGTTCATCATTGTCATTAATGAGGGTCTCTGTTATGGCACGAGCATTGATCACAGCCTGATTCAACCCAACCAATTACGGTCTTTTGGGGTCCCCGTCTGGGACAATCCATTTGATCCCAGTCGAGGGCTCAGCATTGAATTGAATAATGACCTACAGGTACCGTTGGAAATGTCAGGAACTAAGGCACAATTCAAGACCCGTCATCCCACAGAAGAAGAGTTGAATACCTGCGAGTGGATTTACGTGACGAGTGATCTCCCATGGGATCCTCAAACGGTGAAGTTACAAGGAGTTGAATCTCACGTGGCAGCGCTTCATCGCACTAATGAATCTTTTGTTGAGTACCTTGATTCATCCTCAGACTATGCCTTACTCCATTCCATAGACCCCTCGTTTGTAAGATTGAAAGAAGGAGTTGCAAGGCACATCAAGGCAGCATATTCGCATGATTCCGACGTCCCCGCTCGTCCCACCTTCGTTTCAACGGATAGGCATACACAGGTGACAGCAGATCGGCTAGTGGAACGCTTTGGAATCAGTCCGGCGCGAGCAAAAGCGACACTGAGGGTAACCGCTCAAAGGGGGACTCGTTCTGCAATTTTACCGCTAGCACGATGCTACAGGGCGGACCGGTATTATCATCTGAGACGGCTGAATTGTAGGATGGCCACGGATACCCTCTATGGCCCTGTCAAGTCCTTAAACTCAAGTATTGCTTCCCAGTTATTCACTCACAAATCAGGTTTCAACGCAGCCTACCATATGAGCCGAGTAAATGGGGAACAAGTTGGCAATGCCTTGAAGGATTTTATCAATGAATACGGTGCCCCGGACCACCTTACATTTGATGGAGCGATGGTTCAAGTTGGATCAAGGACGTCTTTCCAGCAAACTCTTCACAAGGCAGACATTAAATATCATGTGTCGTCTCCAAGGCCGCCTAATGAAAATCCGGCAGAAGCCCGGCAGAAGCGGCCATTCGTGAAGTCAAGAAACGATGGTACCGCCTGAAGAGCAAGAAGACGGTCCCTGATCGTTTGTGGGACTTTGGCATCTCATATGTATGCGAGACGGGCAACGTCGTAGCCAGTGGCTCCCGTTATGCCAAAGGCCGCACTGCCCTAGAGATTATCTCTGGTACCACCCCTGATATCACAGAATACCTTGACTTTGGTTTCTATGATTGGGTAACGTTCAGACCCGATCCAGGAATAGGCGAGCCGGAGCTGGGAAGGTGGCTTGGGGTCGCCCACCGAGTAGGGCCTCTCATGGCATATTGGGTTTTAACAGAACATGCACGACCCGTTGTCTGCACTACCGTCCAACGCTTGACCAACCTTGAGCAACAGACGGATGAGTGGAAGAAGCGCATGGAAACGTACGATAGCAACGTGAGAATTAAGATGGAGGCCAAATCAGCAGAATTGACGGTGGACCCCCAAATTATACAGAGGGGCAAGTTACTTGAGTTGAGTCTGGAAGACAAGGAATTTGTGAGTGACTACAATCGAGTCATCGACAACGAGAAGGTCAAGCACATCGATGACCTGTTGGAGTATGACGGATACGTGGGGATGCAACTTGGGGTACGGCGAGGCGATGAGTCTCGGCTCGAATCTGCAATTGTAAAGAAAAGGATATTGGATGTTGATGGAAAGCCAGTGGGGAAATCAAATTCTAACCCCATATTGGACACGAGACAATATGAAGTGGAGTTCTATGATGGAAGCATTGAGACTCTAACAGCAAATGTTATCGCAGAGAACCTACTGTCTCAGGTGGATGAAGAAGGACGCAGACAAATGATGATGGAAGAAATAATTGACCATAGAGTCTTAGAGGATGCTATCCCCAAGAGTAAGGGGACATTTACGACCAAGAATGGGACCCAACGAAAGAAAAGGACCACTAAGGGATGGGAAGTGTGCGTTCAATGGAAAGATGGTAGCTCCGATTGGGTGGCACTAAAAGATTTGAAAGAATCTTACCCAGTCGAGTTGGCAGAATATGCAATGACAGCGGGGATTGATGATGAGCCAGCCTTTGCCTGGTGGGTCCCTTTTGTGCTGAAGAAGAGGGAGCGGATCATTAAGAAATTAAAATCCAAATATTGGGAAAGGACAACTAAGTATGGCATCCGCATCCCCAAGACAGTGAAGGAAGCAAAAATGATTGATGCGGAAAACGGGGACACCCTCTGGCAGGATGCCATCAAGAAAGAGATGACAAACGTCATGGTGGCCTTTGAAGAATTTGATGGGAATCCAAATGAGCTTATCGGATATCAAGAAATTACTGGGCACATCGTGTTTGATGTAAAGTTGGGAGAAAACTTCCGCCGAAAGGCGCGATACTGTGCTGATGGCCACAAAGTTGAACCCCCTTCATCTGTCACATACAGTACTGTGGTTTCACGTGATTCTGTGCGCATTGTTTTACTAATCGCTGCATTAAATGAGTTACAGGTACTTGGTGCTGACGTACAAAATGCGTTCCTCACTGCACCAAACAAGGAGAAGGTTTGGCTTAGGGCAGGACCAGAGTTCGGAGAACATGAAGGCAAGACGTATATTGTCATAAAGGCTTTGTACGGGTTGAAGTCTGCAAGTTCTTCATTCAGGTCATTCCTTGCAATGAAATTAGATGAGATTGGATTCAGGTCATCCCAGGCTGATCCGGATGTTTGGTTACGTCCGGCTGTCAGGCCTGATGGCTCCAAGTATTATGAGTACGTGATGACCTATGTGGATGATATTATTGCCGTTGGCCATGAGCCGATGCGGATAATGAAGACCCTAGAAGAATCATTCAAGTTTAAGAACGATGCCATCGAGGAACCAAAATCCTACCTCGGAGCTGTCCTGCAGAAGAAGAACATTAATGGATATGACTGCTGGACGATATCAAGCGTGGATTACGTGAAGGCTGCCGTGGAAAACGTCCAAACAACAGTTAAAACAAGCAATAAGTGGACGTTCCCAAGCAAGGTCTTGACCCCTATGTCCTCTGCGTTCATCCCAGAGTTCGATACTACTGAGGAATTGGATGCAAAAGATACCCAGTTCTTCCAGGAGTTGATCGGCATGCTCCGATGGGCCACTGAGTTAGGGCGGGTAGATATACTACATGAAGTCTCAGTGCTCTCACAATACCAAGCCAGTCCAAGGCGAGGACACTTGGAGGAGGCACTGCATATATTCGCCTACTTGCGAGGCAAGCCAAAATTGACTCTCTACATGAACCCGGAGTTGCCCCACCTTGACTATGAGTCTCGTTTCACCAGTGAAGCAGGTGACTTCATGGAGTATTATCGAGATGCTGAAGAAGAATTACCTTTTGGAATGCCCGAAGCGAGGGGACGACCCATTGTCATTACAGCTTTTGTGGACTCATCTCACGGTTCCAACAAGGTTACGAGACGCTCACACACTGGGTACATTATCTTCATCAACCGGGCACCCGTCCTCTGGTACAGCAAGCGACAGCAAACGGTGGAGTCGAGTGCATTCTCCAGCGAATTCATCGCGATGAAAGCATGTGTTGAGGCAATCCAAGGCTTGAGGACTAAGTTAAGAATGTTCGGCGTCCCGGTTGAAGACAAGGACGACCCGGCATATGTGTTGTGTGACAATGAAAGTGTTGTGAAGAATTCCACCAGAGTGGAATCCGTGTTGAACAAGAAGCATGTAGCAATCGCATACCACTATACGAGGTGGGCGGTTGCATGTGGAATGATTAAAGTGGGGTGGATTGCTACGAAGGAGAACCTTGCCGACGCCTTGACGAAACGTCTACCCAAGCCAGCACAAGACCGACTATTTGAAATGTGGACCTACTAAGTTGTCCGATCCTCAGGTACCTAGCTACCTGTGGATCGAGGGGACCAAATGGATCCAATTAGTCATAAAAGTGTCGACGTGGTGATGTGGTGACGTGAGTGCGATCGATGGCCTGGATTCCAGAAGCAATACCGAAGGACCTCTATTGACTTTGATATAATCTTTCCTTTTGTGTTGTTGAAAGAGCTATCTATTGCGTTTAGTCTAGTCTAAGAGTAAGTAGGTTCGATCGTATGTATGACGAACTATATTTGATCTTACCCACTAACATCATGGCCTGTGCGAATCATGTGGCTGCAACCTTTCAGCAGCCATGATAGCCTGGCTCTCGGAGCGGACTGTTCAAATTGCACAAGAAGCATTGAAATGCCATTACCATGATGATAGTAGCGCCCGTTTCTTATACTATGTGGCAAGGAAGGAGCAGGTCCTTCACGGGTTAGGACTGCCATATAAATATAATAGTACATAATGATATTCGCAGCACCACATGTTCTTGGCTCTCAAAAGGACATGGTGTCCCCAGCTGAATGGGTTGAATGGTAGTTCATGGACTCCATGGATTCCGGGGTGACATCATGCCAAACAACTTCACAACTTGCATCGCATACCCCCAAGTATTGCATACTACCCCCGACCCACGACCTATTCTCCAGAACCACCATGGACCCAACGGAATAATAATTTAAAAAGTATCCCCAAATCCTGTAAATCCAATAATGAGAATCTTGGAACAACACGCCCTTTTTTGTCGACATGAACTCACCAGTCACTGTGAACGCAAAAGCCACTAGTCCAATTCATGTAGTCTTGAAATGGCTGTGCCTTGACGTATGCATACATCAAATCCATGGGCGTCATCATTGGCTTTAAGAGCCACTCTTCTCCCTGTCGGAAAATTCTCAATTTGACACCTTTGACATCTTTGATGTCAGCTTCTCATTCTGCGATCCACATCTTCCATATATTTCAATACAAATCTTACGTATTCTCCGTATACCATGACATCAATAACTCCGAACAAAGGGAAAACACAAAACGAGAGAAATCAACTTATAGTTTACATCTATCAACACTTTTACCAACACCTTTCTACTTTCTTTTATCATCTTCGCTTAGCAACTTTCCATTGCAAGCTACCTTTACCTTTACGAGCTGATTACAACGGTTCCTCGCAGGTTATGAGCCCAAGATTCTGGCAGTAACTTCCTCATTAACAACGCATTACAAGCTTAAAATTGGTTTCCGAACAATCCAAGTCAAGGATGTCAACCCGGACTACAAGGACAAGTGCTGCTGCAGCATCCACAGACACAAACACCCCTGCTGCTGCTCCAGCCCCAGCTGCTGCTCCCGCAGCTCAAGCTCCTGCCCACCCCGTGGGTGCAGGTGGTGGTGGAGGTGGAGGCGGTGGTGGGCCCCCAGGTGGTGGTGGTGGTGGTGGAGGTGGACCTCCTCCAGCCAATCCAGTGGCTGCACCACAAAATCCCCCTGTCCCTCCACAACGTTTCCTCCTCACTCCATGGGATGGAGAAATTGACTTGACCACTCGTCATGGTCAAAGAATGTGGGAGGAAGGCATCGAGGCTATGGATAGGAAGTTCACAGGAACCGCAAAGGACCTACCCCGTTTCATGGGTGATCTCAAAGTGCGAGTCCTCAAGTGCCGTTACAACTACATTGTTAATTTCGGCAATCTAAGCCTCTTGTCTGATCACGGACAAATTCCATTGGCAACTGTTCGAGCTGCTTGCGATGCCTTCAAGGCCAGGGGCGCACCCACCACCTTAGCAGAAGCTCAAGAGGGAATTCATCGTTTAATGATGTTCCACTTTCTTTACGATTCATTGGAAAATTACCCCCTCAAGAAAATCCAGAATCAACTGGACGACATCAATGAAGATGGTCCTATGTTGTTAAAGATCATTCTCAAGTCTATTTTTTTCTAATGCGACAACGTTCTCGATCAAAGAAAAACTCTTCAATTTGGATATGAAGAGGTACAAGCACAACGTTCAAGCCTTGAATCAGGATGTCCGTGAAAAGATGGTTGATCTCATTGCAGCAGGTCACAGAGCCGACGATACCGAGCTTGTGATCAATTTGTTTTGTGCCTACAATACAAGCACGAACGAGGACTTCAAGACAGCTGTTGCTTTCTGGCGCAATCAGTGGGAAACTAACGAGTTCACAGATCCTGAAGTTCTCATGGAAAAGGCTGATGAAATGTACACTTCGCTCCGGGACTTTGGGTCCTGGGGAAAGAAGTCAGCAAAAGACGAGCAAATCGTTGCTTTGACCTCGCAAATCAAATCGCTAAAAGATGGAGCCTCTTCAAAGGAGAAGAAAGGCACCGGCGGTAAAAAGGGGTCTAGCGACACCGAGCAGAAGCACTCGTGGAAAAAGGATCGCTCTCTCTCTACCACCACGGAGCTCGAGCGAAACGACAAGACTTATAAATGGTGCCCTGGGCCTGGACATGGTGGTACCGCAATGTGGGTACTCCACGAACCAGGAACTTGCAAAGACTATGGCAAGGAAAAGAAATCCAAGTCGAACAAGGTTACTTTCAAGGAAAATGGCAATGACAATGCCAGCGCTACCGGTTACAATAAATCAGCTTTGACCGGAATGATGAAGCGCAACAACAAAGATCTCTCTGACGATGAGGTCACTTCCAAGCTTGAAGCCATCTTGGCTGTCATGCAGTCTTGAAGGGGACGCCTGTGGGAAGCCATGGTGGCATCCTGCAGGCTCATCTGGCGACTAGCTTGGCTAGTTTGCATCTTTGTGAAGCTTTGTGTGTTTGCATACTTTAATGTGGGCGAACCAAATCCGTATATGGTTTACTCATTGTTTTCGAGACACAAGCATGCTCCACGAAAGATCAGGCCAGCCCGTCGGCCCCCGATATCAATTTGTACGCTATCTGAGACCTACTGTGTCCTTTCGCACATCAGATTGCGAGTAAGCTTTTTGGTTCTGATACCATTGTTCGATTACGTCATCACGACTGAGTATTTGAGAGCCATACGAGTGAATCGGCTAACAGGACTCATGTCGGGACCCACCCGGTGGACTTTGAGCGGGCCAGTCAAACGGCACATAGAGCCAAAGTACCGACGACACAATGGGTGGTCAGCGACAGTATAACAATGATTCCTTCTACAAAAGGAAGTAATAGAGTAAGTGGAGGCTCTCCGGAGCCCCACAGACACAACTTATAATTTGGCATTAGCAACGCTTTTGTTAATTTACTACTTCGCCCGATAGCCGAGCCTGAGAACTCGACTATTCGTACACGCTTCCTCTGCGCCAATAGACGAAGATAGAACTGAAAGATGGCTCGAGCAGGTACTCGAGGTGCAACAGCGAGGAGAGCAGCAGCTCAGCCCGCAGCAGTCGCTGGAAATCCAGCGCCGCCGGCGGTTCAACCACCGGCGCAAGCACCACCAGTTGTCCAACAAGTGCAGCTACCACCAGCGGTTCCACCGCAGGTACTACAAGCACCACCGGTACAACCGGTAGTACCAGCGCCACAAGTCCAACCACCAGTCGCTGTCGAAGCTCCAGTAGCGGCGGTCAATGCAGCAGCTCCGGCAGTCGCAAACGAACCAGCCGCGAACCAAGCGGCGGCGGCAACTGGCACGGCTGGTGTCAGGTTCAGCTTGACTCCCGGGTTGTTGAAACCAGTAGTGCTGGACTATGACTCTAAGCAAGGGATCTCCCACTACAACAACGCGATCAAGAAGCTCCAGGAGGAACTCTACGACGGAGGACCCGACAGATTCTTCCAATTCTTGAAAGCGATTGCAGAGAGGGCCAACGAGTTCGGATGGGATGTTCCAGGAGGCATATTCTGGTATGTCCCAAGCGCGAACGAACCTCCAGTAAACATCCTGGAAAACTACGGACGCCTCAACATCCAAAAGATTTACATGGATGCCCAAGCATGGATGTTTTCCCAGGGACGATCGGCACAAGACGATCGGATGCTTTATGAGTGCATCCAAAACTCATTGACAGTGGGTGCGAAGGCAAAGCTCAACGTGCATCGTCGAGCCTACACCTAAATGCAGGGAGACCACCGCATCCCTTGCGGAGTAGCTTATTTGAAGCTCCTCATTCGGGAATCCTACCTCGATACGCATGCGACTACCGGCATGATCAGGATGAAGCTGGGAAACTTGGCTGCTCAGATGTCAATCCTTGGCAACGACATTTCCAAGTTCAACGCCTACGTCTACACCATGGTCGAAGCGCTCTATGCCAGAGGAGAGAAGACCGAAGACCTCCTCACCAACTTGTTTCAAGGTTATGCTGCTTGTACGGATACCAACTTCGTCAGGTACATAGCCGACAAGCAAACCGAATGGGAGGAAGGAGTCGACATGAAACCAGTCCACTTGATGAACTTGGCCCTGACCAAGTACAAGATCTTGAAGGAAAAGGAGATCTGGATGACTCCTACAAAGGAGCAAGAGATGCTCATCGCGCTCGCAGCCAGGTTCAATACCCTCAAGAAGAAGTACGATGGTCGTGCTGCTGAGGCAACGACATAGAAGAAAGGAGGGGTTTCGACCAAGAAGGGAAAGTTCCCCGAGCGACCGGACTGGATGGCCAAATCAATTGAGCCGACCGGCGACGCGCTCAGGAAGTCCAAGACCCACAATGGAAAGCCGTGGTACTGGTGTGGCCCGACTACCGGAGGGAAATGTGGAGGCGTTTGGCGCTGCCACAAACCCGAGGAGTGTAAGGGAACTGCATTGAAGGCCACCGGTAAGCGCCCCGCTAACGATCAAGGCGGCGGCGGAGGCGGAAAGAGAGGAAACCAGGTAGTGATCAATGCGGTCCAAGTCGCATCGATGCAGGACAGCAACGATCTAACCGGTGGGCAACTGACGAGAACGGGTTGGGCTCACTTATGTATTGAATATGTCGATGATGACTTTAAGACCACTCCTAATCAAATTAGCGAAGTGGCTTATGTGTTACATTTACTCTATACTAGCGATCCTAACCCCTGATATTGCAAGTAGCGATGATCCCAACTACTACTATGTTCCCAAGTCCAAACGATGGACTCGCGTGCGGGCGATTTTGGGAATTTTGATAGCCAGGATAATTTGTGTGAGCAGAAAGTTCGAGCCATACGAGACGACGTGGAAAGAACTCAAGATAAGGTCTAAATACAAGGAGGCAATCAGTGCCATAAGTATCAATGAGCCTATTTCTCTGGGTCGGAGAACTAACGGATCACTGGAAATTTTCAATACAGTGGCCGAAAGGGAAACAAACTCAGAGGGAGAACCAATCCACGTAAACGTGGCTAAGTTCGACTGCGATTCGGCAGCCATCGGCATTGATAACAGATGCAGTGCTTGCATATCGCACGACATCAATGATTTTGATGGCCCCGTAAAGAAAGTCAATCGCTCAATTAAGGGATTCGGAGGCGAAAGCAAGTTTGAAGTGTACCAAGGGACTTTAGTATGGCGTTGGTGCGATAATTTGGGCGCAGTGCACAAGTTTCGTATTCCAAACAGCTACTACATTCCGAAGGGACAGATGAGACTGCTAAGCCCCCAACATTGGGCAAAGACGCAGATAGGATCGCGCATGAAGAACGTCCGTGGAACGGGCGAAACAACGACTTCTACTACAACGAAATTATTTTGGAACAATGGAAAGAACGAACTCGACGTCGCGATTGGAGAAAGAGACAACTGTGCAACGTTCTTCATGGCACCAGGCTTCAACAAGTTCTCGGTGTTTTGCCAGACGTGCAACGTTGACTACAGCGATTCTATGGACGATCCCATCATGGCATGTGATACTCAAGTAGTAAGCGATGATGAGGATGACGACATCGATACATCGCCACCACCCGAGCCACCAGCGCCTCCTAGGCAGAGGTCAACTTGGTGGTCACGAATCACTGGGTTGCCCATCAATCAAGAGAGGGCTGAGGCGGAGGAAAAACTAGAACAAGAAGGCCCCACGACGACCGCGTTCGACCTAAATGGACCGACGGCGACGGGGGAGCAAAGGCCGGTAGTAGTCGAGGAAGAAGAGGACAGGCAGCCTACAACAGCAGCCGCTCAACTACTTCGATACCACCAATGCTTCGGGCACATCAGCTTCGCCAAGCTTCAAAACATGGCCAAGCAAAACATTCTCCCAAGGGCATTGGCCGACTGCGCTGTGCCAGCATGCAGCGCATGCCTATTCGCAAAGGCAACAAGAAGAAATTGGAGATCCAAGAGGAGACTCGACTGGACCACGAAGAACCAAGCAACTAAACCAGGTGAAGTCGTGTCGGTGGACCAACTAGTGTCCCCGACAATGGGGTTAGTGGCACAAGGCACTGGAAGACTAACGACTAAGCGCTACAGATATGCTACAGTCTACGTCGACCAGTACTCTGGATACTCATGGAGCCGCAGTGGTCTTGCACCCGGAGGTAGTTATATGAAACGGGCGAGATCATATACCACTTTCATGGCAATTTTTAGATAAGGAAGTCTCTGTCAACGAAAATTGTGATATGTTGAAAGCCCGCATCTCAAAATTTCACCGGGACTTTTTATCCAGTAATGTGGATAATTTTTTGTTCCAAATGTCCTGCAAAGTACTCTAGAAAAAAAGTATGTTATATTTGTAATGTTATATTCGTATTGATATATAGTAATGTGGTCTGTGCGACATCGTTGGGACGGTGTTGAGGCACATGTGTCGAAGTACGACCTATTGCAGAAAGTGCAAAAGGTCGGTATTACGTTTGTTGTCGCAGGAACCATGCAAAAGGCTGAGCAACATTCGCATCTCGACCTTTTGCGGAACGTGCAAAAGGTCGGTAATACGTGGCAGGGACTGTGAGGATGTTCTTGTCTTGTTCTTTGATAATATTCTTCCCTGATGTGTCTCCCATATCAAATGTTGTAAATCTTCGATTGACTGAACAAAGAGGCGTCCGTGGAAAGGAATGACGATTTTGATTATCTTATGGGTGCTGTGGGGAGGGTGTTGCCTGTCTGTCTGCCTGTCCGCTGAATGATCTCGGATGACGTCGCCCTTCCTCCGTCACCAATGACGGATAGCGAGTAGAGCATAAGGCACGATAGACTCACTTTTTCTCTAGCACTACAGGTTGTGCAGCCCTTTCTTACGCTTTATTGTTCTATTACCCTATTTTGGTTCTTTCTTTGCTTCCTCACGATGGCTCGTGGTCGTGGTGGTGCTGTCGTTGGCGGGGTTCGTTCCTCTGTTCGTTTTCGTGGTCTCGTCCCCGCGAATGATCCACCCGACGCTCCTCCCACTGCCACCACTCGCGCCGCTGTGCCTACCTTGGCGACCAATGTCGCCGATGACAGCACTCCTGCTGCGGCTGTGCTCGTTGATATTTCCGGTGAAGGCAGCCGTGACGGCTCCATTTCGGCCAATGGTTCACCTCCTGGTGTGGCGGCTGATGGCCCTGCTCTTGCGGCCGCACATGGCGGCAGCATTGGTGGTCTTCCGACCGATTCTGGGCCCAGGCCGGCTGTGCTGCTTCCCCAGTTTACCGCGGATTCCTTTGGCTCCCCGTCCCCTGGCGTCCCTGATACGGATTTGGTCCTGGCCCCTCATACCAGTCCTCATTCGCTGTCTGCTCCCGGCATTGGCCATGCCGGTCCTCTGATGTCCCTTTCGGACTCCAATGCTCTGTTCCTCCAACAGTCCAGCCCGGTTCTGTTGGGTTCGTTCATGCCGGTCCCCCTTGGCTCTGCTCCTGAGGACAGTCTTCGTGCTATTCTCGAGGCCCAGGCGGCGCTGGTTCAACGACGAAATCAAGGTCACTGTTTCGGTCCTGTCACTTTTATTTTTAAGGGTGGACAGAAAATTGATTTGCTGCTCGATCCGATGGCTCTTACTGAAGATGAAGCCCTACGTGCGGCTCGTCATAGGTGGAGCGTGGTGCGTGCTCTGGATTTACAATTCCATGGTACCTCTCCGCTCTTTGGGGCCCGTCTCCTCGCCACTGTGCTTCAACAACTCTTGTCCCCTAGCCTCTTCGAGACTGTGGTGGCTCGCCTCCATGGCGATGATAGTCCACTGATTCAAGATGGCGTGCTCCTGTGGCTTTTGTGTTGGAAAGTTTTGTTCCCAACCCAGGCCGTCTTCAACAAGGCGTTCATGATGCACTGTGATCACATGACCCTTGCACGTTTCAAGAATGATTTTCCTGCTTTTATTCGGTCCTTTCGTCGTCTGAGTACTATAGCGGCGCGGAATAAATTAGAAAGCTCTCAGAGCTTGCTTGAGCGCTTCCTGAGTGGTTGCATTGACTGCCCTCGTCCCATTGTGCAACACCATTTCCGGGCCACGTTTATTTCCTTTCTCGCCGATCCCACGTCGGATCGCTGGAACCTTGGAAAACTTATTGATGATGCCGAACGTCTTTACAGCTCTGCGGCAGCATTCAACTTGCCTGACTCTACCTTCGCTTCCCCCCCCTCGTCTGGATTCGATCTTTCAGGTATCCAGTCCAGCGACGGAGTCATCGCCCTTTTTACCGAGGCTATTAAAAAGGCCGTGGCATCGGCCAGCTCTGCTCCTACTGCCTCGGGGACTGTGCCCAAGTCCGGTGCAAATAAAGGCAAACGCACCCGCTTTCAGGCATACAAGAATCGATACGCCAACATGCCGAAGCCTACATGGATTGCAGATGCACCTACGGATGTTCATGAAGTCAAGAAATTCAATGACAAGGACTGGCGTTGGTGTGCCATTTGCCGCCATTGGACCACGAATCTTAATGGTCATGTGAACTGCAAAATGCACAAGAAATTTAAATCCAATGGTACCCCTTCCCAAGCCACGGCAGCAGTTGCTATCGTTTCGCCTCCCGTCCCGGCACCTTCGTCTGACAATCCCAACAATCCCTTCGGTGATCTTGCTGCTGTTGGTCAGCAGCTCGCGAATCATTTCGCTTCTCAGCTTCGCAGCAGTCGGGAGACTGCTAGCAAGAAGTAGCATCCCCTCGGTGTTTCGTTTTCGTGTTCAGGGCTTTCTTTCCATCTATCGTTCTTGGCCCAGTCTAAACTAAGAACAATGAAAACATACTTTACAACTTATTTTACACGATGGCATCAGCTGTTGTGGTCCATCCTGCCGCCTCGTCCGGAACCATCGAGAGCTCGACGCTACCGCTCTCGCATTCGGCGACCCTGTCCTGTCTCTTCCGCATGCTACCGACGGCCCACTGATATTCCGGTGCTCCCTGAGACTTATGCTACTGGTCAGCCGGTTGATTCTTCTGTGGCCCATGACACCCGTGCTCTCCTGAGCACCTTGATACATCATGATCATGTTGCCCTGCTCAGCCTGACTTCGGACGATGTTCCGGTCGTTCTTGATTCAGGTGCGACAATTGCAATCGGCATTGACAAGTCGGATTTTATCGGTGCCGTCTCCCCGTGTCCTATGGCCGAATTGAAGGGAATCGGTAGTGGCCTTGCAGTCAAAGGTATTGGAACGGTGAAATGGACTTTCCGGGATACTGACGGTGCCCTTTGCGACGTGCGCCTTCGGGCTCTCTATGTTCCTGATTGTCCAGTCCGTCTTCTGCCGCCTCAGCAACTTTCAACCGACCCAAACGGAAATGATTCGAATGGCGCATGGATCGGCTGTGGCGAGCATGCATTGGTGTTTTACAATGGCCACTGCCTACCGTTCTGCTATGACCAGGCATCAAACTTGCCCATCGGAAAGACGGTCCCTGGTGTTTCGCGTTTCCAGGCGTTCCTCGGCAGATTGTCGGTTTCCGATCCACCGTCTGCGGGCATTACGGACACTAACATGGAACCCCTTTTTGGTTCGACTCTGAGCGATGATCAGCGCCTCCTGCTGGACTTTCATCGTCGCTATGGTCATGTCGGCATGAGCCGGATCCAAGATTGGGCTCGAGCGGGCCTTTTCGGAATTCCAAAACGGGTTTCGCGATGCTCCATTCCCGTGTGTCCAGGCTGCCATTTTGGTGGAATGCATCGTCGCCCGCATTCCCACGAAATCAAAAGTAATTCGGTCCCCATCGAGGCCCCTGGTGATTTTGTCGCTGCTGATCAGATGGAATCAGCATTGGGAGGAAGAATTCCTTTCACTCGTGGTCGCCCCTCCAATCGCCGCTATAAATGCAGCACCGTGTTCGTGGATGCCTTTTCCAAGTACGCCAAGTCGTGCCTCCAAGAATCGACCGCTGCCGAGCCAACGGTGGCTAGCAAGCATGCCTTCGAGGCTGATTGTCGCCGTCACGATGTCCATGTTCGGCACTACCGTGCGGACAATGGTGCATTCGCTACCCAGAAATTTCGGGCAGCCGTTGCTTCGGCCGGCCAATCCATGTCCTTCAGTGGTGTTGGGGCCCACTTCCAGAATGGCCTTGCTGAGCGATACATTGGCGTTTTCACCAGGACGGCTCGCATTTTATTGCTTGAGGCCATGTCGCGGTTTCCGGGCGTGATCGACGAATCGTTTTGGAGTTTTGCATTTCAACATGCAGTACTGCTCCATAATCACACTCCTCGGTCTCGCTCTTCCGGCCCTGGTTTTGAAACCCCCTTTGAATCCTTCGCAATGACAGACAGCCCCTACGATGTTCCGTGTCTTCACCCGTTTGGCTGCCCTGTTTTTGTTTTGGACCCAGCCTTGGCTGATGGCCAACCAATCAGAAAATGGCGTGAGCGATGCTATCAGGGGATTTACGTCGGCCATTCCCCTGAGCATGCTTCGAATGTACCCTTGATCTACAATCCTAGGACCGAGTTGGTGAGTCCAGCATATCACGTCGTCTTTGACGATGACTTCCACTCTGCCACAATGCTGGCGAAGAATGAAAATCCCGCAGCCATTATTGACGCCATACAGCGGTTGATTGTTGCCCCCGAAAACCAGTGGAAACACAAGGATCAATTCTCGGTTTATCCCGATGAGCTAATTGATCGTCGGTACCTTGATCACGCTGCCAGTGCTACGAGGGAGTTGTTGTTGGAGCAACATCGTCACGCTGCTGCTGCTCTTGCTTCGGCTAAAAGGCATTTAGACGCAGCTTTCGCTCCACCCTCCAAGCGTTCCCGCACTGATGTCGGCTCGTTTACACCTGTTTTGGCTCCCGAGGGAGTTTCAGACGGCGCCGTACCGTCGCCACCTCTCGGGCCCGACCAGATTCTAGCGCTGATCCGGTCTTTGGGCTATTCGCTGCCGCCAGGTGTGGCCTTCGTGGCCACCAGCACTGCTCCCCTGCAGTCATCTGTCCCCTCTTCTTTTTCCACAGGTACTTCGGCTGTCATCCCTCCGCATGATCCGGCTGCTCTGCGTCCAGATGATTGGCCTGGCATTGCTCAAGCCGCTCTGGACTGCATGCCCATTGATCACACGTTGAACCTTGACAGCCTCCATGCCTGCATTGTGAGCTCGAACCCTGATATCCTGACTCAAGGTGAAATGTTCCGGGCCACGGACTGTGCTGATTTCCTGCGTTCTCAAGTTGATGAAATTACCACGCTCGAAACAGAAAACGTCTGGCGTGTAATTCCTCGCACTGAGCTTCCACCTACAGCCAGACCTCTACATGCAGTCTGGTCTTATCGCCGCAAGCGCCGTCCGGACGGCAGCCTCTTGAAGTACAAAAGTCGGATCTGTGCTGATGGCAGCATGCAGGAACAACATCGTGACTTCACGGAAACCTACGCTCCAGTTGTCCAATGGAGCACCGTTCGTCTTGTTCTCGTGTACGCCTCCCTACTCGGCCTGGTGAATTGTCAGGTGGATTTTGCTCAAGCATTCACTCAAGCTGATATTGACACGGACGTGTTCCTTGCCGTTCCGCAAGGTTGGTTCTACGACCCCTCTGCTGACCGTCTCATCCAGCATTCAGATCCCAGACATCGCAATCGTGAACATTGCTTGCACCTTGTCAAGAACCTCTATGGGACGAGGCAAGGAGCTCGCAACTGGTTTTTATTTCTCCGGGATGTTCTGCTGTCTCCCAAATTCGGTTTCAAGCAATCGCGCGTTGATCCATGCCTTTTTATTCGGGAAGACTGCCTTCTGACTCTGTACACAGATGATTGTTGTATGTTCGGAGCCTCCCAAAGGGTCCTTGATGATTTAAAATCTGCCCTCTCGGAACAATTCGTGCTCCGTGATGAAGGCTGCGTTGAGGATTTTCTTGGCGTTCGTATTCGCCCTGCTCCGGAGCACGGTCCTTTCGCTTTCGAAATGACCCAAACGGGGCTCATCGATCAAATCCTTGCCGATGTCGGCCTTTCTGCGGAAAATGACGAATCAGGTGCACGCTCTGTTAGCATGAGCAACAAGAAATTTGTCCCAGCCACTGATCATTTGCGTACCAATTCCGATGCAGCACCGTTTGATGCCCCATGGTCCTATCGCTCCGTCATTGGCAAGCTCAACTTTCTTGCTGCCAATACTCGCCCTGACATTTCCTACGCAGTCCATTCAGCCGCCCGCTTCTGCAATCAGCCGAACAAGGACTGCCAGCTGTACATCAAATACCTGTGTCGATACCTGCTTGGCACTCGCTCCAAAGGCTTGCTTTTCCTCCCAAACATGCAGCACCAACTCACCGCTCATGCCGATGCTGATTTTTGCGGCCTATTCTCTGCAAAGACCAGTCATCTCAGGGAGGCAGCACTGTCCAGAAGCGGGTTTATTGTTGCCTATGCTGGCTGTCCCATCCTTTGGAAGAGCGCCCTCCAAACAATCGTGGCACTGAGCACTTGTGAAGCGGAGTATGTTGCATTGTCGGATTGTGTGCGGTCCCTGCTCCCTCTTCGGCAAATCCTTGATGAACTGCAGGCTTTCCAAAGCCACCCGGGCTGTGGTTCCGCCGGCATGACCATCGAAAATAAGCAGCTTGCCTCCATCATTTTCGAAGATAACGTCGGTGCCTTGGAGATTGCCAGCAAGGAAGCACAGTATCGGCCTCGGACCAAGCACATTGCCATCCGATACCACCACTTCCGAGACCACGTGGCTGATGGCAGCCTCATCATCAAGAAGATTGATACGAAGGAACAAATCGCCGATATATTCACCAAGCCCCTGCCCCGTGTGACCTTCGAGCATCTTCGGCAAAAATTGTGTGGTTGGTAATTCCTTTCTGCTCGGCAATAAAAGTCCGGTCTTCTGTCTGTTTGTTTCTGCCTTCTCTCTCGTGTGTCGCTCGCTCGGAGCACGAGGGAGAGCCGCAGTGCTTGAGTCCAGTTAGTCATTATGCTCCTTCTCTACTCGTCACTCGTTCGACTTTACCCTCGATCACGAGGGAGTGTCACCTGTCTGTCTGCCTGTCCGCTGAATGATCTCGGATGACGTCGCCCTTCCTCCGTCACCAATGACGGATAGCGAGTAGAGCATAAGGCACGATAGACTCACTTTTTCTCTAGCACTACAGAGGGTGCTAATGGTATCATCGCGCGTGTTGAGGAAAACGTTGTATTGGGCAATAATGTTATCAAGGGTTTCCTTGTTTTGCTCAGCAGTGTTCATCCATGTGAGGATGTTCTTTTCTTGTTCTTTGGTATATGTCACTTTCCTGTCATTCCCGTCAAGATATGAGGTCCAGGCGTCTCTCTTGTAGACGCGAAGAAACCTTGTCCCGTTTTGTTGGTGTATCATGTCTCTAACCCTTTCTTTTGACATGTTGCTCCCGGTGAAATAAATTGCTGATGATTGTGGGTCATCATTTGTACCAATTGTTGTACCTCGCGAGCAAGCTGAGTAGAACAACCCTGGGCTGTGGCCTTCGAAATGTAGAGTGCCAGGGTCAATTATGATCGATGGGGCTTTGAATTTGCGATCAGGTTGATCAGGACCAACTGTAGTTCCTTGGAAGGTATGAATTGTCTGACCATATGCGAGTCGTAGCGGTATTTGTGTTCGTGTGCAGCACATTCTCTGGCAAGAAACTGTTATGGGTGCTATAGGAACGTACGTCGGATGATCTGGAATGAGGGGGGGGCCTGTGTAGCTTGGGAAGTCAACCAAGACGTATTTTGGGAGATGTTTTGTGTTTGGTGATTCACCTTGGTTGAACACCATATCGATGACAGTCCCTGGGGTATTGTTGTACAAACCCCATTCTGTCTTGAGGTTCCGACCTGTGAGACAGACCCAGGATTTTCTTGCCAGTAGTGTAATCTTTGGAAGTTGATGGTCTTTGAAATGACTTTTATACCTCCCTATGTCCTGAGATCGTATTTTTGCTACTGGATTTTGCGATGAAGTGTCAATGTACAGTTGTTTCAAATTGTGTGCTCGCATTGGTTCGGTGTTGGCAAATATGTGGATTGATTTCGATCGAATATGTTGTCGGTCAGTGTTTGAGAATCTGCCATTATCAAGATGAAGGTCCATCAGCCTAGAAGCGGACGCATCTGACATCATTCCATTGTATGCTTCTTCTAGTATTTGACGGTAGGTGCCCTCGTTGTCCTGTTGCCGATGATTCCTTGTTAGTGTTCTGACTTCTTTCCCCATCTGTTTGAATGTCTGCAATCCTTTATAGCACTGGGGGGATACGTCTGCCAATTCTGTCACAAAGCAATCAAATGCTCCTTTCCCTACAGATCCCAGTTGACCATCGTCTCCTATGAACAATGCTGCGGGTATATTGCCAAGCCCTTCTTTGGCATCAGCGTTTTTCCCGTTATGCGCCGTTTGTTCGATATAGCTTGCTGTAGTCCCAATGTCTTCAGCCGCCGCCATGCTTCTTTCATCCAGAATTAATAGCACAAGACGCTGGTTTTCTTTGAGCATCATGTTCATCTTTCGAGGGCTAAGGGCAAGAGGATTTTGTCCCACTGAAAGATGGAAACGGTTATGAATGGTTTTACCTCCGGCATTGTTAGCCGCACAACCGGAAGGACATACAACAGTCACACAGTCATCTGTCCCAAAGAGTTCTTTGACAAGCGTAACAAGCGTGTTGATCAAGGTCGTTTTGCCCGTCCCTGCCCTCCCACGGATTGTGAGTCGCAAAGGCTTGTAGGCTTTCATACCTTCAGGGCTGTTGATCGACTCAACCCATTCCCGGATATTGTCCATGACTTCCAATGCAATATCTCGTTGCACACCTTCAAGGTCCTCAAACTCGAATTTGCCACTTGGAGTGCAATGGTTCTTAGGCAAGTGTACCCTGCCGTCATCTTTAATTTCTGACATTTCTATTTGTATATTTAGCCAAACGGGAGCCTCGTCTTCATTGAAAGGAAGCTCTGTATGACGTTGTGACCAGTCATAGGAAACTCCAAAGTCGTAGTCGTAACCTCCCGTCTCTGGAGGCTTCATATTTGTAGGGACAACAGCATAGGCTTCAACAGCTTCCTTTGTGGTTGGGTCAATGTCAGGATTGTTGTCATCCTCATCGTAGGTGGTGTCTGTTGGCTCTGTTACCATGTTTTCTGCGTTGTATTTGTCTCTCTGATATGCCTGCTTTAAAGATTCCGGGCACTCCGCTGATAAAAGAAAATACCGCAGCCCTTTTTTGAAATTTGACTTTTGAAGTGGTTCGTTCTTTGACCATGGTTTGTGTATCATTAATAGCATACGGGCAGTGTATTCAGAGTAAGGGTAAACTGATGTTCCTTTCCCCGGGAAATGGGGGATATATGTTTTCCAAACCGTCTCTGTCTTGAGTTTTCTCCGTGCATGGTTCTGCATGTACCACGCAAGAAGAGACTTTCGAGGGTGCTGTCAAATGGAATTCATTTTTGTAGAAGAAAATTAGGTGACATTCGCAAAAATTGTTCTATCCCGACCTTTTGCAGATTCTGCAAAAGGTCGATATGTCGACCTTACCTCAAGGGGGCGCTCATTGTACAATTTGAGAAATCTGTTAGTGCCCTTCATGCCAGTATTGTCCAGCCTTGTGTATCCTGAAAGGCTTATTCTTTGGAAATGTTCACTACAGATCCACAATTCGAGCCCTGCGAGTTGCACCATGCATTCCTGTTTGGAAATCAGCTTTTCCCCAAGATATCTATTTAGGAGTTTTTGTGCAAGTGAAAACAATTCATCTTGGCACCCAGTGACCTCTTCCGCTGCCAAAATTAGGGCTCGCATAGATGATTTTTCCTCTTCTAGAGTTTCTTGTCCTTTCGAGGCATACGATACAATGTAGTTTGTAACTGTCGCGATATCTTTGGGGTCAGGATTTTGAGGGTCACTTTCATACAACAAAATTTTCACGTCACAATTGGCCCTCCACCCATGGAGTAGCGCCATTGAGGAAGGAATGATGTTCCTTCGAGGCTTTGGAACACGCCGTGCAAATTCAAGCTTCTTATGTCGCCCTTGACCTTGATTTATAATACAGGCATTGTTGTACTTAGGGAACCCCGGGGTATCGCAATGCCCGGGTGTTTTCTCAATGCCACATCCTGTGCGACAGATCCTTCGTTTTTTGCTTTCCTTTGTTTCCCCCTTGATGCTGGTAAATGTTGTGAGAATCTTGTTGGTTCAGGTAGTCCTTATGAATGCCAGGTTACTTACAAATACTTTCGTTTTCGCATACAATTGTTGGTGCACACATGATTCTGCGTGGTGAGTTGAAAATTTATGCCGTCTTCTCTCAGGGAAGAATGCCGTACATCTCCAAGTTTAATGCTAGCAGGGTGGTTGTCCTTTGATGGCATCTCGTGACATGAAAGGTCAAAATCTTTTGGCAGATTAGCTGTCATTGCAAGCTCTTCCTCAGCCCATTTTTGGTAGATCGCAGCCCTTTCATATTCTAAATCTTTGAGAATATCACGCTTGATAGCGTCCTGCATGGTGGCATAAGCTTCCTTTTGCATCTCGAGATTATCGCATATGAGAAGACAATGTGCATGTATCTGCCCCCTCCCTGGTGCAAATTCGAATCTTAGCCAATAATGCTTTACTTTGAAGACATTCTTTCCCACAGTATCAAACCAATTTTTGACACGAGTCTGGAAAAATTCTTGTATGACCAGAGTGTAATCATGTAGGAGTGATGGTGGAATCTTTCCAGGTTCCCCATTGCTCTGTTGTTGATCCTTTGCCAGGCCAGGATTGTTTTCAAAAGAACAGCGTTCCTGGAGAAGACGTTTAACGTCGGGCCAATAATGCTCTGCACAGCTTAGGGTCATAAACAATGATGGTGCTCCATTTCCCATCAATACGTGGTATTGAATCCACGAATGTATCTCGTCCCTTCTTTGTCGCCAGTAAGCGCTGCTTCCCCGTACCGTGTTGCCAAAGTAGCAGATCTTATCGATCCATGTTGTGTCTCCCTTCTTTATCAGATCTTGTAAATCTTCGATTGACTTAGGACTGTCATGACCCGCAAAATCTCGAATAAAGTATGACCCCTGAGACATGTTGCGTCGTCTCTGAACAAAATTAAGGGCATAGAAACACCAAGACTTATCTTTGGCGAACCTTCCATCTTCATAAAAAAGCAGTTTCTTTGCCCAATCTTCGACCTTGATTCGTTTGGATTGGGGTAAATCGTCCCAATCTCCTACCCCCCCAGGAAACAGCCAAGGAAATCCCAAACACGACGATGCACTTAGACTCTTCGTCCAAAATGACAAGGGAGATCTGCTGCCCACCCTCTTTGGAAGAAAGAAAATTATCACGCCTGCCTACCCAAGCACAATGGAAGACACTCATGACCACAAATACTACAGGAATGACAACCCTGTCGTCCCAGACAGACTGTCAAACAAAGGCCAATTCCACCTTTACGTGGGCATCTGGTTTATAAAAGTATGTCTCATCAAGAAGACAACAAACGATGCCGTCCAAAACTTCTTTGGCAACCACAAGTTCACCCAACTCCGTCTTGCGAAGTGGATGCACGATGCCATTATACTCCCTGTCGAACACATAGTCAAGCACCTGGTGCAGCTCAAAACAAAGAATAAAGGTGACAAACGAAAGGAAAAACTCAAGAACCTTCTGCGTTGTACCGCTCTCGAGATTCACCTTCAAAATCTGTCCCAATTGGATCTTCCTCTCAAATACGTGGACGAAGAGATTGACGAAAAGGAAGAAGAAAGACTTACGATCCGACAAAACATACTCAATTGTGAGGGAAACAAGGACATACGTCATCTACTTCGGCAACAACAGGATGCCGGCAGGACAGCGGGTACAGACAGTGATGACCCATATCCAGCACCAACCCTGGCTGCGCTATGTGCGTTGTATATGATTTACATCCGCAAAACCATAACAGCTGATCCCTTTGCTGATGTCTACAGTTGGTTGGAACAATCTGCCGGAAACCTAAAGAAGGTACACATGGACAAATTCGAAGAACTTCTCCGCATAACCGATCTGACAAGAGTCTTCCGGGAACACAAGGTGCTTTCTTTCGTAGACTTTGTCAAAACAAAGATTACCCCAAACAACCTGCCGGCAGAGCCCATTATCCCCCACCGATGACATCTCGACCACATCAGACGACAAACAAAGGGAAAACAACGAAGACCACGCAAACGATGAAGACGACCCAAACGATGGAGCATACTCAAACGATGGAGACGACGTAAACGAAGACAACGAGGCTGATGACGCGCATGACACACCCGTCAGACCAACAAAGAAACGAAAGCCGAACGAAAGAACACCAACACCGCGCAAGGCCAGAGAACTCGACGTCGCCTCACGGACGGGACTTGATACGGTTATTGCCAGTCTCAATACAATTCTCAAAGTAAAGACGTCCAAGAACAAAGATATCAAGAGCGCAACAGTCGACCTCAAAGCCAACAAAGACCTTTGTCTTCGTTTCCTCAACAGAGCACACAACCTCGACATACAATACATCGGAGAACAATTTCTCATACAGGAAAACGTCCCCGGAACGCAAGCAGACCTCGCCGATGCACAGGATAACAACACCGGCAACGACAACGAAAACGACCAAGACAGCGACATCCACAACGACAATTGACCACGACCTTAATGACAGCACCTTACCTAACAGATAACATTCCCTTATTCATTTACCACACAATCCCGACCTTTTGCTTTTTCTGCAATAGGTCTGACTGCTCGTCTCTTCCATCGACATAGCTTCATTGGCAGAGCCACACATATGCAAAACAATACAACAT
Source organism: Nitzschia sp. DOCU1 (assembly GCA_951394045.1). Classification (NCBI taxonomy): domain Eukaryota; phylum Bacillariophyta; class Bacillariophyceae; order Bacillariales; family Bacillariaceae; genus Nitzschia; species Nitzschia sp. DOCU1. Next base: position 4,076,758 of record OX595985.1, read on the forward strand.
CCATTGCCACGACAAACACAGACCTATTGGCAGAGCCACCCCAAATGCACCTATATGGTGTCGCAGACGTGTCTTCCCCATGTCGTGTGATCAGCAAGAATGATCAGCAATCAGTACGTACCCACTGCGGCATGAGGGGTCCCCCTATTTGCCGGAGGCACACCATACCCTCCTGCCTACCCCTCACGCCTGGCTCCGCGCGCTTGACGGGACCACCGCACCCAGGACCACCTACCTTAGCGCCACTTGTTCGTATATCTGCAGAAGACAGCAAATGCCGAAGAGACGATATCAGGGAAGAAAGCCTTCGAGGCAATGGCATGGCAGCATGGAGTGAGAATAAGATCTTACCACGCCGACAACGGGATATTTCGAGCAAATAAGTGGGTTGATGAATGCAGAAACAACCAGCAAGTCCTCACCTTCGCTGGAGTTAATGCTCATCATACCAACGGACTGGCCGAGAGAAGAATTAGGTCGCTCCAGGACCTGACTCGTTCCCAATTGATTCATGCAAACCGACGATGGAAGATGGACGCGACGGTAAATTTGTGGCCGTACGCCATAAGAATGGCAAACGATGCAATTAACGAATCCCCTAATTTAAAATATAAGGAGGGACTTTCTCCGTTGCAGCTGTTTTCAGGTTCAACGGTGCAGACCCACACAAAGCACTGGATGCCTTTTGGGTGCCCGGTCTATGTGCTGGAGGATCAGCTTCAGGGTGCCTCGCGCATCCATAACAAATGGGAGTACAGATCGAGAGTGGGCATATATCTCGGTCGTTCCCCAAACCACGGGCGAAACATTGCCATGGTGCTTGACCGAGTGACTGGTCTTGTGTCACCGCAATTTCACGTGGCATTCGACCCGAGCTTCCGAACAGTTAAGGAAGACCAGTTCGACACCTCGTGGCAAATCAAAGCGGGGTTCCTAAGTGAAAGAAGGGTTATCGGAATTAAGGCGAAGAAACGCGCTACGTCCGAGACAATATTTATAAGGAACAATGCTACGGAGCCAGGGGGAGACCAAGCTAGTGCACAACAGAGCGCAAAGCGGTCAAAGACGTCAGCTACAGCAAGTAACGCTGGAACCTCCCAAAGACAAGGGGAGAATCTTGAGATACCACCCGATGATAGCCAATCGGGAAACAACGAAGCACCGCCACTAGACGGCAATAGCATGGAACAAGACGCCAGTCAAGGCCAATCTCCAAGCAAATCCCGAGCCGACGGGGACCAGCAGACTCTAACGCCGACGCAGAGAATCACGAATGTGATGGTGGCCGAGCTATCCAGGACCACTGCTGGGAATATAGACGGAGAAATTTACGTACTAGAGGCAATGTTTCCGGACTACGCCGGGAACAATGAGATGGACCCACTACAAGTTTTCAAGGCAACTTCGGACCCGGATACGATGTACCTACATCAAGCTATGAAGCAACCGGATGCACCAGAGTTCAAGAAGGCAATGCAGAAGGAGTGGGACGACCAGATCAACAACGGTAACTTCACTGTAATCCACCGATCGAAGGTTCGAGAGGGAGCGGCAGTATTACCAGCTGTGTGGCAGATGAAACGCAAGCGCGACATCCGCACGTGCCATATTAAAAAGTATAAGGCGCAATTGAACATTGATGGATCGCACATGAAGTACGGTCAACACTATGACCAAACTTATGCGCCGGTCGCGAGTTGGAACTCAATTCGAACCGTACTAATAATGGAAGCGCTACACAAGTGGCACACAAAGCAAATCGACTACGTCCTTGCCTTTCCCCAAGCACCTGTCGAGAGGGAGCTCTTCATGGAAATCCCCAAGGGCTTTCGGATCGAGCAAGGAAACACAAGAGACTATGTGTTGCAGCTACATAGAAACGTTTATGGCCAGTGCCAGGCATCCAGAGTCTGGAATAAGTATCTCACCGACATACTCATCAACAAGGTCGGGTTTCGGCAATCAAACGTCGACGAGTGTGTCTTCTATCGTGGGAACGTCATGTACGTATTGTACACTGACGACTCGATACTGGCAGGCCCAGATGAAGACGAGATCAACCAAGCTATCGAAGATATCAAGAGCGCAAAGCTCGATATCACAATTGAAGGTGACATACAAGACTTCCTTGGGGTCAACATCGATAGGAAGGACGATGGGACGGTGCATTTGACGCAACCGCACCTAATCGACCAAATACTACAAGATTTGTTGATGCCCGAAGGAACGGTGCCTAAATCTACACCAGCAGCATCATCACGACTACTCTCAAGGCACTCAGGTTCGCAAGACTTTGACAATTCCTTCCACTACAGGTCTGTCATCGGAAAGCTTAACTACCTAGAGAAGGGGTCACGACCAGATATCGCTTACATCACGCACCAGTGTGCACGATTCTCGACCTGCCCTAAGAAAGAGCATGGTGAGGCGATAAGATGGTTAGCCCGTTACTTAAAGGGAACACGAGACAAGGGGATGATATTAAGCCCCAACAGCGAGCGAGGCCTTGAGGTGTTCATCGATGCTGATTTTGCGGGTAATTGGGATCCAGAAGAAACGGAGGATCGAGACACCGCGTGATCACGACATGGTTATCTAATCATGTTCGCAGGATGTCCGATACTATGGAAGTCGCAACTACAAACGGAAGTCGCTCTATCAAGTACCGAGAGTGAGTACACAGGGCTCTCGTATGCATTACGAGACGCAATCCCAATCATCAATCTATTCAAGGAAATGATGGAAGTTGGCATCCCGATCAAGTCATCGAAAGCACTGGTTCATTGCAAAGTTTTCGAAGACAACTCGGGTGCATTGGAAATCGCAAAGGTAGCCAAGTTCCGACCAAGGACAAAGCACCTAAATTGCCAACTCCACCACTTCCGTTCATACGTTGACAGCGAAGAGGTCTCGATCCACAAGATCGATTCACTAGAGCGGCCAGCGGACATACTGACTAAACCTCTAAACGAGGACGCAGTTGAGAAGTTTCGCAAGATGATAATGGGATGGTAAAGCGATTCACAACATAGCAATCAAAAGAGGGAGTGTTCGATTACGTCATCACGACTGAGTATTTGAGAGCCATACGAGTGAATCGGCTAACAGGACTCATGTCTGGACCCACCCGGTGGACTTTGAGCGGGCCAGTCAAACGGCACATAGAGCCAAAGTACCGACGACACAATGGGTGGTCAGCGACAGTATAACGAGGATTCCTTCTACAAAAGGAAGTAATAGAGTAAGTGGAGGCTCTCCGGAGCCCCACAGACACAACTTATAATTTGGCATTAGCAACGCTTTTGTTAATTTACTACTTCGCCCGATAGCCAAGCCTGAGAACTCAACTATTCGTACATACCATGGTTTGCGAAGGTGATGGCGGATGATTGTCAAGTGATGAACGAGCTATCACTTGGCTCTGTTCTAGAACCCATCCTGTTATTTCTTGTAATTGGATCATGTCTCCTTTACCGGCGACCGCCCGACAAGTTCTTTGCCCTGCCAAACGACATCATTATTTGCTGTGGCTCCTAAAGGGGCGAATCTTTGAAGATTTCTGCGCATTATCGTTTTCACGATCCTGACTTTACTCCTAATGAGCCAATTGCCCGACATTTCATTCCAAGAATTGTTCAAAGTATGGAAGGCTCTGCACTCAAGCTGTGAGCATGAACATTGCGCATTCATGGCAATGCTTGAAAAGGAGAGCTCGCCCCGTTTGATCGGTGACTGGGACTCCGATTCCAATCCAATAGTCATTGACTCGGCTTGCTCCGCCTCCCTGACACCCTTCAAGAGTGACTTGCGGAACATCAAACCCCACAAGTCATCAGTAACAGGGTTTGGCGCGAGCAATATCACGCATGTTGGCGAGGTATCTTGGTGTGTTAAAGACATCAACGGCAACAACGTCTATCTCGAAGACGATACTTGCTACTATGCTCCAAACGCTCCGTATTGGTTGCTTTGCCCTCACAACTGGAAAAAATGCTGCAACAAGAAACGGTACGATGCGGGAGAAACAGAGGGAGATCAAGCAACTTTCATGCTGTCTCCCAATGACATGGACGATGACTACGTTCTATCTTGGAATCGTGGAAAAACCCTGGTGACATGCAAGATTGATCCTTTGAACAATCTGCCTACTGTTTACACTATGGGCGAATATCGCGAGTTCAAGGCCTTTGTCTCGGCATTCCACACCTTCCCAAACGTTATCGAGGATGACGATGACAACAAAATGGGAGAAACCATGTCAATTGTTGCCGATTCTGACGACGACACCGTTCAGGATCACGAAGAAGAAAGTTTTATAACACCGTCGAAAGCAAAGAGGGTGGATTTTTCTGTTGGTCCGAATCAAAAGGAACCAACTGTTTTAATTGATGATCCGATTACTCATCGAGATGAAGAACTCTTTCTTTCCTGGCATCTCAAGCTCGGTCATGCCCCCTATCAATATTGCACTACGCCGTGCGCTAGTCGGCGTATGCGCGCGAAAAAGGGGATTGAGGAGTTCGGTCTCGAACCCTCGACCTTGCTTAGAAGGTGATTGTAGGCAGTACCACTGCGCTACTGGAGCTCTCTTGTATCAGAGTGCGGGGAATTACATATTGTTGAATTAGTGCGCTATTCCATAGCCCACTATATTCCAGTATACTGCATGCGCCCCCATGTCATTCATCGCACGCTCACATCTGTTTGTCAGTCACAGCATTCGCGATTGCTAGAAGCACTCCTTATTTGCGGAGGTCTGGTAATTTGCCAGCACGAGGCTACGCTACGGCCTGTGTCTAGGTGATGCTACTCGGCGTATGCGCGCGAAAAAGGGGATTGAGGAGTTCGGTCTCGAACCCTCGACCTTGCTTAGAAGGTGATTGTAGGCAGTCCACTGCGCTACTGGAGCTCTCTTGTATCAGAGTGCGGGGAATTACATATTGTTGAATTAGTGCGCTATTCCATAGCCCACTATATTCCAGTATACTGCATGCGCCCCCATGTCATTCATCGCACGCTCACATCTGTTCGTCAGTCACAGCATTCGCGATTGCTAGAAGCACTCCTTATTTGCGGAGGTCTGGTAATTTGCCAGCACGAGGCTACGCTACGGCCTGTGTCTAGGTGATGCTACTGAGAGGTGGCGTGTGAAGAACGCAAGGTTCGTCAGGCTTATACCATTATGTTGAAGTTTTCAACCTCAACTTGATGTTCGACATGCTTCGCTCTTCGCTAGAAGGGGCATATCATTGGGTTGAAGTACGATGGTTGTACTGTTTGTACATACCAAAGGTGCAATGATATCATTATGCACTACGCCGTGCGCTAGTCGGCGTATGCGCGCGAAAAAGGGGATTGAGGAGTTCGGTCTCGAACCCTCGACCTTGCTTAGAAGGTGATTGTAGGCAGTACCACTGCGCTACTGGAGCTCTCTTGTATCAGAGTGCGGGGAATTACATATTGTTGAATTAGTGCGCTATTCCATAGCCCACTATATTCAAGTATACTGCAATATATTCGTTGGGCTGCACAGCTCGGAATCCTGCCACCCAAGCTGAAGAAAATTCGGAACGTCGTATGCCCTGCATGCATGTATGGGAAACAAAAGCGACGACCGTGGCGGACCAAAGGATCAGTTGAACAACAAGGAAAGATCAAGAAGGCAACTTGCCCAGGCGAATGTGTCTCGGTTGATCAATTAATTTCCGGCGTTCCAGGTCTCGTGGGACAATCGACCGGCAAGTTGACGAAGAATCGATACATGGTGGCCACGATTTTTGTGGACCACTACTCCGATCTTGACTATGTTCATGTGCAAGCCTCTACTTCTGCAGACGATACTATCGAAGCGAAACAAGCCTTCGAGAAATTTGCACTCGATCGTGGGGTCAAAATCGAACAATATCATGCCGATAATGGCATTTTTGCATCTAGAGGTTTCAGGGAAGAGGTGCACCGCTGTGGCCAAAAGCTGACCTTTTGTGGGGTTGGTGCTCACCATCAAAATGGAGTGGCCGAACGGCGCATTCAAGACCTCACCGACTCCGCTCGAGCAATGCTAGCTCATGCCTCTCATCGCAATCCTGCTGTGACTGCTCATTTGTGGCCCTATGCTTTGCGACATGCCAGCTACACATGACGAATCCTGCCCCGCAATGGGCATAGCAAGAGTCCTGAAGAGTTCTTCACAAGAGCTCCTGTTTGTCCGACAACGAAATATTTGCATCCCTTTGGTTGCCCCGTTTATGTTCTGCAAGCAGCGCTTCAAAGCGGGGGAACACAACCAAAGTGGAATGATTGATCGAGAGTTGGCATTTATTTGGGCCATTCAGCCCAGCATGCACCAAGTGTTGCACTCATTTTGAATCCGACAACTGGCTATGTGTCACCACAATTTCATTGCATCTACAATAACAAGTTTGACACTCCAAGTCGTGACAAAAACTTTTCTCAGCTATGGGCCGAGAAGGCCGGATTATCAGAGGAGCCTGAACAAGAACCTTCATTTGATTTCCCTTCAAACGATTATTTAGGCAAAGCAATCCCAACGCATTTGCAGATTCCTTTTGAGCCTCCCGTTCTGGCAGTCGAAGAGCTGCCAACGCAAGACGAGTATAATTTCCCAATTCCCGATGATGAAGGAGATGATGCTCCGAATGAAAATCAAGATTCGGTTCTTGACGAATTTGATGATGACCAGCCTGATCAAGAACCCCCAAATCCCATGCAAGAGCAAGAGGGAGCAATTCAGTCTCCATTCTTTGCTGATGAACCGATTAGAACAATGAGAAGTGGCCGTGTGATTCAACGAACTCGCCAGCTTGCAGAGTCCGAACTGTTACCAAGACTTCGTTCTCTGGTCTCTGTTGTTCATCATGTGACAAATGTGTTGTCTCGATTGGACGATGACAGCCTCAATGAGCTGACAAAGTTCGTTGCTTTTCCAGCAAGTTTGGCAGACAACGACACGATGTACCTCAAGGAAGCGATGCGGCAACCAGACAAAGACAAGTTTCTGGAAGCCATGGTCAAGGAAATTGACGATCATACTCGCCGAGGACATTGGAGGGTGACGACTAAAGCTGAAATGCGTTCAAGGGGCCACAACTACAGGCCAATCATGGCAATTTGGTCCTTTAATCGCAAGCGCAATCCATTTGGTGAAATTACCAAGTACAAGGCTCGCCTCTGTTGCCACGGAGGCCAAACCATCAAAGGCGTTCACTATGAAGAATCTTTCTCTCCAGTGGTCGCTTGGTCAACTGTCCGACTCATGCTTACACTTTCCGAAGTCTACGGATGGCATGCGAGACAGATTGATTTTGTTCTTGCTTTCCCACAGGAAAAGGTCAAAACGGACATTTACATGAATGTACCAGAAAATTTTTGTGTCAATTCCAAAGGGGCAATGATCCTCGATGAAAAAGCCCCTCATCCTTCGAAGCAAGACTCTTGTGTGAAGTTAATTCAAAACGTTTATGGATTGGTCGATGCCAGTTTGACCTGGCATCAGCACATTTCCAAGGGCCTTGAGGATTTTGGATTCAAAAGAAGCCAAACGGATCCATGCCAGTTTATTAAAGGCAACATTTTGTTCATCCTTTATGTTGATGATGCCGTCTGTTTGACGCCAAACAAAGCAGATGCAGACAAGCTGATTGTTGACCTTGCAAACAAGGGCTACATCCTTACAGATGAAGGCCCACTGTCGGCCTATCTCCGAATTCAGGTTGAGCGATTGAGTGAGAACCGAATCTCAATGAAGCAACCAGCATTTATTGATCGAATAATCAAGCAATGCAATCTCAAAGATCAACGAATGCACGACACACCAGCCGATGCGATTTTGCACCGTGATGAAAGCCCACTGTCGGCCTATCTCGGAATTCAGGTTGAGCGATTGAGTGAGAACCGAATCTCAATGAAGCAACCCGCATTTATTGATCGAATAATCAAGCAATGCAATCTCAAAGATCAACGTTCCATTATGGGACAACTCAATTATTTGGCAGCAACCACAAGGCCAGAGATCACATTTGCCGTTCATCAATGCGCAAGATTCTGCGAGAATCCAAAGATGAGTCATGAAAAGGCCGTCAAGCGGATCATTCGATATTTAAAACGAACGCGGGATCAAGGCATCATCATGCAGATTGACGAAACAAAAGGAATTGAATGTTTCGTTGATGCTGACTTTGCTGGTGGTTTTCGAAAGGAAAATACCAAAAACCCAAGGGATTGTCTCTCCCGAACTGGCTATGTTATCAAATATGCCGGATGTCAAATCGTGTGGTCTTCAAAACTGCAATCCACAATCGCCCTCTCCACTACCGAAGCTGAATACATGGCATTGAGCACTGCTGCACGAGAAGTGATTTACCTCATCAACCTAACAGATGAATTGAAGTCTCATGGTGTTGATTTGATCACTTCCAAGCCAAAAATTTCTTCGAAGACAATGCTGGAGCCATCAAATTGGCAAAACTTCCCAAGCTGCGCCCTCGTACCAAGCATCTTGCAATTCAATATCATCACTTCCGATCTTGGACCATGAAGGGACTAGATGGCAGCGACCCAAAAATTCAAGTCAAGCACATTACTACCGACAAACAACAAGCAGACATCTTTACCAAGCCACTTCCAAGACCCCAATTCCAGGCACTGCCACAGTTGTTGTGTGGTTGGTAACTAGTGAATCCGTGCGATTTGAGAGGGAGTGTCGGAAAATTCTCAATTTGACACCTTTGACATCTTTGATGTCAGCTTCTCATTCTGCGATCCACATCTTCCATATATTTCAATACAAATCTTACGTATTCTCCGTATACCATGACATCAATAACTCCGAACAAAGGGAAAACACAAAACGAGAGAAATCAACTTATAGTTTACATCTATCAACACTTTTACCAACACCTTTCTACTTTCTTTTATCATCTTCGCTTAGCAATTTTCCATTGCAAGCTACCTTTACCTTTACGAGCTGATTACAACGGTTCCTCGCACTCCCAAATCAAAATTGGGAGGAACAATAGCAGGTGCCGTCAGCTCTTGGAGCAAGGCTTGATTGAGGACAAGGCCAAAACCACCGTGTGGAATCCAGAGACCAGGCACATTAATCATACAGCCCGCCCATGCAAGTGGACGGTGGGATGTTGCCTGGTTTAGAATAACCACAAGGCGATCCAAGTTCCAAAATGCATCATCATCCTGGATGATTAGATATTCTGGGAGTGAAGTGGCTGCATCTCGGTAATAATTGAGTACCTGATGGAGTCCAATGACTGGTCGGGTCTGAGCAGACAGCCAACCCATGGGGTTTGCTTGGTGTCCTACCCAACCTGGAGCAAAAAGCCTTTTCCACTGTGATAAAAGTTGAGCTGTAGTATGTCTGTGATGACAAAAGTGAATAATTTGATACAGGTCAGTTGTTGTCAGGGTCTCTGTGTAGGTTTCGTCTTCAAGTTCTGTCACGTTGAAAAAGTGCCGAATGCTGGGATGGGAGCCCAAGAGTCGACGTTGGGTTGCCAAGTAGTCCAACCGGTGTTGTGAACCAATAGAAAGGATATCCAAGAATGCCACCTGTTGGCTTGTTGTAGGGCCAACTTTAGCATGCACATGTGACCCTTCTTGACTGCCCAACATCTCTTCCTGTTTCCACAGGAATAGTAGGATGACGGTTGCAACGACAACCCTGACCCCCTTCTGCTTCTGCTTGCAAAGGCGGCTGAAATGCACTTGAGATTTCATTTGAACTATCCTCATGCTGTTTGAACACTTGCCACAAATGAAATATGCCAATGTTCAAACAACTGGTTGAAACGACTATTGGCATGTTGTGTTGTTGCTGATCACTCCTTCTTGGGGTGCTGGAGCCGGGTTCTCTTATGTCCAGTGTCCAGTGACGTAGGTAGCTAAGATTTTATCTCTTTACCCTGTGATCCATATCTCTACTATTCTGGCGATCGACCATCATCTATCAAGAAAACACTCTTTTGAGATGAAACTTGGCTTGATTCTAAGAAACATCTAACAGTAGCATTCTGTGTTGGAATTTTTTAAAAACTCCCCTTCTACACGTTACTACTTGCATGACAATGCGACTCATGCGCCAATTTTGCCCATTTTTCGACCTTTTTCATGCAATTTGCCGCTAAACTCAATCAAAAGAGATAATACAATTACATTTTTTTAATCTTGATGTTGTCTACTGTATCAGAGGTGCCGGGTGGCTGCTTTCTTTTTTGTTTCTGTGATGAGTTTGCACCAGGGGACCCCGGTTTTTCCCAACTGGCTTCCGAGCCCAGTTTTCACAGAATCGCCCTTACAATCAACTAATTCATGTGATCTAACGCCAGTGGCTAAAGACAATTGTGATTTAGTGATTGTATTGACTATGGGACACGTTTGTTTATCATGGATTGCTTGTTTCTCTTGTATTTTGTCATCAAGCAGTGTTCTCTGCACTGTCTCAATTCTTCTTCTTCACCACCTGCACAATGATGAAGTCTGGAAGTGCCAGATGCAGTCTAGAAGTGCTGATTGCATACAGGCGCCAAAATAGTTCAAGTATCAGCCAAAATAAGCGCAACTTGCTGCTGTTTGGTGGCTGTATTGTCATTCATTCGCATCCCAACTTTTTCCTTGTCGATTCCCCCAACCTTCTTGTCTTGATTTGGAGTAGATTTTACACTCACTTTTGCCCTGCCAGGCATAAGTGGATATGCTCTTGACCACAGCTCTCTCCATGTTTCATTGAAGGCCTGTTGCCTTAGTCTGGTTGGTTGTTGTTTGACGGCTTCCTTGGAGCTGAAGACAAAGGCTAATTAAGTTGCATTTTCCATTTCAACCAAAGTCCCAAATTCCTTGACAAGCTTGTCATAGCTCTCCTCACCCCCACCCTTGCCCCCAATCGCGTTCAGCCTATCAAAGATGATGTTTCACTGAAAGAAGTAGGGAAAAAGCATCACGGAGAGGCCCAAATTTCCCAATAGACTGGCCACCCACATTGAATCGAACCGGTCGGAAGGCAACGTTTGTCTCCTCATTCTTTGCCCTCTGGAACCTTGAGATCATGCCTTGAATTGTGGAAATGCAAGGTGTCGGGAAATTGACATCCTTGATGTCAGTGTCAGGAAATTGACATCCTTGACGTTGCTGACATCAACTCCTCTTTCTTCAGCCAATTACATTTTATATTTCGATACAAGTCAAATCTTACGTATTCTCGTACAAGACGATGACATCAATCATTTCGGACATCAAAAACAAGAAGTGAGAAATTAATTTATAGTTTTCACATCTATCAACAACGCTTTTACCAGCATCTTTCTTTCTTACCTTTATCCTTTGCTCGGCGACTTTCCATTGCTAGCATTAGAACTGATTACAACGGTTCCTCGCAGGTTATGAGCCCAAGTTTCTGGCAGTAACTTCCTCGTTTGCAACGCATTACAAGCTTTAAAATTGTCTCTACAAGATCTTGATCAAGAATGGTAACCCAGACCAGAACGGGAGTCATTGCCGCGGCATCCACCACGGCAAACGCACCAGCCGCTGCTCCGACTGCTGCTCCAGCTGCCCCCCCTGCAGCGGGTGGTGGTGGCGGCGGCGGCGGTGGTGGTGGTGGGCCTCCTGGTGGCGGTGGCGGTGGTGGAGGTGGACCTCCTCCAGCTAATCCAGTCCAGAATCCTCCTCCAGTCCCTCCACAACGAATCCTTCTCACTCCATGGGATGGAGAAATCGACTTGACTACTCGTCATGGTCAAAGAATGTGGGAGGAAGGAATTGAGGCGATGGATAGAAAATTCACGGGAACTGCGAAGGATCTTCCCCGTTTCATGGGTGATCTCAAAGTGCGCGTTCTCAAGTGCCGCTACAACTACATCGTTCGTTTCGGCAATCTGAGCCTCTTGTCCGACCATGGACAGATTCCATTGACCACTGTTCGAGATGCTCGTGATGCCTACAAGGCTAAAGGTGCCCCCGCAACCTTGGGGGAGGCTCAAGAGGGAATTCATCGTCTGATGATGTTCCACTTTCTTTACGATTCGTTGGAAAATTACCCTCTCAAGAAGATTCAAAATCAACTGGACGACATTAATGAGGATGGCCCTATGTTGTTAAAGGTCATTCTGAAGTCGACTTTTACTGCTACAAATGCGACCACGTTCTCGATCAAAGAAAAACTCTTCAATTTGGATATGAAGAGGTACAAGCACAACGTTCAAGCCTTGAATCAGGACGTTCGTGAAAAAATGGTCGATCTCGTCGTGGCAGGTCACAGAGCCGACGATACCGAGCTCGTGATCAATTTGTTTCGTGCCTACAATACAAGCACAAACGAGGACTTCAAGACAGCTGTGGCTTTCTGGCGTAATCAGTGGGAAACTAACGAGTTCACAGATCCTGAAGTTCTCATGGAAAAGGCTGACGAGAAGTACACTTCGCTCCGCGACTTTGGGTCCTGGGGAAAGAAGTCAGCAAAAGACAAGCAAATTGTCGCTTTGACCTCGCAGATCAAATCCCTCAAAGATGGTGCCTCTTCGAAGCAAAAGAAGGGCACCGGTGGTAGCAACAAGGGGTCTAGCGACACGGAACATAAACTCTCGTGGAAAAAGGATCGCTCTCTCTCCACTACTCAGGAGCTGGAGCGAAATGATAAGACTTATAAATGGTGCACTGGACCTGGACACGGTGGTACCGCAATGTGGGTACTCCACGACCCTGGAACTTGCAAAGACTATGGTAAAGAAAAGAAATCCAAGTCGAACAAGGTCACTTTCAAGGAAAATGGCGACGACGCTGGCGCAACCGGATACAATAAAACAGCTTTGACCGGAATGATCAAGCGCAACAACAAAGATCTTTCTGACGATGAGGTCACTTCCAAGCTCATGGCCATCATGGCTGTCATGCAGTCCTGAAGGGGACGCCTGTGGGAAGCCATGGTGGCATCCTGCAGGCTCATCTGGTGACTAGCCTGGCTAGTCTGTATCTTTATGAAGCTTTGTGTATTTGCGCATTTTAACGTGGGTGAACCAAATCCTTATACGGTTCACTCAGTGTTTTCGAGACACAAGCATGCTCCGCAAAAGATCAGGCCAGCCCGCCGGCCCCCGATCACGATTTGTGCTCTATCTGAGACCTACTGCGTCCTCTCACACATCCAGTTGCGAGTGAGCTTTTTGGTTCTGATACCATGGCTTGCGACAGTGATTGCGGATGATTGTCAAGTCATGAACGAGTTATCACCTTGCTCTGTTCTAGAACCCATTTTGTTATTTCTTCTCGTTGGATCGTGTCTCCTTTACCGGCGACCGCCCGACAAATTCTTTGCCCTGCCAAACGACATCATTATTGCTGTGGCTCCTAAAGGGGCAAACATTCGAAGATTTCTGCGCATTATCGTTTTCTCGATTCTGACTTTTCTCCTGACGAGCCAATTGCCCGACATTTCATTCCAAGGACTGTTCAAAGTATCGAAGGCTCGGCACTCAAGCTGTCAACATGAACATTGCGCATTCATGGCAATGCTTGAAAAGGAGAGCTCGCCCCGCTTGATCGGTGACTGGGACTCTGACTCCATTCCAATAGTTGTCGACTCAGCCAGCTCCGCCTCCATGACACCGTTCAAAAGTGACTTGCGGAACATCAGACCTTACAAGTCATTGGTAACAGGTTTTGGTGCAAGCAATATTACGCATGTTGGCGAGGTATCTTGGTGTGTTAAGGACATCAACGGCAACAACGTCTATCTCGAAGACGATACTTGCTACTATGCTCCAAACGCTCCGTATCGGTTGCTCTGCCCACACAACTGGAAAAAATGTCGCAACAAGAAGCGATACGAGGCGGGAGAAACAGAGGGAGATCAGGCAACTTTCATGCTATCCCCCGATGACTTGGACGATGACTACGTTCTATCTCGGAATCGTGGAAAAACCCTGGTGACGTGCAAGATTGATCCTTCGAACAATCTGCCTACTGTTTACACTACGGGCGAATATCGCGAGTTCAAGGCCTTTGTTTCGGCATTCCAAGCCTTCCCGAACGTTATCAAGGATGATGATGACGACGAAATGGGAGAAGCTATGTCAATTGCTGCGGATTCTGACGACGACACCGTTCAGGATCATGACGCAGAGAGCTTCGCAACACCGTCGAAAGCAAAGAGGGTGGATTTTTCTGTGGGTCCGAATCAAAAGGAACCAACTGTTTCGATCGATGATCCGATTACTCATCGAGACGAAGAGCTCTTTCTTTCCTGGCATCTCAAGCTCGGTCATGCCCCCTATCAATATATTCGTTGGGCTGCACAGCTCAGAATCCTGCCACCCAAGCTGAAGAAAATACGGAACGTCGTATGCCCTGCATGCATGTATGGCAAGCAGAAGCGACGACCGTGGCGAACTAAAGGGTCGGCAGAACAACAAGGAAAGATCAAAAAGGCAACTCGACCAGGCGAATGCGTCTCGGTTGATCAATTAATTTCCGGCGTTCCAGGTCTCGTGGGACAAACGACTGGTAAATTGACGAAGAGTCGATACATGGTGGCTACGATTTTTGTGGACCACTACTCGGATCTCGACTACGTTCACGTGCAAGCCTCCACTTCGGCGGAGGACACCATTGAAGCAAAACAAGCCTTCGAGAAATTTGCACTCGATCGTGGCGTCAAAATTGAACAATATCATGCCGACAATGGCATTTTTGCATCTAGAGGTTTTAGGGAAGAGGTGCACCGCTGTGGCCAAAAGCTAACCTTTTGCGGCGTTGGCGCTCATCATCAAAATGGGGTGGCCGAACGTCGCATCCAAGACCTCACCGACTCTGCTCGAGCAATGCTAGCTCATGCATCTCATTGCAATCCCGCTGTGACTGCTCATTTGTGGCCGTATGCTTTGCGGCATGCGAGCTACACGAGACGAATCCTGCCCCGCAATGGGCATAGCAAGAGTCCAGAAGAGTTCTTTACAGGAGCTCCAGTTCGTCCGACAACGAAATATTTGCATCCCTTTGGTTGCCCCGTCTATGTTCTGCAGGCAGCGCTTCAGAGTGGGGGAACACAACCAAAGTGGAACATTCGATCAAGAGTTGGCGTTTATCTGGGCCATTCAGCCCAGCACGCACCAAGTGTCGCACTCATTCTGAATCCGACGACAGGCTACGTGTCGCCACAATTTCATTGCATCTACGATAACAAGTTTGACACTCCAAGTCGTGACAAAAATTTTTCTCAGCTATGGGCCGAGAAGGCCGGATTATCAGAGGAGCCTGAACAAGAACCTTCATTTGATTTCCCTTCAAACGATTATTTAGGCAAAGCAATCCCAACGCATCTGCAGATTCCTTTTGAGCCTCCCGTTCTGGCAGCCGAAGAGCTGCCAACGCAAGACGAGTATAATTTCCCAATTCCCGATGATGAAGGAGATGATGCTCCGAATGAAAATCAAGATTCGGTTCTTGACGAATTTGATGATGACCAGCCTGATCAAGAACCCCCAAATCCCATGCAAGAGCAAGAGGGAGCAATTCAGTCTCCATTCTTTGCTGATGAACCGATTAGAACAACGAGAAGTGGCCGTGTGATTCAACGAACTCGCCGGCTTGCAGAGTCCGAACTGTTACCAAGACTTCGTTCTCTGGTCTCTGTTGTTCATCATGTGACAAATGTGTTGTCTCGATTGGACGATGACAGCCTCAATGAGCTGACAAAGTTCGTTGCTTTTCCAGCAAGTTTGGCAGACAACGACACGATGTACCTCAAGGAAGCGATGCGGCAACCAGACAAAGACAAGTTTCTGGAAGCCATGGTCAAGGAAATTGACGATCATACTCGCCAAGGACATTGGAGGGTGACGACTAAAGCTGAAATGCGTTCAAGGGGCTACAACTACAGGCCAATCATGGCAATTTGGTCCTTTAAACGCAAGCGCAATCCATTTGGTGAAATTACCAAGTACAAGCTCGCCTCTGTTGCCACGGAGGCCAAACCATCAAAGGCGTTCACTATGAAGAATCTTTCTCTCCAGTGGTCGCTTGGTCAACTGTCCGACTCATGCTTACACTTTCCGAAGTCTACGGATGGCATGCGAGACAGATTGATTTTGTTCTTGCTTTCCCACAGGCAAAGGTCAAAACGGACATTTACATGAATGTACCGGAAAAATTTCGTGTCAATTCCAAAGGGGCAATGATCCTCGATGAAAAGGCCCCTCATCCTTCGAAGCAAGACTCTTGTGTGAAGTTAATTCAAAACGTTTATGGATTGGTCGATGCCAGTTTGACCTGGCATCAGCACATTTCCAAGGGCCTTGAGGATTTTGGATTCAAAAGAAGCCAAACGGATCCATGCCTGTTTACGAGAAGTGGCCGGGTAATCCAACGAACTCGCCGGCTTACAGAGTCCGAGTTATTACCAAGACTTCGTTCTCTGGTCTCCATTGCTCATCACGTGACCAATTTGCTGTCTCGCTTGGACGACAATAGCCTCAATGAGTTGACAAAGTTTGTCGCCTTTCCTGCAAGTCTGGCAGATAGCGACACGATGTACCTCAAGGAAGCGATGCGGCAACCAGACAAAGATAAGTTTCTGGAAGCCATGGTAAAGGAAATTGATGATCATACTCGTCGTGGACATTGGAGGGTGACGACTAAAGCCGAAATGCGTTCTAAAGGTTACAATTATAGGCCAATCATGGCAATTTGGTCCTTTAAACGCAAGCGCAATCCATTCGGCGAAATAACCAAGTACAAGGCTCGCCTCTGTTGCCACGGAGGCCAAACCATCAAAGGCGTTCACTACGATGAATCGTTCTCTCCTGTAGTCGCTTGGTCAACTGTGCGACTAATGCTTACACTTTCGGAAGTCTATGGATGGCATGCTCGGCAGATTGATTTTTTTCTCGCTTTCCCGCAGGCAAAAGTTAAAACGGACATTTACATGAACGTGCCCGAAAAATTTCGTGTCGATTCCAAAGGCGCGATGATCCTCGTTGAAAAAGCCCCTCATCCTTCGAAGCAAGACTCTTGTGTCAAGCTAATTCAAAACGTTTACAGATTGGTCGATGCTAGTTTGACCTGGCATCAGCATATTTCCAAAGGCCTCGAGGATTTCGGATTCAAGAGAAGCCAAACTGATCCATGCCTGTTCATTAAAGGCAACATTTTGTTCATCCTTTATGTTGATGATGCCGTCTGTTTGACGCCGAATAAAGCAGATGCAGACAAGTTGATTGTTGACCTTGCGAACAAGGGTTACATCCTTACAGATGAAGGCCCACTGTCAGCATATCTCGGAATTCAGGTTGAGCGATTGAGTGGAAACCGAATCTCGATGAAGCAACCCGCATTTATTGATCGAATAATCGAGCAATGCAATCTCAAAGATCAACGAATGCACGACACACCAGCCGATGCGATTTTGCACCGTGATGAAGACGGCGCAGAAAGAAAGACCGAGTTTCATTACCGTTCAATCATCGGACAACTCAATTATTTGGCGGCAACGACAAGGCCAGAAATCACATTTGCCGTTCATCAATGCGCAAGATTCTGCGAGAATCCGAAGATGAGTCATGAAAAGGCCGTCAAGCGGATCATTCGATATTTAAAACGAACGCGGGATCAAGGCATCATCATGCAGATTGACGAATCAAAAGGAATTGAATGTTTCGTTGATGCTGACTTTGCCGGTGGCTTTCGAAAGGAAAACACCAAAAACCCAAGGGATTGTCTCTCCCGAACCGGCTATGTTATCAAGTATGCCGGATGTCCAATCGTGTGGTCTTCGAAACTGCAATCGACAATTGCGCTCTCCACTACCGAAGCTGAATACATGGCATTGAGCACTGCTGCACGAGAAGTGATTTACCTCATCAACCTAACAGATGAATTGAAGTCTCATGGTGTTGATTTGATCACTTCCAAGCCAAAAATTTCTTCGAAGACAATGCTGGAGCCATCAAATTGGCAAAACTTCCCAAGCTGCGCCCTCGTACCAAGCATCTTGCAATTCAATATCATCACTTCCGATCTTGGACCATGAAGGGACTAGATGGCAGCGACCCAAAAATTCAAGTCAAACACATTATTACCGAAAAACAACAAGCAGATATCTTTACAAAGCCGCTTCCAAGACAGCAATTCCAGGTGCTGCGACAGTTGTTGTGTGGTTGGTAACTTGTGAATCCGTGCGATTTGAGAGGGAGTGTCGGGAAATTGACATCCTTGATGTCAGTGTCAGGAAATTGACATCCTTCACGTTGCTGACATCAACTCCTCTTTCTTCAGCCAATTACATTTTATATTTCGATACAAGTCAAATCTTACGTATTCTCGTACAAGACGATGACATCAATCATTTCGGACATCAAAAACAAGAAGCGAGAAATTAATTTATAGTTTTCACATCTATCAACAACGCTTTTACCAGCATCTTTCTTTCTTACCTTTATCCTTTGCTCGGCGACTTTCCATCGCTAGCATTAGAACTGATTACAACGGTTCCTCGCACAAGGGACTTCGTGGCCCAACAACTGCTGTGGTTTGTTTTTTGTTCAGTTGCCCCTGCCATTACTTATTTGAATTTGCCTGGCATGAGTCGCAATAACCATGGCAAAATGAGTAGAAAATTCCCCACTGCACTCGTCATAGCACTCGTTGCCCCTGCCCTTGCCCCTACTTTCAATCTTCATATTAGAAGAGAGGGTTTGGTGAAAAGAAGCAGGAAAAAAGAGGATGTTTTGATAGATGACGGGCGTTAGCCGTTTTTGATGAGATATGGATCATGGTGTCGGCAATTGCGCGACACAGCGAGACATTTACTACCGTAACTTTTGACGCAGGGGCCGTAGAGAGAAATGACTGATATGACTCAGACAGTTTGGATGGTGCTCGTCACGGTCGTGGCATTTGTTTTTTTGGAGTGTAGAGGGTATGATTGGTGGTCTATTAATTGCTCAAAGTTAGGTACGTATGGATCACCGTATGATCCATATCCGGGAAATGTGTCAAAACCGCTATTCCCCCCTAAATTAACAGTTCCCCTGTTGTTAACCGTTGCCCCCTAAATTCTCCGATTTTTTAGTTTACCGCACTAGCTGTTTGCTGAGGTGGCGCGAGAAAATACCGTCCCCATAAGTGCAGTCCCGTTTTGATACACAGGCAAAACTTTGATACACTAGGAATCGAGGAATATTTCTACGGAAATCATAAGTAGATTTTGTACTGAGTGCACCGGTCTGACAAAGTTGTAGGATATGCTTTCTAGGTATAAACCATATCTACGAAAAACACGTGTGCCAAACCTACAACTTTGTCGGTTCGGCACGCGTGCACCTACATCTTGCGCTAGCCCTACCCACAATGTTGTGGGTTCTAGTACATAGGTATGAACCATATCTATGCAAAATTAAGTCCTTAAGGATCCGCGCCCGCCCTTTAGTATGGTCTTAAGTCATGTATAAAAAGAGAACATCGGACTCCCGCTTGCTCCGATGATAATGACCAAAGCACTGCACCTTCATTTTCCTCCGATCAATGGTCGAGTCCCCTCTCCTTTAGAACATTGTCTTTGGAGCCTTGCATGAAGTCTCTCATTTCTTGGTGCCCCTTCTTTTATGGACACTGGTCGATCATTGCCCAGCTGTCGGAGGAGTATCATTTGGGATGATGGGCTGCTGTGACAGCAATTTGCAGTTGTCCATTTGACATGCTGCAGATGGACCAGTCGATGCTCGATCATTGGATTGCATGACGCCGGGTTGATTTTCAATTTCCTATGTGCGCTCATCATTTGGGGGGCTACTGCTATCTGCTGCTCCAAGCCAGCGACAATTCAAAACTTCGACCAGTCGATGAGATTGAATTCCCAGCGACAAGAAAAGCAAAACTCTCATTCGGAATTGTCAAAACTGGTAGTTGTTGTTTGTTAGTAAAAGGCCACCACGTGGTCATCCTGCGACAATTATTTAGCACGCCTGCCACCCATTATTAGCATATGCTTTCTAGGTATAAACCATATCTACGAAAAACGCGTGTGCCAAACCGACAACTTTGTGGGTTCGGCATGCGCACACCTACATCTCACGTTAGCCCTACCCACAATGTTGTGGGTTCTAGTACATAGGTATGAACCATATCTATGCAAAATCCATATCCTGTCGGTGTATCAATGTAGGCAAAGACTTGACATTTTTTCCTCACCTGGTACTTGTGTCCTGTAGCCATTCTACGCCGTGTATCAACAATTTTTTGCTATTTATTTACTTAAAGAACATTGAAGGTGATCGCTTAGCAAGCCGCTCAGATGAACAAACACCTTGTCAAAGTGGCAACGCAAGAACAGAGTGTGGGGTTCTTGTTGGGGGGAACATCAAAGGGAGAAATCTGACGTTGATACATCTCCCCGATAAAGAGATAAGGAAGGGGGGAAAAAAGGAAAGAATTCAAAGAACAAAAGGAGGGCAATGGAGGAAATTGCATGACTTCTAAAATAAATTGCACTGCGACAGGCCCATATTTTTAGAAGTTACGCAAAAAATTCCATCACTTCCAAACTTCAATTTCATTTTCATTAATTTTTTCTTCTGGCAAACTTCTACAGTAGTGTTCGGCTTATGTCCGGTCACATAGGTAGCTAAGATTTTATAAAGAAGAAAGGGGGAAAAAGAAAGGAAAAAATTCAAAGAACAAAAGGAAGGCAATAATTCGGTATCCTCAATAACAAGAGATACATTTTAACGGGACCTACCACGATAACAATCATGGGTGCCATACCCCACAGAGATGCATAAATAGTTTAGTCATATTAGTCCTACACGCTGGTAGTCTTAGTAGTCGTAGACGAACGGAGTCGTCCGCCGGACGGACGACGTACAGACGGCTAACGGACACGGACACGAACAAGCGGTGACGTCGTCTCTGACGGCGCACCGACGCAACAATCAAAGGAGTCGTAGCATTACACATGGAAGCACTCTGTAGTATATTGCATAGTGACATTCGACTAACCCATAGAGTCCCTTGCCAACGGCATGCCTACAATCTAAGTAGTAAATATTCATCGCCTAATAGAGGAGATGTAATTAGAGCAAGGAAATAATTCAGACCATGGGCGACGAGGAGTCGTAGCTAGCCAAGACTAGGGACACCTAGTTAGAAGGCGATGATACGAGGAATCGACATATCCGAATGAATAAAATATATGCGCATTATTGCCCTATGCGCAAAAGGGGTTGTAACCTTAGTACTTTTCTAGTACTTAAGGTATATGGCATGCTCCCCCAAGATCAGCGACATTACGCTTGTTGCGTGTCTTTTACCGCCTTTTTGTGTTCTTGTGGCATGGCAGTGCTGATCGCGCACCTTCGCGGGGCTTCGTGCATTTCGCTCCGAAGTGATTTTTTTCCCTGCGCAGTGGTGTCACGCGTTGCTTGGGTTTCCTCGTCACTCCCCCATATTTTTTGGGTGGGTTGGTTGGGCTGCCCCCTTTTTCAGATTTTTCTTCCCCCGCTTTCTTTTCCATTTGTGGGATGGTTCTCTATCCCCCCTTTTCGTGAGGGCTCCATTTTTTGCTTTTTGCTTATGGACTTGAACCTCAGACTTCGTCTTTCTGCGAGTCTGTTTGTACCCCTCCTCTACTGAATTTTTCTACTTTTGTGTAGAATCGGTCGCAAATATTTGAAAGACGAAAATCTTTCGTCTCGTCAATCTTGTTGTTGGAATGAATGCAAATAGATGTAACATAGGTCTCACAATTACAATTGTCTTCTACTTTTATTTCGTCACCCCCGGGATAGGGCACAGTTTTAAAACTCCCGTTTGAAGGATGAAGACCTCCTACTCTAACCACGAGTACGCGAAGAAAGTTGCGTTGCTTCTGACTCAAGCCGCTCACGTCAACCCTCCGTTGATCCCCTTCCGTCGCGAGAAACCCAAGGACGAAGAGACTCTCCAAGACGATGAGAAGTCCAAGAAGGTCAAGATCAAGTTAGACCCAACCGATGAGGATTCGGACGAGTTCGAAACGCGTTGCTTTATCTTCGAACAAGGCGACGCCGAACGATGGGTCAAGTGGCGGATGCAGATGGACGAGTTGATTCGGGACGTCCCCTTGGACGATGGGGAAAAGAAAATCAAGTATGCGAAGGCGTTGTTGGCTGGAGAGGCAAGGCAAAGGTTCGCAGACATCGTTGCCAACCTACGTCACAACATTGAGGAGTCGGACGAAGAAGAAGAAGAAGAGACCCCGGATGACACCTTCAACGAGGCGATGCAACGAATGGGGCAGTACTACTTCGGCACCGAACACGCCTACCGCCGCCAGCGAAACTATCTACGCTATCACGTGTTCATGATGGAGATGTCATTGGCCGACTTCAAGGCCGAACTACTCCGTCAAAACAACATGCTACCTTACTTCCCAATCCCCGAAGACAAAACGAGCTGCGAGATGTTCGATGACGACGAGCTCGTGGAGATCCTCGACCGAGCGAAAAGAATCGAGTGGCAGCGAGATCTGCTCACCTCGAACATCGATCCCTTCTCGATGACGCTCGACGAGTACTACAAATACTTGGAAAAGCTCGAGGCAAAGCACGTCTTCGACGATGCGGTCCGAGCAGACAAAAAGAATAAAGAAAAGAAACACGCCGAACGATCCGAAAGCGAAAGCAAGGACGGCGGTAAGAAAAGAAAGAGAGGCAAAGACCGCAAGAAAGCCGAAAAGGGGGAAAGGAAGAAACCCTGCGAGCACTGCGGCAAGTTCCATCCGGCCCCCGACGACAAGTGTTGGAGCCTTCCTGGCAATGCCAAGGATCGCCCAAACAAGCGTCCGCGCGGAGCCCGTGAGAACATGTTCTCGGCACTCCAGATGGAGACTGTCGTGAAAGCCCTCGCTAAGAAACAAAGTAAGAAAGAGAAGGGGAAGACCAAAGCCAAAAGGCAGGTCAGTTTC
The DNA here is from genome assembly GCA_951394045.1 of Nitzschia sp. DOCU1. Lineage (NCBI taxonomy): Eukaryota > Bacillariophyta > Bacillariophyceae > Bacillariales > Bacillariaceae > Nitzschia > Nitzschia sp. DOCU1. The sequence continues at coordinate 4,099,718 of OX595985.1, forward strand.
CAGCTGAATAATTAGTCAGACAGTAGCAGTAACGAAAGTAGTGAATCCGAGAGCGACTACATCGACTACAATAGCGAAAATGAACATAGTTTTGCTATTCGAGCGTCACGCCCTGGAATAGAGCCGAATAGGAAAATTGCCGGACGGCTAACTACAGAAATAGTCGTCGAAGCGGTAAATCCTAGAGGTGAATCCTATGTCCTTAGAACTCTACTAGATACGGGTACTAGTCGTTCCATCGTTCTTAAGAACTTTGTGACGCTTAGCCAGCTCGTTCCCACTGGAAAACGAGTTACTACTTGGACTACAATGGGCGGCAAATTCAAGACGGACAAAGTCGGAATGATTCGCTTCAGGATCCCCGAACTCTCGTCTAGTAAAGAGATACACTGGCCATGTCACGTCGACGAGCACACAGATCGCGAAAGCTCACCTTACGACCTGATTCTAGGACTTGACCTATTAGCCGAATTGAAGTTTGTACTCGATTTCGAGAAACGAACGATTCGATGGGGCGATAGCGAAGTCGAGATGAAGGAAAGTGGTGTTGTGACGGATCCAGAGGCTCTACAGCTTCTGTACGAGATGTCTCAAGACGCCCCCGTTATTCAAGCGGCGGAAGAACAACAAGCTAAGATCCTTGACGCCGACTACTCCAAGGCCGAGATGGAAGAGTTTGTTGACTCACTCGACTACTTGACTAAGGAGCAGCGAGACGAGCTACTAGCTGAACTGAAGCAGCACCCCACACTATTCGGTGGCGGACTAGGTAAACTTAAAATAGATCCTATTCGTCTAGAGCTAAAAGAAGGAGCAAAGCCGTATCATGCTAAGCCATTCGGCATTCCTCATGCATACGAGCAAACGACGCGAAAAGAGATCGAACGATTCGAAAAACTTGGAGTCTGGAAGCGTGTCAACCAATCCACATGGACGGCCGGCACGTTCATTCAACCGAAGAAAACGGGCGATGTGCGCGTACTTACAGATTTTCGGAAACTCAACGAATATCTTGTGCGCAAGCCGCACCCACTGCCAAAGATCAACGAGTTATTGCAAAAACTCCAGGGCTTTAAATGGGCAACGGCTATTGACCTCAGCATGGGCTATTATCACATTCCAATGGATAAGTACAGCCAAGGCCTCCTTAGGATGTTGGCTCTCCCACTGACTCTGGTTTCAATAGGAACCGATCATTAAGATCGTTCAGGATTGACTTTGGATCGTGAGAGACACACAGCAAGTCGTCAGTATACACAAGTAAATACTCATAATATTTCTCCCTGTTCGGGTGCAACGCCTCACGACGCCAGACATCCATATCGGCGCGGCATGGAATAAATTGCATTTCTTCCCTCACAACCTTTGCACAATGAGACCTCCATGAAAATCCTGCAGACGACAATCCATAGAGTGCCTTGATGATCACAGCTGTCCAACCCTGGAGAGAGCCGAACTCCGGACCTAGGATTGTGTGAACCTTTTCTGCGCAGGGCGCATGCAAGTAAGCTCCTGCGATATCGGCAGACAAAATGTTAAGACCATTCAAAGCGGCAATGAGGAATGCAATCCGGATACTTTCCCGTGTCACTACCGACGCATATGTAATTGATGACGGCGCCTCGGTCTGATCGCCTCTTGCGCAGATCCGGGCCTTTCTTGTCAGATCCATTTTAACATCAAAAATAATCATCAGGTCGATCTGCTGCGACCCGACTGGCGGTTGTTCATTGTCTTCGAGAACTTTTAAGGCAGGCAGCACAGTTTTAACTTCCTTGGCCATCGCCTTCTCCCACAGGTCAGTACCGGTTTCAGCATCAATAGCTCGTGCCCGGGCCACGTCCATGGGCCCCGGGATTTCAATTCCAAATTTCTCATTTTTGCAACGAATCGCGCGACGTTTGACCGCTTTCAAAATCCGATCACGTTTTCGGAGAGTATAGGGAACCCACCAAGCAAACACCGGTTCTTCAACAAGTTTATTCGCAACGGCATACTCCGCCAGTTGCACCGGATAGCCCTCTTTCGCATCCTTCAGCGAGAGCCATTCAGTCGATCCATCAACCATTTCGGCACAGACTATCCATCCTTTCGTTGTTCTCTTGGGTATTCTCTGGCCATGACGCTCAATCCAAGCATCATCTTTCGACAAGGCACTCCCATCATGCTTGTGGTCGACAAACTCTTTCAAATGCATGACGGTGTAGCCTTCATCATCAACTGTGGCATAAATCGCTTCCGCGATCTGGTTAGCATTGTACGCTTCAACATGACCATCATCAAACTCAACTTCGTAGACGCTCGTGTCCAGAATAGGATTGTCATGGTAGAAACCAATGAATTTCCCATCAGGGCCACGCTTCCGGCCCTTCACGATACCTGTGAAGAACGAATTACCATCACCCGAGGCCATACGAACCTTTGACGACACATATTTGTCAAATGCGAGCTGGTCCTCTTCCTCATCAACTGGAGGCGGTTCCCATTGCTGGAATTTCCGCTCCCTTTCTTCTTCATCGTCGTCGTATCTCTCATATTCCGGAACGGTTGCCTCGACACAGATAAACCGATCATCCTCTTCCTCCGGCTCGACAGAAATCCCTTTTATTCGATTACCAAGCGACACCTTTAACTTTTCAGTGAACTCCTTTTTCGTTTGCTTAATGTCCTCGGAGCGATGCTCCTCGGGCAACAGCGGAATGACTGAAGTACGGTGCAAAATTGTCCCCTTCGAGGTCAGCACGGCGAAGCAGAGCTCGTCTCCAATGTCAAAACTTGGGCCAAGCCACCGAGTGAGCTGCTTTTTTGGTTGGGCTGATTCTGCCGGCGACCGAGACCAACACCAATCGTAGAACACAAAGTCCACGAGATGTGAAATATCCGCTGTATTACCTGTAATAATTGTAGTGGCGCATTCACCTTCTTGCTCGGGGTGATTTAAAACAGTGTGAGATCGTTGTTCGCAACAAGTCATAAAGCATCTGTCCCACAAAACAGCTGGTACGTTACGTGAGGTCATCGTCCTTTCATACAATCGGGTAACTTCCCGTATTGTGTCCTCTGCTCTTGCTTGGTTATGCATGTAAGGCTCCACCGGATAAATAGGAACCTGCGCCTTTTGACATCGCCTCAAGAATTCTCCTTGTGTTAACGTAGTAGCCGAATCCGGAATGATCGCCTCAGGAAATCCGAATGCACGAAATAATTTATCCAGCGATGTATGAGCATCTTTTTCTTGTCGCAATGGGAAAGCTCGGCACCATTGAAATATCGTAGCATAAACTTGGAGGGAAGTAGTCCCCTCAAGCGATGTGCAGGGACCAAATTTCGTGTCGGTATACATAGAACCTTGGATACCGGAGCTGATAATGGGAGGGCTGAAATAAATGGTCCCCTGAGACCTTGCTCCAGTCTCTGACGGCACGTTGAGTCGTTTTGTTAAGCGTTCGTTGCGCGGCTTCAATCGAGATTCTCCAACGACGCGCTAGGGCATCTGCCTTAACCAACGTAGTTTTAGCAGCGGTCTTCACTCCCGATAAAGTAGCTGAAACTTTGTTCCCTAGGAACGCCGAAAGAGCCTGATTTTGTAACGTTGATGCAACATTGAAAGCCGACACAAGGCGCTTCGTCACGACAGAGTCGAGATTGTGAAAATTGTTGCCGCCGACCGTTTGTCGCAGATGTTCCTCTGTGTCGTTGCAATGAGGATCAGATGGTTTCCACTCCAATTCACTCGTCATTCGAACGTGAATATTGTTCACCGGATCGGTGGCCTCTTCTCTCGAGGGCTTTCTGCATGGAAAGAACGAAAAGGGTTTGTCATACTGCAGAGGGATCCGCAGATCAGCAGTCCCCTCAATGATACAATGGTCCGTTGACTTTCGCTGAGCCGACGGAATTCTTAACAACGGAACATCATTAACAATCAGCTGGTTTTCTCGCAATTGATCCGGGCATAGCAGATGGCAACCCATACCCGGAACGACCAAAACATGGTCAAACAACAAAATAAAAGGTTGATAGGTGAGAGGGCAGTCGTACGCAACAGCGACCAAACACTCGCGAACTTTTGAAATTGGGCCCATCGAAGCATGAAACCCATTCACTTCAATATCATATTGGTAAACATATAACACATAACATCCGCTCTCAGAGAAAGCGCAAGTATCCGCATGAGAATCGAGCTCACATCTCCACACCGAAACCACAGCTCCAGACGACGACGTTGCAATACGGTGCAAGGATGCAGCTCTTCTTCCTAGTCAGTTGCTCCCGCCGTTGTTTCGATTTCCATTATTATTTCGCCTGGTCATATTGTCCCCCATGTTGTTGTTATTATTATTGTTCGTCGCTGGAGTGGTCGATGCTTCATTCAAATTCGAGGTAAAAGAATTTCCACCGGAAGATTGGGTAGAAGAAACATTTCTTTCACGATTACGGGCGCGTTGTTCATTCACATAGTCTCGTTCCTCCCTGGTAAAAGTAGCCCAGATAGTTGGAGGGTACGACCCATTGTTCAGCAGGTGTCCTGACTCAGAGAAGCGACCGCCGCCACCACGACCACGACCTCCGCGACCGCGCCTGCCGCCACGGCCTCTCCCCTGATTCCTGCTCCCTCTTCCGCCTCTTCCTGAGGCATTGTATCCTCGGCCACCTCCACGGCCTGAATTATCATTTTGTGTCACGGACGAAATATTACGAGGCAAGGGATTACATGAAGCCGACGATTCGTTAGCAGCGAGTTGCCCGCTCAAGAAATCAACGGCAAGCTGATAGTCGTTCGAGCGATGATCATCCCCAGCAATTAATCCTTTTGCGACCTGGAGCTTCGGATCGGTGATAGCATCCAGGAGAGTACGAACTTTGGAGTTTTCACTCCTAGCCTCACCATGGTCAGCCAAATCGGTGAAGGCAGAAGTTAAACGAGCAACGAAGCCCTGCCAGGTAAAGTTGCGTGCTTTACCATTCCAGAACGTTGTGGCGATAACACGATCAGCTTCCAATTTCAATTGATTAACGTGGCTTGCCCCAGTATACTGGGACTTGATGGCATGGTAAGCGGCCCGACCATTCTTGGTCGAGGCATTGCCCTTCACGAAAGACCATGCTTCAGTGCCATGAGTAACATGACGGACCATCAGCCACAGTTTCTCGTTGTTGGCTGTATAAACAGCTCCGCTCCGTTGTGAGATGCACGACGAATAAGCTCTTGGTGGAACAAGGGCTGGCCATATCCAAGCGGGTGATTTGCAGGGTCTGGAACATTGACATCGGTACGAACAAGGTAGGCCAATGGAAGTCTCTCCAAACCGTAAGACGAGTGGACCCACGCTTCCATGTTTTCAATAGTTTCACGCGCCTTCTTGGAGGTAGCGAACTTTTCGGGGAAGTCGGGATTCCCAGCAGCAATCACCTCATCAATCTGCAGCTTGTACTGCCACAAGGTTTTCAAAGCGTTACGGGTTGCGGCAGCAGCATTCCAAGGGCGACCAACAGCATACAAATAACGAAGATAATAGGCGAGTTGTTTCAAATGCAAAGCATGGTTCTGGCCAATGAGGACCCCAGGGTTGGGGTTGCCACCAACCTGTCCCCCAGGACGACGAATGGTAGCACACAAACGATCAACATCATCATCGGTCAGTTGACGAAACTCCTCAGGGTCATCAAAACCTTGGTCGGTGACAGCCGTGGACTGGGTTCCATCAAAACCAAGGGTGTGCCATACCCCACAGAGATGCGTAAATAGTTTAGTCATATTAGTCCTACACGCTGGTAGTCTTAGTAGTCGTAGACGAACGGAGTCGTCCGCCGGACGGACAACGTACAGACGGCTAACGGACACGGACACGAACAAACGGTGACGTCGTCGCTGACGGCGCACCGACGCAACGATCAAAGCAGTCGTAGCGTTACACATGGAAGCGCTCTGTAGTATATTGCATAGTAACATTCGACTAACCCATAGAGTCCCTTGCCAACGGCATGCCTACAATCTAAGTAGTAAATATTCATCGCCTAATAGAGGAGATGTATTTAGAGCAAGGAAATAATTCAGACCATGGGCGACGAGGAGTCGTAGCTAGCCAGGACTAGGGACGCCTAGTTAGAAGGCGACGATACGAGGAATCCACATATCCGAATGAATAGAATATATGCGCGTTATTTACGCGCGGGGAAAGGCGTTCACAAAATGAATGATCGGTCGCAAATATTTGAAAGACGAAAATCTTTCGTCTCGTCAATCTTGTTGTTGGAATGAATGCAAATAGATGTAACATAGGTCTCACAATTACTATTGTCTTCTACTTTTATTTCGTCACCCCCGGGATAGGGCACAGTTTTAAAACTCCCGTTTAAAGGATGAAGACCTCCTACTCCAACCACGAGTACGCGAAGAAAGTTGCGTTGCTTCTGACTCAAGCCGCTCACGTCAACCCTCCGTTGATCCCCTTCCGTCGCGAGAAACCCAAGGACGAAGAGATTCTCCAAGACGATGAGAAGTCCAAGAAGGTCAAGATCAAGTTAGACCCAACCGATGAGGATTCGGACGAGTTCGAAACGCGTTGCTTTATCTTCGAACAAGGCGACGCCGAACGATGGGTCAAGTGGCGGATGCAGATGGACGAGTTGATTCGGGACGTCCCCTTGGACGATGGGGAGAAGAAAATCAAGTATGCGAAAGCGTTGTTGGCTGGAGAGGCAAGGCAAAGGTTCGCAGACATTGTGGCCAACCTACGTCACAGCATTGACGAGTCGGATGAAGAAGAAGAAGAGACCCCGGATGACACCTTTAACGAGGCGATGCAACGAATGGGGCAGTACTACTTCGGAACCGAACACGCCTACCGCCGCCAGCGAAACTATCTACGCTATCACGTGTTCATGATGGAGATGTCGTTGGCCGACTTCAAGGCTGAACTACTCCGTCAAAACAACATGCTACCTTACTTCCCGATCCCCGAAGACAAAACGAGCTGTGAGATGTTCGACGACGACGAACTCGTGGAGATCCTCGACCGAGCGAAAAGGATCGAGTGGCAGCGAGACCTGCTCACCTCGAACATCGATCCCTTCTCGATGACGCTCGACGAGTACTACAAATACTTGGAAAAGCTCGAGGCCAAGCACGTCTTCGACGATGCGGTCAGAGCAGATAAAAAGAACAAAGAAAAGAAAAACGCCGAACGATCCGAAAGCGAAAGCAAGGACGGCGGTAAGAAAAGAAAGAGAGGCAAAGACCGCAAGAAAGCCGAAAAGGGGGACAGAAAGAAGCCCTGCGAGCACTGCGGCAAGTTTCATCCGGCCCCCGACGACAAGTGCTGGAGCCTTCCTGGCAATGCCAAGGATCGCCCAAACAAGCGTCCGCGTGGAGCCCGTGAGAACATGTTCTCGGCACTCCAGATGGAGACTGTCGTGAAAGCCCTCGCTAAGAAACAAAGTAAGAAAGAAAAAGGGAAGACCAAAGCCAAAAGGCAGGTCAGTTTCCAGCTGAATAATTAGTCAGACAGTAGCAGTAACGAAAGTAGTGAATCCGAGAGCGACTACATCGACTACAATAGCGAAAATGAACATAGTTTTGCTATTCGAGCGTCACGCCCTGGAATAGAGCCGAATAGGAAAATTGCCGGACGGCTAACTACAGAAATAGTCGTCGAAGCGGTAAATCCTAGAGGTGAATCCTATGTCCTGAGAACTCTACTAGATACGGGTACTAGTCGTTCCATCGTTCTTAAGAGCTTTGTGACGCTTAGCCAGCTCGTTCCCACTGGAAAACGAGTTACTACTTGGACTACAATGGGCGGCAAATTCAAGACGGACAAAGTCGGAATGATTCGCTTCAGGATCCCCGAACTCTCGTCTAGTAAAGAGATACACTGGCCATGTCACGTCGACGAGCACACAGATCGCGAAAGCTCACCTTACGACCTAATTCTAGGACTTGACCTATTAGCCGAATTGAAGTTTGTACTCGATTTCGAGAAACGAACGATTCGATGGGGCGATAGCGAAGTCGAGATGAAGGAAAGTGGTGTTGTGACGGATCCAGAGGCTCTACAGCTTCTGTACGAGATGTCTCAAGACGCCCCCGTTATTCAAGCGGCGGAAGAACGACAAGCTAAGATCCTTGACGCCGACTACTCCAAAGTTGAGATGGAAGAGTTTGTTGACTCACTCGACTACTTGACCAAGGAGCAGCGAGACGAGCTACTAGCTGAACTGAAGCAGCACCCCACACTATTCGGAGGCGGATTAGGTAAACTTAAAATAGATCCTATTCGTCTAGAGTTAAAAGAAGGAGCAAAGCCGTATCATGCTAAGCCATTCGGCATTCCTCATGCGTACGAGCAAACGACGCGAAAAGAGATCGAACGATTCGAAAAACTTGGAATCTGGAAGCGTGTCAGCCAATCCACATGGACGGCCGGCACGTTCATTCAACCGAAGAAAACGGGCGATGTGCGCGTACTTACAGATTTTCGGAAACTCAACGAATATCTTGTGCGCAAGCCGCACCCACTGCCAAAGATCAACGAGTTATTGCAAAAACTCCAGGGCTTTAAATGGGCAACGGCTATTGACCTCAGCATGGGCTATTATCACATTCCAATGGATAAGTACAGCCAAGGCCTCCTCGGTACTGTAATGCCGTGGGGCTTATATCAGTACCAGGTGCTGCCGATGGGTATATCCAATGCCCCTGAAATTTTCCAAAGGTTCATGATGCGTCTCCTTGGTGACCTGGAGTACGTACAAGTCTACATGGATGATATATTGATAACGAGCAAAGGCACATTTAGCGACCATGTCGCAAAGCTCAAAGAGGTTCTCGCACGACTCGAACAAGCTGGTTTCCGCGCGAATGTACGCAAATGCAAATTTGCTGCCGACCGCGTTGAGTACCTAGGCTACGAGATTTCCCGTAACGGTATCCATCCCCAACCTAAGAAAGTGGAAGCGATACTGAAGATGCAGCCGCCGCAAACGAAGCGACAACTGAGACGTTTCTTAGGCATGGTAAATTACTACCGTGATATGTGGCGGAAGCGATCGCACATACTGGCGCCGCTAACGGCGTTATGTTCCAAGTCAGTCCCGTGGAAATGGACTCCCGAATGCAATGAATCATTCGAATCGATCAAACGAGCAGTAGCGCGAGAGACGCTGTTGAACTTCCCCGACTTCAACAAAGAATTCCACATATATACGGATGCTAGCGATTATCAATTGGGCGCCGTAATTATGCAAGACGGAAAGCCATTGGCGTTCTATAGTCGGAAGTTGAACTCCGCCCAAAAGAATTATACGACAGGCGAACAGGAGCTGCTAAGTATAGTCGAGACGCTTAAGGAATTTAGGAATATTCTCCTTGGTCAAAAGCTGGTAGTACACACGGACCACCTAAATATTCTGTACAACAAGATGCCAAGCTCCCGAGTGGTTCGCTGGCGTCTTCTGTTGGAAGAGTACGGTGCTACGTTCGTGCATGTCAAAGGCGAAGACAATGTAGTCGCGGACACACTGTCGCGACACCCGAATAGTGACCCAGATGTCGAGTCGACAGAGGAGGTTCCCATTGGGAAACAAATGTCGTATTGTATGTCGCATCATCCAAGAGATGACGACGACTACGAGATCTCCTATGCCGACCTCGTGACCGCGGAAGATATCGCGGCAGAAGAAGGATTCGCACTGAGTCCAAAGGTAGTAGCGTACTACCAAAAGAAAGACCTTGATCTAATGCGAAAAGCCAGACGAGCTCCCTCTAAATACACCAAGATCAAACTAGAAGGTGTAGATGTTATAGCTAAGTACGGTAAAGTAGTAGTACCGGCTGCACTACAAGATAGGATAGTCGAAAGCTACCACGACTTGCTACAACACCCAGGCATGACACGAATGGAAGCGACAATACGCCACGTATTCGATTGGCGAGGATTGCGAGAGAAAGTCGAGCAACACGGTCGCACGTGCAAGATATGTCAGTTGACGAAGAAGCAACGGAAAGAATATGGCCATCTGCCGCCGAAAGAAGCGGAGACAATACCATGGAAGCGCGTGAACGTAGACATGGTAGGACCATACACCGTGCGAACTCCGAAAGGAGTACGCGAGCTCTTAGCGATGACCATGATCGACCCAGTCACGGGTTGGTTTGAAATAGCACCACTGCCTAAACCTGATAGCTACGAGTGCCAGAAGGTATTCGATGCTTATTGGTTGGCGAGGTACCCGAGACCTCAACAAGTGGGCGTAGATAATGGTTCAACATTCAAACGCTACTTCAACGACTTATGTAAGAACTATGGCCTGGAGAGGAAGCCCTCAACAGAATACAATCCCCAAAGTAACGGCGTAATAGAGCGTGTACACCAAGTATTAGGAAACGCGTTACGTAACTTCGAATTAGAGGAACGAGAACTCGACGAAACGAACCCATGGGATGAGTTCCTCACTGCCGCCGCCTTCGCGATTAGGAGTACGCACCACACGACCCTACAGGCATCCCCAGCGCAGTTAGTATTCGGCAGGGATATGTTTCTCCCAGTACCGTTTGTGGCAGACTGGGCGCCTATTAGGCTACGCAAGCAGAAGATCATCGATGCTTCCAATAAACGAGAAAACTCAAAGAGAATCCAGCATCAGTACAATGTCGGCGATCGCGTGCTGCTCACTACACCCGGAAAATTACCGAAAGTACGGAGTCCGCGTACCGGACCCTACAATGTAGTGAATGTACATGACAATGGAACCGTGACCATTCAAAATGGCCCCGTACAGCAACGAGTTAACATCAGACGGATTACACCGTACTGGACAAAGTAACCGAACTGTTCCATAGGGAAGCGGGTGCCATACCCCACAGAGACGCGTAAATAGTTTAGTCATATTAGTCCTACACGCTGGTAGTCTTAGTAGTCGTAGACGAACGGAGTCGTCCGCCGGACAGACAACGTACAGACGGCTAACGGACACGGACACGAACAAACGGTGACGTCGTCGCTGACGGCGCACCGACGCAACGATCAAAGCAGTCGTAGCGTTACACATGGAAGCGCTCTGTAGTATATTGCATAGTAACATTCGACTAACCCATAGAGTCCCTTGCCAACGGCATGCCTACAATCTAAGTAGTAAATATTCATCGCCTAATAGAGGAGATGTATTTAGAGCAAGGAAATAATTCAGACCATGGGCGACGAGGAGTCGTAGCTAGCCAGGACTAGGGACGCCTAGTTAGAAGGCGACGATACGAGGAATCCACATATCCGAATGAATAGAATATATGCGCGTTATTTACGCGCGGGGAAAGGCGTTCACAAAATGAATGATCGGTCGCAAATATTTGAAAGACGAAAATCTTTCGTCTCGTCAATCTTGTTGTTGGAATGAATGCAAATAGATGTAACATAGGTCTCACAATTACTATTGTCTTCTACTTTTATTTCGTCACCCCCGGGATAGGGCAGGGTGGCCTCAAGGTAATTACGAAAAGCGACAGCAGCAGCCATGTTGATCAGAGACAATTGTGATACGACAGTACGTTAACGAAAGATCCTTTTGATATCTTTTCGGAGGATTTTCCAGCATTGGTGAGATCGGCACATCTCTCTGCTCAGTCACATATTCTGTCAAGCAAGACCGCAGTGGCCATATGGTAACGACAATCGCTGATCAGGCGATGCGCCCCACAGGCGTGCTTAAAAGGGTATACTTCGTGCATTGCACATTTTTCTCTCTTAAATACCCGTGCCGTTAACCCCCGAATGCAGGGTTTGTATTTAGGTGCGTCCACCTAGTTGGCGCGCGCATACCAGCCCATATGCGAGCATGGCAGCATGATCGCCAGTTTTGCCGCGTCGGATGCAAAACACGAAACGACGACCATGGGCTTTCCTTTTTGCCTCTTTGCGCCGAATCTCCTCATCATCTTTATGGAGAAACAGATATTGTCGTAGCCTTCCCAGGCTGTACCGAGTCTACTGGGTCTGATAAACCATTAAATCTAGCAAGGAGTGGCGGACGATTCAGGCACGAACACACGATACGATGGATGGTGATTCAAACATTGGACGAAAGAAAATTGTGACCTTACTTTTATCTCGCGGGCATTTCCAGTCCCGCCTGAGTCCCTAATCTTGGCGACTATCACGGGGAATTAACGGGTGGAGGCGGTGGTGGGCCCCCAGGTGGTGGTGGTGGAGGTGGACCTCCTCCAGCCAATCCAGTGGCTGCACCACAAAATCCCCCTGTCCCTCCACAACGTTTCCTCCTCACTCCATGGGATGGAGAAATTGACTTGACCACTCGTCATGGTCAAAGAATGTGGGAGGAAGGAATCGAGGCTATGGATAGGAAGTTCACAGGAACCGCAAAGGACCTACCCCGTTTCATGGGTGATCTCAAAGTGCGAGTCCTCAAGTGCCGTTACAACTACATTGTTAATTTCGGCAATCTAAGCCTCTTGTCTGATCACGGACAAATTCCATTGGCAACTGTTCGAGCTGCTCGCGATGCCTTCAAGGCCAGGGGCGCACCCACCACCTTAGCAGAAGCTCAAGAGGGAATTCATCGTTTAATGATGTTCCACTTTCTTTACGATTCATTGGAAAATTACCCCCTCAAGAAAATCCAGAATCAACTGGACGACATCAATGAAGATGGTCCTATGTTGTTAAAGATCATTCTCAAGTCTATTTTTTTCTAATGCGACAACGTTCTCGATCAAAGAAAAACTCTTCAATTTGGATATGAAGAGGTACAAGCACAACGTTCAAGCCTTGAATCAGGATGTCCGTGAAAAGATGGTTGATCTCATTGCAGCAGGTCACAGAGCCGACGATACCGAGCTTGTGATCAATTTGTTTTGTGCCTACAATACAAGCACGAACGAGGACTTCAAGACAGCTGTTGCTTTCTGGCGCAATCAGTGGGAAACTAACGAGTTCACAGATCCTGAAGTTCTCATGGAAAAGGCTGATGAAAAGTACACTTCGCTCCGGGACTTTGGGTCCTGGGGAAAGAAGTCAGCAAAACACAAGCAAATCGTTGCTTTGACCTCGCAAATCAAATCGCTAAAAGATGGAGCCTCTTCAAAGGAGAAGAAAGGCACCGGCGGTAAAAAGGGGTCTAGCGACACCGAGCAGAAGCACTCGTGGAAAAAGGATCGCTCTCTCTCTACCACCACGGAGCTCAAGCGAAACGACAAGACGTATAAATGGTGCCCTGGGCCTGGACATGGTGGTACCGCAATGTGGGTACTCCACGAACCACGAACTTGCAAAGACTATGGCAAGGAAAAGAAATCCAAGTCGAACAAGGTTACTTTCAAGGAAAATGGCAATGACAATGCCAGCGCTACCGGTTACAATAAATCAGCTTTGACCGGAATGATGAAGCGCAACAACAAAGATCTCTCTGACGATGAGGTCACTTCCAAGCTTGAAGCCATCTTGGCTGTCATGCAGTCTTGAAGGGGACGCCTGTGGGAAGCCATGGTGGCATCCTGCAGGCTCATCTGGCGACTAGCTTGGCTAGTTTGCATCTTTGTGAAGCTTTGTGTGTTTGCATACTTTAATGTGGGCGAACCAAATCTGTATATGGTTTACTCATTGTTTTCGAGACACAAGCATGCTCCACGAAAGATCAGGCCAGCCCGTCGGCCCCCGATATCAATTTGTACGCTATCACTTGGCTCTGTTCTAGAACCCATCCTGTTATTTCTTGTAATTGGATCATGTCTCCTTTACCGGCGACCGCCCAACAAGTTCTTTGCCCTGCCAAACGACATCATTATTGCTGTGGCTCCTAAAGGGGCGAATCTTCGAAGATTTCTGCGTATTATCGTTTTCACGATCCTGACTTTACTCCTAATGAGCCAATTGCCCGACATTTCATTCCAAGAATTGTTCAAAGTATGGAAGGCTCCGCACTCAAGCTGTGAGCATGAACATTGCGCATTCATGGCAATGCTTGAAAAGGAGAGCTTGCCCCGTTTGATCGGTGACTGGGACTCCGATTCCAATCCAATAGTCATTGACTCGGCTTGCTCCGCCTCCCTGACACCCTTCAAGAGTGACTTGCGGAACATCAAACCCCACAAGTCATCAGTAACAGGGTTTGGCGTGAGCAATATCACGCATGTTGGCGAGGTATCTTGGTGTGTTAAAGACATCAATGGCAACAACGTCTATCTCGAAGACGATACTTGCTACTATGCTCCAAACGCTCCGTATCGGTTGCTTTGCCCTCACAACTGGAAAAAATGCTGCAACAAGAAACGGTACGATGCGGGAGAAACAGAGGGAGATCAAGCAACTTTCATGCTGTCTCCCAATGTCATGGACAATGACTACGTTCTATCTTGGAATCGTGGAAAAACCCTGGTGACATGCAAGATTGATCCTTTGAACAATCTGCCTACTGTTTACACTATGGGCGAATATCGCGAGTTCAAGGCCTTTGTCTCGGCATTCCACGCCTTCCCAAACGTTATCGAGGATGACGATGACAACGAAATGGGAGAAACCATGTCAATTGTTGCCGATTCTGTCGACGACACCGTTCAGGATCACGAAGAAGAAAGTTTTATAACACCATCGAAAGCAAAGAGGGTGGATTTTTCTGTTGGTCCGAATCAAAAGGAACCAACTGTTTTAATTGATGATCCGATTACTCATCGAGATGAAGAACTCTTTCTTTCCTGGCATCTCAAGCTCGGTCATGCCCCCTATCAATATATTCGTTGAGCTGCACAGCTCGGAATCCTGCCACCCAAGCTGAAGAAAATTCGGAACGTCGTATGCCCTGCATGCATGTATGGGAAACAAAAGCGACGACCGTGGCGGACCAAAGGATCAGTTGAACAACAAGGAAAGATCAAGAAGGCAACTCGCCCAGGCGAATGCGTCTCGGTTGATCAATTAATTTCCGGCGTTCCAGGTCTCGTGGGACAATCGACCGGCAAGTTGACGAAGAATCGATACATGGTGGCCACGATTTTTGTGGACCACTACTCCGATCTTGACTATGTTCATGTGCAAGCCTCTACTTCTGCAGACGATACTATCGAAGCGAAACAAGCCTTTGAGAAATTTGCACTCGATCGTGGGGTCAAAATCGAACAATATCATGCCGATAATGGCATTTTTGCATCTAGAGGTTTCAGGGAAGAGGTGCACCGCTGTGGCCAAAAGCTGACCTTTTGTGGGGTTGGTGCTCACCATCAAAATGGAGTGGCCGAACGGCGCATTCAAGACCTCACCGACTCCACTCGAGCAATGCTAGCTCATGCCTCTCATCGCAATCCTGCTGTGACTGCTCATTTGTGGCCCTATGCTTTGCGGCATGCCAGCTACACAAGACGAATCCTGCCCCGCAATGGGCATAGCAAGAGTCCTGAAGAGTTCTTCACAAGAGCTCCTGTTCGTCCGACAACAAAATATTTGCATCCCTTTGGTTGCCCCGTTTATGTTCTGCAAGCAGCGCTTCAAAGCGGGGGAACACAACCAAAGTGAAATGATCGATCGAGAGTTGGCATTTATTTGGGCCATTCAGCCCAGCATGCACCAAGTGTCGCACTCATTTTGAATCCGACAACTGGCTACGTGTCGCCACAATTTCATTGCATCTATGATAACAAGTTTGACACTCCAAGTCGTGACAAAAAATTTTCTCAGCTATGGGCCGACAAGGCCGGATTATCAGAGGAGCCTGAACAAGAACCTTCATTTGATTTCCCTTCAAACGATTATTTAGGCAAAGCAATCCCAACGCATTTGCAGATTCCTTTTGAGCCTCCCGTTCCGGCAGTCGAAGAGCTGCCAACGCAAGACGAGTATAATTTCCCAATTCCCTATGATGAAGGAGATGATGCTCCGAATGAAAATCAAGATTCGGTTCTTGACGAATTTGATGATGACCAGCCTGATCAAGAACCCCCAAATCCCATGCAAGAGCAAGAGGGAGCAATTCAGTCTCCATTCTTTGCTGATGAACCGATTAGAACAACGAGAAGTGGCCGTGTGATTCAACGAACTCGCCGGCTTGCAGAGTCCAAACTGTTACCAAGACTTCGTTCTCTGGTCTCTGTTGTTCATCATGTGTCAAATGTGTTGTCTCGATTGGACGATGACAGCCTCAATGAGCTGACAAAGTTCGTTGCTTTTCCAGCAAGTTTGGCAGACAACAACACGATGTACCTCAAGGAAGCGATGCGGAAACCAGACAAAGACAAGTTTCTGGAAGCCATGGTCAAGGAAATTGACGATCATACTCGCCAAGGACATTGGAGGGTGACGACTAAAGCTGAAATGCGTTCAAGGGGCTACAACTACAGGCCAATCATGGCAATTTGGTCCTTTAAACGCAAGCGCAATCCATTTGGTGAAATTACCAAGTACAAGCTCGCCTCTGTTGCCACGGAGGCCAAACCATCAAAGGCGTTCACTATGAAGAATCTTTCTCTCCAGTGGTTGCTTGGTCAACTGTCCGACTCATGCTTACACTTTCCGAAGTCTACGGATGGCATGCGAGACAGATTGATTTTGTTCTTGCTTTCCCACAGGCAAAGGTCAAAACGGACATTTACATGAATGTACCGGAAAAATTTCGTGTCAATTCCAAAGGGGCAATGATCCTCGATGAAAAGGCCCCTCATCCTTCGAAGCAAGACTCTTGTGTGAAGTTAATTCAAAACGTTTATGGATTGGTCGATGCCAGTTTGACCTGGCATCAGCACATTTCCAAGGGCCTTGAGGATTTTGGATTCAAAAGAAGCCAAACGGATCCATGCCTGTTTATTAAAGGCAACCTTTTGTTCAACCTTTATGTTGATGATGCCGTCTGTTTGACGCCAAACAAAGCAGATGCAGACAAGCTGATTGTTGACCTTGCAAACAAGGGCTACATCCTTACAGATGAAGGCCCACTGTCGGCCTATCTCCGAATTCAGGTTGAGCGATTGAGTGAGAACCGAATCTCAATGAAGCAACCAGCATTTATTGATCGAATAATCAAGCAATGCAATCTCAAAGATCAACGAATGCACGACACACCAGCCGATACAATTTTGCACCGTGATGAAGAGGGGGCAGAAAGAAAGACTGAGTTTCATTACCGTTCCATTATCGGACAACTCAATTATTTGGCGGCAACCACAAGGCCAGAGATCACATTTGCCGTTCATCAATGCGCATGATTCTGTTCGAATATGGACGTGACTTGAGGTCAATCTAGTCATCTACGCGCGAGGTGCGCATCGGTCATCGATATTGGAAATCAGGATACGTAAGCCGACAATGGCACAATTTAGTCTTGGTCTAACAAGGAAAGGTTGTCTTTAGCTTTACAGTAGCTTATCATTACAAGGAAACAAGTAAGTCACAGGAAACTTTACACAGTTTATCAGACCCAGGACGCTTTGGTGGGTTTCGAAGGTAGTAAGGAAAAAGAAAGAGTTTTCGAGGAGAACAAGGAAACAGGGCTACAAGGCAATTAGGCAATGCCAGGGACTGATCACCCCATACGGCGCCCGAGACACCCACAATTGAGGTGTAAAACTGCTTCGAAGTTGCGGCCCTGGTGCCACTTTTAATGCAACTCTCAGTGGGCAGGCTCGAGGTACAACAAAAGGAATATACAGAAAGGGTCTTTGACCCAAACTCAGGACAAAAGGCGACTAGGAAACGTGCGGATCGGGCTCCGGCCCACCGTTTTATTGACTAACATATTACTGTTTGCGCACAAATTAAGGAAACATGGTTAACGATGCGACAGTTGCTCAGGCGAACGCCTACTTCAACGCTAATGGCGGGGCGAACGTGGACGATGTTCCTTTCATTTTGCACGATGTGCTTGGTTTGAGTCGCATGCAGGCCTTTCAGGTTCATTTGCAAGGCATCAACGATTTGGAGGACATGATTGGATTTACTGACAAGGAGTGGAGTGACATGGGAGGAAACATGAAGCCGAAGCTTAATGCGATTGGGATCAAGAAGTTGCAAATCCTCGCATTTTGGGTACGCGATTTGAATTCGCGTGGTGCAGCTTTGCATGCGGAGGACTTCAACGAACAGGCGTATTCGGACGCTAAGAACCGATACAATTTAGGAATTCAGGAGAAGGAGGCAGGAAATGATGCTGATGAGATTAAAATGCCCGGGAAACTCAAGCCTGAGAAGTGGATTGATTGGGAGAAAGATTTCATAAATCATTTGGAAAGCATAAAGGGCGCTAGCAACGTCCCATTGTCCTACGTGGTCCGCGATGATAACGACCCAGACAGGGACGATACCTTGCCGTTTTGGAGCGCTACACTCGAGGGTAGAGTATTCAAGAAAGACGCGGAGGTGGTATTCCGCAAGATTATGCAGTGCGTGATTGGTACGGACGCCTATCATTGGGTGAAAGGTAACGAAAAGCACAAGGACGGTAGGATGACGATGCAGGATCTCAGGTCCCACTACGATGGGCCAGATATGAAACAGCGTCGTTTGGAACAGGCTCGCTATCAAGTCGAGCATTTGCACTGGCGCAACGAACAGAGTAAGAGTTTTGAGTCATACGTCTCGGATCTTAAGTCGGCGTTTGAAACCATGAGGAAATATGGACGTCCTATTACAGGCGAGGAACAGGTTGAAAAGTTGACTCGCGGCATCAATTCTAATGCGCCTGAATTTAAGGCTACGGTTGAGTATATCATGTTGGACAGGAATTTGCGAGCTGATTTTGACAAAAGTGCTGCTACGCTCAGTGATACTTTGCGTCGTGCTCACCCTGCCATGTTTGAACGAGGTGGTGGATACAAACGTGCTAACAGGCACATTTCACAGGCAAGCAACGATGGTCCAAATAACCGAGGCGGCCGCGGTCGAGGTGGCCGTGGTGGAGGTCGCGAAGGAAGAGGCGGTCGAGGAGGCAGATCCTCTAACCGCATCCCAGGAGTCCCGCAATCTTATGCTGGAGTGGACCTTTCCGATCCGCACCGATACATGACTGAGGCAGAGTGGTGGAGCTTGACTCCCGCTATTCGCTACGCAATTCAAACCGACCCAAACCGCGCTAAGGCTGTGGAGCAGCGCAAATTACAGAGGACGGAAGGTGGTAGAAGTGGTGGAAGAGGTCGAGGCGGCCGCGGCGGACGCAACATTTCGGCAGCTAACACAACGCAAGGCGATGTCTCCGCTATGACGGAGGCAATCGAACAAGCCGTGACTCGTGGCGTCATGGCGGCTACAAATCAAGATAACGCATCTGCTGCTGCGTCCGTGCCTACTGCACGACCATCCAATGCTCAGCCTCCACGGATGGGACAAGGCGCTTACAGCGGCAACTCCCGAAATTCAAGCATGGTAAAGATCTTGAAAAGGACGTCTGGCAAGGCGCAAGTTGATACTACCGTATTCCCCATTGGTGAATTTCGCACCAACGAGATTGACAGCCGCTCGGATAATCATTGTTTCGGCAAGAATTTCCGACCCTTGGAGTACACTGGTGAAATTGTGGACGTCTCACCTTTTAATCCCGACTATGAACCGATTCGAGGAGTTCCCATGGTAACCGCAGCGACTGCATTTCAACTTCCCTCCACAGGTGAAACTGTTATTCTTGTTCTTCCGCAGGGACTTGCTACAATGGTGGCTCCTGTTGCTACAAACCGGCATTCCATTGTGACGCCGGAATTGCTGGCACAGAAATGGAGAATTGGATTGGAAACCGCGAAGAATACTTTGCAGGTGACAACTCAGGTTGGAATCAGGACCGCGGTTCACCCTCTTCGGAGGCGCTACCGCACTGATATTTTATCGGATTCGAGGCGACGATTGAGAGCCAAATTCTACTCTGACACGATGGTCTCCGGAGTGAAGTCTATTCGGGGTAATAAGTACGCACAGGTTTTTAGTGGTGAGGGACTGGTCAAGGTGCTCCCGATGGAGTCGAAAGGTGAAGCAGGCGCGGCGTTGCAAGAGTTTCTTGACGATGTGGGCGTACCGGAAATGATGACGGTAGATGGTGCTTTGGAGCAAGTTGCTCCTGGCAGTGACTTTGCCAAGGTCGCACGCAAAGTGCGGATGCTATTGCGACAGACGGAACCTTACTCACCCTGGCAGAACCGCTGCGAACGGGACATTGGAACGCTGAGAAGGAAGTGGAGGAACAGGGCAACATCTCTAGGCGTCCCCAGGAGAGTGTGGGACTACGGCATGGTGTGGGAGGCCGAGATTTTATCTCGCACTGCTTCGGGGCGCGATGGAAGGACTGGCGTTGAACGAGTCACCGGCGACTCGGTGGATATTTCCGAGTGGCTCGATTTCTCTTTTTGGGATCGTGTCTGGTACTGGGATAATCCCAACGCCGACATCAATCCACAACTTGGTAGGTTTGTTGGTGTGGCTCACCGAATTGGCGGAGCTCTTTGCGATTACGTTATGAATGAGACTGGAAGAGTCTTGGCTCGAACCACAGTCCAGCATGTGGTTGAGGATGATTACAAGAGCGACGATACTCGGCGAAGGATTGACAGGTTTGATCAAAGGTTAGCCGAGGCGCTCAACGATGAGAATTATGTCGATAGAAACGAGGAAGGTAAATTCGGGCAGCAGGATCTATTCGCAGACGAAGTCGAGGATCACGAAGTGGTCACGGCCATCGAAGGCGAAGACATGCCGGGCATCGATGTAGAGGGACACGATGCAGATTCTCTGGATACCTATATTGGTGCAGAGGTATTGTTACCGAAAGGAGACGACTACGTTCGAGGGACCGTGAGGAAGCGTGCAAAAGGGGCCGATGGCCTACCCATCGGCATCTATAACCCCAACCCAATCATGAACACAAGAGAATACGAAGTCGAGTTCCCGGATGGGACGACAGCAGAGTACACAGCTAACATCATTGCGGAAAACTTGTTTTCACAGGTCGACGACGAAGGTCACCAATTCTTCTACTTGAAGGAAATCTTGGACCACAGGTCGGACGGTCGAGCAATTAAAAAGGACAATGGATTTATCACCTCGAAGAACGGGAATATAATTCCCAAGATCACCACGGTTGGATGGGATCTGTTGGTGAAATGGAAAGATGGAGCAACAACTTGGGTCGCGATGAAGGACTTGAAGGAAAGTAACCCAGTGGAGGTGGCGGAATACGCGGTTGGAAATGGAATCGCAGAGGAACCCGCATTCAAGTGGTGGGTTTCTGATGTGCTGCGGAAGCGCAATATTATTATCAAAAAGGTAAAGAGTCGGTATTGGCGTACCACTCATAAATTTGGCATCCGATTGCCGCACTCGGTCAAGGAGGCACTGAAGATTGACGAGGAAACTGGAACAACGCTTTGGTATGACGCCATAATGAAGGAAATGAAAAATGTCCGTCCCGCATTTCAGAGAAAGGATGGACTCACTCTCGAGGAGGCAAGGTCGGGCAAAGCACTGGTGGGATATCAAGAGATCAAGTGCCATATGGTATTCGATGTTAAAATGGACGGGAATTTCACAAGGAAAGCTAGGCTTGTTGCCGGAGGGCACACGACCGAGACCCCGGCGTCGATAACTTATGCGTCGGTGGTTTCCAGGGACAGCGTGCGAATTGCTCTTTTGATGGCAGCGTTGAATAACTTGGATATACTTGCAGCCGATATAGGCAACGCATATTTGAATGCCGATTGCCGAGAGAAGATTTGGACAGTGGCAGGCCCGGAGTTCGGCAGTGACGAGGGAGCAGTAATGCTAATCGTCAAGGCTTTATATGGTTTACGGTGAGAGAGGAAATGGGGACAGGAAACTTGATTTTGTTTACTAACATTTATGAATTTATTAATAAGGTCGTCCGGAGCGGCATGGAGAAATATGCTGAGGACGAGTCTAATCGATTTGGGGTGGCGAGACTCGAAAGCAGACCCTGACGTTTACATCAGGCCCCAAGTCAAGCCAGATGGGAGCGAGTATTACGAATACTTACTCGTTTATGTGGACGATATTATGTGCATGTCGCACAAACCTCAGGAAACAATGAAGGCGATCGCAGGGATGTACCGGTTGAAGAATGACGAGGTGGCACCGCCCGAGAGATATCTCGGGGCGAATATAGGCAAGTATCAATTACCGGACGGTCGTTGGGTTTGGGCAATCTCGGCCAACGATTACGTGAAGAGCGCAGTTAAGAATTTGTGCGAGACCTTGAAGTCAGAAGGCCGTGATTTGCCGATGAAGGATTCTGATCGGCCATTCCCAAAGAGTTATCGGCCGGAGTTGGACACGAGTCCACTACTTGATGACGAAATGGCGACTCGTTTTATGCACTTGATAGGAGTATTGCGTTGGGCGTGTGAGCTCGGGAGAATTGATATGCTTGCGGAGGTAGCGTCGTTGGCGACTCACCTTTGTGCCCCACGCGTTGGACATCTTGAGACGGTTTACAAAATATTCGCTTACTTACAGAAACACGAACGATCGACGATGGTGTTTGATGACTTGCTGATTGATTTTGATGAGAGTTTGTTTGTCCCGGTCGATTGGAAAGACTTTTACGACGTCGAGGGAGAGGAATTACCACCCAACATGCCGGTGCCGAAAGGAAATTCCGTTCGCATCGTCATTTATGTGGATGCTAATCATGCTGGTAACGTTGTGAATCGTCGGTCGCAGTCTGGAATTTTGATATTCGTGAATAATGCACCGATAATGTGGCTATCCAAGAAGCAGAACACGGTGGAAGCTGCAACGTTTGGAAGTGAATTTAACGCAATGCGGGTGGCGGTGGAGATGAACAAGTCGCTGAGGTACAAACTACGAATGTTTGGAGTTCCAATCGATGGACCCAGCAACATCTTCTGCGACAACGAAAGTGTCGTCAAGAATACCTCATTGCCTCATTCAACGCTACAGAAGAAACATCATTCGATTTCATATCATTTCGTTCGCGAGGAGGCGGCAAGAGAAGCAATCAGGGTTGCGAAGATTGATGGGAAATGCAACTTGGCGGATCTATTCACCAAGACCACGATTCCAACGGACGACAGGAAGAAGTTACTTCAGGAGATATTGTATTTTGGGAAGCCTAGGACAACGGAGGATAATCAAGGAGATGGGACGGCGTAGGTTTCCGCAACGCGGCGGTACCTCCTGGCATTGCGTCGAGATATAAACCAGGTACTACTACCCGATTCGAAGGTTGATGGCTAGCTACTTTGGCAGCTGTGTCATCAAAGGGACTGTTCGAATATGGACGTGACTTGAGGTCAATCTAGTCATCTACGCGCGAGGTGCGCATCGGTCATCGATATTGGAAATCAGGATACGTAAGCTGACAATGGCACAATTTAGTCTTGGTCTAACAAGGAAAGGTTGTCTTTAGCTTTACAGTAGCTTATCATTACAAGGAAACAAGTAAGTCACAGGAAACTTTACACAATTCTGCGAGAATCCGAAGATGAGTCATGAAAAGGCTGTCAAGCGGATCATTCGATATTTGAAACGAACCAAAGATCAAGGCATCATTATGTCTATTGACGAAACAAAAGGAATTGAATGTTTCGTTGATGCTGACTTTGCTGGTGGTTTTTGAAAGGAAAATACCAAAAACCCAAGGGATTGTCTCTCCCGAACTGGCTATGTTATCAAATATGCCGGATGTCCAATCGTGTGGTCTTCGAAACTGCAATCCACAATCGCCCTCTCCACTACCAAAGCTGAATACATGGCATTGAGCACTGCTGCACGAGAAGTGATTTACCTCATCAACCTAACAGATGAATTGAAGTCTCATGGTCGTGTTGATTTGATCACTTCCAAGCCAAAAATTTGCGTTACTATCTTCGAAGACAATCTTCGAAGACAATGCTGGAGCCATCAAATTGGCAAAACTTCCCAAGCTGCGCCCTCGTACCAAGCATCTTGCAATTCAATATCATCACTTCCGATCTTGGACCATGAAGGGACTAGATGGCAGCGACCCAAAAATTCAAGTCAAGCACATTACTACTGACAAACAACAAGCAGACATCTTTACCAAGCCACTTCCAAGACCCCAATTCCAGGCACTGCGACAGTTGTTGTGTGGTTGGTAACTAGTGAATCCGTGCAATTTGAGAGGGAGTGTCGGAAAATTCTCAATTTGACACCTTTGACATCTTTGATGTCAGCTTCTCATTCTGCGATCCACATCTTCCATATATTTCACCTAGAAAAACTAGAAGTCATTTTCAAACGTCTAAAGGACACCGGTCTCAAGGTGAATGCCCGGAAGTCCTTCTTCGCCCGTGGCGAACTGGAGTACCTTGGGTACTGGATAACGCGAGATGGAATCCAACCAGTCGCAAAGAAAGTAGAAGCTATTCATGCTATGAAGGCACCTACTAACAAACGCGAGCTCCGCAAGTTCATAGGCGTAGTTAACTACTATCGCGACATGTGGATTCGCCGCTCCGAAGTTCTAGCCCCACTGAGTGCGCTAACTTCCAAAGAAGCCAAATGGCAATGGGGTCTGGTCGAGCAGAATGCCTTCGACACGATGAAACGAATTATCAGTAAGCAGACACTACTAACATACCCCGATTTCAACATACCATTCGAAATACACACCGATGCTAGTCATACTCAGGTAGGTGCAGTGTTATCGCAACGCGGGAAACCGATTGCGTTCTATAGTCGAAAATTGAACCCGGCGCAAACGCGCTATACTACGACGGAACGAGAGCTTTTAGCTATCGTCGAAACACTTAAAGAATTTCGCAATATCCTTTTGGGACAGCGGATTAGAGTCTTCACAGACCATAAAAATCTTACGTATAAAGAATTTAATACGGAGCGCGTCATGCGTTGGCGCCTCTTAATCGAGGAGTTTGGCCCCGAGCTGGTCTACATCAAGGGCGAACACAACGTCGTTGCGGACGCACTTAGTCGACTCGATCTCGACGATAGAGCTTTCCCCGAATCTCACTTAAATGAGTTTTTGGCGGGCGACGAGTTACCGCGCGATGCTTTCCCCCTTACTTACAAAAATATTGCGCGCATGCAGAATGCCGACCGCGCCTTATTAGCTAAAGTACGCACAAACCCGCGATATTCAGTCAAAGTCTATCGTGGGGGCGGAAAGAAGCGAGAACTAATAGTACGCGAGGACAAGATTGTTCTCCCAACGAGTCTCCAGAAACGGTGCGTCAAGTGGTATCACGAGATGCTCTGTCACCCAGGAGAAACGCGTACCGAACAAACAATTCGACAACACTTCTACTGGAAGAACATCCGCGGCGATGTTGAGCGGATCTGCAAGTCCTGTCCGACCTGTCAGCTGACGAAGCGAAAGACAATCAAGTACGGGCATCTTCCACCCAAGGCGGCAGAAATAGACCCTTGGGATACGCTATGTGTCGACCTGATAGGTCCATATAAGATAAAACAACTAGGTAGTAAAAAGACACTACAACTATGGTGTCTCACTATGATAGATCCAGCAACCGGATGGTTCGAGATGGTACGTATAGCAAATAAAGAAGCCTTTTCAATAGCCAGTGCGGCCGAAATGGCGTGGTTCACGAGATACCCGTGGCCACAAAAGATCATTTATGACCGCGGAACTGAATTCATGGGAGAATTCCGAAGAATGGTGCGCGAAGACTACGGCGTAATGACCAAGCCAATTACAGCGCGAAACCCGCAGGCTAATTCATTTACGAGCGAGTTCACCAAACCATAGGGAACATGATTCGCACTTTCGAGTTGCAAAACTCCGAAGACACGGAGTCACTGGACGGAGTCCTTGCAGCCACTATGTTCGCAGTACGCGCAACGTATCACACAACAATGCAAGCGACGCCATCACAGCTGGTGTTTGGCCGCGATGCTATTCTCAACGCCCGGTTCGAAGCTAACTGGAAATTAATTAAGGAACGAAAACAATCTCGTATTATCCAAAATAACGAAGCAGAAAACAAGACACGAAGAGTTTACCGGTATCGCGTAGGACAGAAGGTAATGGTCCGCAATGAACAATCCCGCAAGTATGGGACAAATCCGTATAGCGGTCCGTATGAGATCGTGTACATTAATGACAATGGCTCTATTCGCATCAGGAAAGGTGCAGTACAACAAACATACAATATCCGGAATCTGCATCCGTATGAAGAACGCGATGCTGCTGACGAGTGAGCTCTTAGAAGCCCTTGTCATGGGGGCGCATGCAGTACACTAGAATACCCCTCTAGACCTAACAAGTAGTTAGAACGTTAGAACGTTGTAACATTGCAACGTTAGAATGTTCGAACGATGAGTACACACAATGGCCTACGTGTAGTACCAACACACCTTAGATATATACCTGCTGACGTCGACTTGGTCGAACGTCCGTGGACGCACGGACGGACGGGCAAGGCCGGTGCAGCTGACGAGCAACGACGACGACAACGGCGAGCGCGGCGAGCCGTCGATGTCTACTACTGGAATAGGAGTTCCAACGGTAGCCAGCTATAGACCTTGAAGAGATCTGAGAAGCTAGATCGGTGGGAGTTGCATCCAACGCATATGGGATGCGTTGAGGAAAGACTCCGGTGGTCTAGGAGCGATAGAATCAGCGATAACTTTAGATCTCACAATTATTTCCACTACAACTATTTCATCGTACTTTCAGCGTAGTGCATGAGGTCACTTCCAAGCTTGAAGCCATCTTGGCTGTCATGCAGTCTTGAAGGGGACGCCTGTGGGAAGCCATGGTGGCATCCTGCAGGCTCATCTGGCGACTAGCTTGGCTAGTTTGCATCTTTGTGAAGCTTTGTGTGTTTGCATACTTTAATGTGGGCGAACCAAATCCGTATATGGTTTACTCATTGTTTTCGAGACACAAGCATGCTCCACGAAAGATCAGGCCAGCCCGTTGGCCCCCGATATCAATTTGTACGCTATCTGAGACCTACTGTGTCCTTTCGCACATCAGATTGCGAGTAAGCTTTTTGGTTCTGATACCATGGTTTGCGAAGGTGATGGCGGATGATTGTCAAGTGATGAACGAGCTATCACTTGGCTCTGTTCTAGAACCCATCCTGTTATTTCTTGTAATTGGATCATGTCTCCTTTACCGGCGACCGCCCGACAAGTTCTTTGCCCTGCCAAACGACATCATTATTGCTGTGGCTCCTAAAGGGGCGAATCTTCGAAGATTTCTGCGCATTATCGTTTTCACGATCCTGACTTTACTCCTAATGAGCCAATTGCCTGACATTTCATTCCAAGAATTGTTCAAAGTATGGAAGGCTCCGCACTCAAGCTGTGAGCATGACCATTGCGCATTCATGGCAATGCTTGAAAAGGAGAGCTCGCCCCGTTTGATCGGTGACTGGGACTCCGATTCCAATCCAATAGTCATTGACTCGGCTTGCTCCGCCTCCCTGACACCCTTCAAGAGTGACTTGCGGAACATCAAATGCCACAAGTCATCAGTAACAGGGTTTGGCGCGAGCAATATCACGCATGTTGGCGAGGTATCTTGGTGTGTTAAAGACATCAACGGCAACAACGTCTATCTTGAAGACGATACTTGCTACTATGCTCCAAACGCTCCGTATTGGTTGCTTTGCCCTCACAACTGGAAAAAATGCTGCAACAAGAAACGGTACGATGCGGGAGAAACAGAGGGAGATCAAGCAACTTTCATGCTGTCTCCCAATGACATGGACGATGACTACGTTCTATCTTGGAATCGTGGAAAAACCCTGGTGACATGCAAGATTGATCCTTTGAACAATCTGCCTACTGTTTACACTATGGGCGAATATCGCGAGTTCAAGGCCTTTGTCTCGGCATTCCACACCTTCCCAAATGTTATCGAGGATGACAATGACAACGAAATGGGAGAAACCATGTCAATTGTTGCCGATTCTGACGACGACACCGTTCAGGATCACGAAGAAGAAAGTTTTATAACACCGTCGAAAGCAAAGAGGGTGGATTTTTCTGTTGGTCCGAATCAAAAGGAACCAACTGTTTTAATTGATGATCCGATTACTCATCGAGATGAAGAACTCTTTCTTTCCTGGCATCTCAAGCTCGGTCATGCCCCCTATCAATATATTCGTTGGGCTGCACAGCTCGGAATCCTGCCACCCAAGCTGAAGAAAATTCGGAACGTCGTATGCCCTGCATGCATGTATGGGAAACAAAAGCGACGACCGTGGCGGACCAAAGGATCAGTTGAACAACAAGGAAAGATCAAGAGGGCAACTCGCCCAGGCGAATGCGTCTCGGTTGATCAATTAATTTCCGGCGTTCCAGGTCTCGTGGGACAATCGACCGGCAAGTTGACGAAGAATCGATACATGGTGGCCACGATTTTTGTGGACCACTACTCCGATCTTGACTATGTTCATGTGCAAGCCTCTACTTCTGCAGACGATACTATCGAAGCGAAACAAGCCTTTGAGAAATTTGCACTCGATCGTGGGGTCAAAATCGAACAATATCATGCCGATAATGGCATTTTTGCATCTAGAGGTTTCAGGGAAGAGGTGCACCGCTGTGGCCAAAAGCTGACCTTTTGTGGGGTTGGTGCTCACCATCAAAATGGAGTGGCCGAACGGCGCATTCAAGACCTCACCGACTCCGCTTGAGCAATGCTAGCTCATGCCTCTCATCGCAATCCTGCTGTGACTGCTCATTTGTGGCCCTATGCTTTGCGGCATGCCAGCTACACAAGACGAATCCTGCCCCGCAATGGGCATAGCAAGAGTCCTGAAGAGTTCTTCACAAGAGCTCCTGTTCGTCCGACAACGAAATATTTGCATCCCTTTGGTTGCCCCGTTTATGTTCTGCAAGCAGCACTTCAAAGCGGGGGAACACAACCAAAGTGGAATGATCGATCGAGAGTTGGCATTTATTTGGGCCATTCAGCCCAGCATGCACCAAGTGTCGCACTCATTTTGAATCCGACAACTGGCTACGTGTCGCCACAATTTCATTGCATCTACGATAACAAGTTTGACACTCCAAGTCGTGACAAAAACTTTTCTCAGCTATGGGCCGACAAGGCCGGATTATCAGAGGAGCCTGAACAAGAACCTTCATTTGATTTCCCTTCAAACGATTATTTAGGCAAAGCAATCCCAACGCATTTGCAGATTCCTTTTGAGCCTCCCGTTCCGGCAGTCGAAGAGCTGCCAACGCAAGACGAGTATAATTTCCCAATTCCCGATGATGAAGGAGATGATGCTCCGAATGAAAATCAAGATTCGGTTCTTGACGAATTTGATGATGACCAGCCTGATCAAGAACCCCCAAATCCCATGCAAGAGCAAGAGGGAGCAATTCAGTCTCCATTCTTTGCTGATGAACCGATTAGAACAACGAGAAGTGGCCGTGTGATTCAACGAACTCGCCGGCTTGCAGAGTCCGAACTGTTACCAAGACTTCGTTCTCTGGTCTCTGTTGTTCATCATGTGTCAAATGTGTTGTCTCGATTGGACGATGACAGCCTCAATGAGCTGACAAAGTTCGTTGCTTTTCCAGCAAGTTTGGCAGACAACGACACGATGTACCTCAAGGAAGCGATGCGGCAACCAGACAAAGACAAGTTTCTGGAAGCCATGGTCAAGGAAATTGACGATCATACTCGCCAAGGACATTGGAGGGTGACGACTAAAGCTGAAATGCGTTCAAGGGGCTACAATTACAGGCCAATCATGGCAATTTGGTCCTTTAAACGCAAGCGCAATCCATTTGGTGAAATTACCAAGTACAAGCTCGCCTCTGTTGCCACGGAGGCCAAACCATCAAAGGCGTTCACTATGAAGAATCTTTCTCTCCAGTGGTCGCTTGGTCAACTGTCCGACTCATGCTTACACTTTCCGAAGTCTACGGATGGCATGCGAGACAGATTGATTTTGTTCTTGCTTTCCCACAGGCAAAGGTCAAAACGGACATTTACATGAATGTACCGGAAAAATTTCGTGTCAATTCCAAAGGGGCAATGATCCTCGATGAAAAGGCCCCTCATCCTTCGAAGCAAGACTCTTGTGTGAAGTTAATTCAAAACGTTTATGGATTGGTCGATGCCAGTTTGACCTGGCATCAGCACATTTCCAAGGGCCTTGAGGATTTTGGATTCAAAAGAAGCCAAACGGATCCATGCCTGTTTATTAAAGGCAACATTTTGTTCATCCTTTATGTTGATGATGCCGTCTGTTCGAAGACTATCTTTTTGGCTTGGAAGTGATCAAATCAACACCATGAGACTGCAATTCATCTGTTAGGTTGATGAGGTAAATCACTTCTCGTGCAGCAGTGCTCAATGCCATGTATTCAGCTGCGGTAGTGGAGAGGGCGATTGTGGATTGCAGTTTCGAAGACCACACGATTTGACATCCGGCATATTTGATAACATAGCCAGTTCGGGGAGTAGGGGGAATGACGCTGCAGGGGATATTTTGACTATTTGGGGGCAAATTTGGCAATTTCGGGCTCCAAGAACGACACTCGTGGCTGCCATGATAGATAGCATCTCTGCTGTAGCTAGAAGTGACAGGAAGCCGGTAGTTACTAAATAGTAGTAGAGAGAAAAGCTAGTGGTAATTGCAATCTTAATATTTATTAGTAATGAGTGCCACACAAACATGCATTCTTGGCATGCTGCACTCTACTAGTAGAGAGAGACATAACTACTATCTACTCATCCATGTCAGAATCTTCCAGCACTTCCACGGTCTCCACACCAAGCTTCTTGGCAATGGTGCCATCTTCTACCACCATGTCAAGGCAGAGAAGCTTGGAACCATCATTGCCTCTCCAAAGCCTGTGCCTAGCAAAATTGGTAGTGAGGCACTCGTAGGGCAAGGCAATAGTGGCGGTGAACCAGGGCTTGTCGTGGGCAGAGGGGCGCATGCGACGAAGAGCTTCACTGAACTCAGCCACACGGATGTGGTTCTTTTGCTCTTCGGGGCTAGTAGAACCCAACAAATCACGGTGAATAGTCCTTGCAGAGCCCATCAGTTCGGGCATCTGTACCTCAATCACAAGCTCCTGCAGATCATCGGGGTTGACAAAGTAGCGAAGGCCCCCATTTTCCACAGTCCCAGTAGGAAGGAGAACCACTGCGTACTGAACGAGTTGATTGTTGTACCTCACACTGCTAGTAATAACAGGAGGCTGGAAGGTCAGGACGGCGGCGTTGGGGTCCTCGTAGTTCAGACGACGAGAAGTACGCGTAGAGGGCGTATCCTCGCTCAAGTCGAGAGGGGCAGCGGCAGTTCCCCCACCGAAAACACTAGTAGCAGCGGTGCTTGCAGTTGAAACAGCAGCGGGCACTTCCATTCCAACAATGGAGGCGCCCGCATTCCTGCCATCGGTACCTGGCTGGAGAAAGGCTGGTTTGGTGTGAGTTGACGTAATAAAAAAGTTAAGACGAGCAGTGGAGAACTTACAAGGTGGGGTCTTCCTACCAGCATTACGTGCCCTCTCCGCAGCCACGCGAATGTCCTTAGTATAGCGATAGAAGGCAGACTTGAACCCATCCTCCGAGTATGGCTTAAACAGTTCACTAAGCTCCTTGGCAACCTTAGGCGTGGTAGTGGCAGTGATTTTTCCCTCCAGGACAAGCCTCTGAAGCTCCTTTTCTGCGGGGGTTCCTTTGAAAGGCGCCATACTCACGAATATTTTGTGGCAGTTGAAAAAAAGTTAGCTCTATGAAATTTTGTGACTATGGCGATGGACCAATTTTGGGGCATCCCTTCTCTATGTAATTCCGACCGTTCGTTCATGTAGGTCCTAATCAACGTTCGCCTGCTGATATCAAGTCGTGAAGAACATCGTAGCCTCCCGTTGTTTGTCTACCGGTAGGATGGGGCCTGTGGTCGTATCACGACTCCTTTGGGCGGGAAGAACAATTTCCCGCCCGACGAGTCGAATCTTCCCAAGACTGCATGGGTATTTAGGGGAGAGCGCTATTGGAGGGACAAGGAACAATGGCGAAACTTCAAAAGGTCATTTCGGGGAATGGATGCTAAAGTCAAACGGAAGTGAAAGACACAGAGATGATGAGCAATCTAATTTATGAGTAGATTGCGAGTGTTTTGAATGTGGCGGGAAATCCCGTTTGAGTTTGGCGCGCTCGGCGCACAACGGATCTTTGTGACTGGCCGGTGCTCGCTGGAAAGGATGCCGGCATGCCTGACGTGGCATGTGGAATCAACACACCCTCGCAGTGAGCATTGGCAGTCGTCGACGATGCTGGAGGAGTGCAAAGATAAGCGATGGATGACCGCTGTTGGGGTCATTTGCAAGGTATTGCGGACGCATTTTCTGGTGGTGTGCGGCCGAATGGTGCTTGGTGAAGTAGTCGGCAAGATTCGTTGTTCCGGGAGCCCATTTGACAATAAACTGTTGTTGGGTGATGCGGTCACGGATCCAGTGGTATCGCATGTCGATGGCGCGGGAACGTTGTTGTTTGATGGTGTCGTTGGCAATACCGGCGGCGGTGGAATTATCGGTGGTAACTGGGGTGGCGGGCTGTGGGTGTCCCATTTCGTGGAGAGTTGTGCGCAGGATTGTGCCCTCTTTCATGTTGACGAAGAGGCCCCCCGTTTCGGCTTCGGCGGCGGAGGATGCTACGTGGCGGAGGATGCCGGTGGGGTTCAATATTGCTCCATTGTTGATTGGCGGTTTGGGCGGCTGATTGTCCAAGTAAAAGTGACCGCCCACTCGGCTGCGTCCCTGGCCCGCATTTAAGTAGCCGGCGTCGCTGTGGATTGCAAGGATCATGTCGCTGGCGTAGTATTTTAATATGGCGTCCGGGTGCGTGGCACAGTAGTCCAAGAGGCGGTGGATATCGGCGTTGGTGGTCTCGGTGGCTCGGCTTTGGTCGGAGGCCAGTTCGCTGAGTGCGACGAGCGTGGTGTTGTCAACGGCCCGGCCGTAGTATAGCAGTGTGCCGACAATCTTTTGAATGCGGAGTCTGCCGTCAGGGCTCAATTGCGGTGCCGTATCAATTGGGTCGGTGAGTTGCACTTTGACACCGAATTGGGGGGCATTGAAGCGGTGGGGTGAATGTTGTGGTCGGCTTGGCATCGGATGGTTGTACTTGGCCAGTGTTGCAGCAATGTAGCCCGGCATGCTGAGTTCCACGGTACGTTTTTCATAGTCCCATTTGAGGGAAATCCCGCAGAAAAATGCAGCATCCCAATCGGTACTCACGCCTTCGTAGTATTTTTTCAGAATGCTGAGCAGGTGATCTGCATGCTCTTTGCCCACATATTTGATCGCGAAGTCGTCAACAACCAACACGAAGCTGATTGGTCGGAATGAATGGAGCCAAAGGCCAGGAGTGTGGCGGGCAGTGTAGTACCCGTATTTGGCGAGGCGTCGTTGGAGCAAATCATTGGCAAGTTTTCCAGACTGGGGCAAGCCATACATGCCCTTTTCAATGCGGACATAAATAAATCCGTTGTGCACGAGAGGTAAGAGCCTGTATTCCTCGATGATTTCGTGGGGGACCAAATCGATTGCTATTCTCATGAATTCTGGCCTGTCCAGTGGTGTATTCAGGTAGAAATTTTTCACATCGGCGCAGACGCATTTGGCATTGGGAGTTGACAATACGCTGTTGAAGTGGAGCTTGGCGGTGGTAATGTCGGCAGTGGGAGCGCTCGTGTCGCCAGGATAGTCGATAAGGTTGCCGCCGACGGTTAGCCGTGTGCGCTCAGGTTCTGATTTCTGGGGTCGCAAGGTGCAGACAAACCGGGCGTAGGTGACGGTGCGGTCCTTTGGGACGTCCTGTTTGGCAATGAATTTGATAGTGTCAGTGCCAGCAACGCGCCCTCCTACTCCTTGGGCAAGTCTGCCAAATTCGTTGGCGGCGGATTTGCTCCAGACGGCGGTCGTGGCTGGATTCGTGATGAGTTCACGATATTCCATGCTTTTGCCGGTGATAGGGTCGATGACGGAGTTGGCAAAATAATAATCAACCGGGTGCGTGGGTGGTGGGGCAAGGAACAGATCCGATAGTGGCGCCTCTGGGATGGCCTGGGACGGTATGATGGCGGCTTTGTGAGCAGCTTCGATCAAATTCGGGGTCACCCTCGGAGCATGGGGCGGCGTGTGGGGGCTGTCTTCGACGACGTGCGGGGTCACCCTCGGAGCAGCTGGCGTCATGGATGGATCGGTGGCAAGGCCAAAGATTCGGGCTAGTTGCTGGATTCCTCGCATGGTTTCCTCACCGTAGAGGAATGGAGTCGCTGGATGAGGATGTTCGATGGCGTGTATGAGGTCGCGAGCGGCATGTGTGGCGGCATCTGCAGATGAGAGCGCCGGCATTTTTATTGCCGTCGGCGGGAAAAATTCGACGGTATCGTTGATCCTGGTCGCCTGGGTTTTGGGGATGAAGACGCGGTAGCACCGGTAATGGTTCATTGCGGGGCCAACATACCATCCGAGATCGCCGTGGGTGCCCCAGGATGGGCGTTTGTCCGATTTGTTGTGGGCCACGACCCGGATGCCTGGTGGAGCCATTGGAGTGCGGTTGAAGTTAAAATTTCCATGGAGCTGGGCGTGGGAAGAGAGGCGCGGATTGATTCTTGATTGACGCAACAAATTGAGGCTGATTGTGGCCTGGTCAATAAGTTCGTCCCACAAGTACAGTGGAAAGTTCGGATCGGTTGTGCAAAGGCCTGCCGTAAAGTGGTTTTTGAAAGTGCGGATGGCACGTTCGGCAGCATTGCGGCGATGGATGCCTGGGGGTGCGAGTTGGAAATCCACATTCTCTTGGGCCATAAGATTTTTTAGGATGGTGCTGGCCTCATTGTCCAAGCGTTGTAAGCGGGGGCGTAGGCCTCGAGTTACCAGGAGACCATGCAGCTTTTTGTATGCGCGAAGGATTTCTTTGGCCGTGCGATCGGATATTGGTTCGGCTAAAATCGCGTTGCTATCATAGTCATAGAGGACCATGATGTATTTTTTGCCTGTGTGCGATTGGACAGGGAAGCGGCCGGTTTGATCGGTGTGGATAGCGCCTGTGGGGACTGAGGAGACTTTTTCGATGGCGGCGTAGATGTGATTGGTACGGGTACCATCTGTGATAGCCGGTGTGGGAGTAAAGTCGTCGTCGTCCGATGTGGTACTACTAGTAGGTTGGTGCGCAACTCTGGTGCTCTGGATGTTTTTGCGTTGTTGGTCCAGGTGGCCTAACGCTGTTGCGATGGATTTAGGCAAGTGCCGCTTGACATTATCGGAGGTCAGCGCAGGCCAAGTAGTAAAGTGGTTGTTGTTGATTGCCTTGAGTAATGTAGAAACCGAGGGAGAAAACAAACTTGCGTGTAGAAATTGCATGATCTCGCTTGTAGTGCTGGTAGGAAGCACTAAGTTGGCAACTGGGGTAGGCATAGTTGACAGGGGAAGCCGGTAGAGGCCATTGTTGTCACGGTAGCCCTGGTACAGGTGCTCGCCGTGGTCGCTGGCAATATGGCAGTGTTTTGCATCGAAGGTGATGGTACAGCCAGCATCTGCAATGACGCCGACTGAAAGGAGGTCGTGTGTGTCCATACTGGGGAACAAATGTGCATTGCAAGCTGTGGCAGGTAGTTTTGGAAGATTAATTGTTCCGGTATGGCTCGAGTGCATTGTTTCACCAGTGGCAGTGTGGACAGAGAGACTGGGGTTGGTACGAGGGTGAACGGGCTTGATGTTAATGCAGCACTTTGTGATAACACGGGCAAAGTGTTTGGAGGCGCCGGAGTCAAGAGCTGGATCATTAGGATCTGGAGTTGAAGTATCAATGGGTTGCAGACTAGAATACAAATTAAGTTGAGCACTAGGATTAGTGTTTAATGTTGCATTATTCGTCGACCCAAAGAGTCATTTCTTGAGGCGCCATTTTCCATGTTGGCAGCCGCCTTTGTTGTCTTCCAGGGTGGCTTCTTTGATATGGCCAGTGGCAGTGCGTGTGCATTGAGAGCCATTGTGGCCACCATAACCGTGGGTCCAACAGTATTGGGCAACGAAGGGTGCTCGTGGTGCTCGGGCAGCGGGACCAGCGGTGGTCCGTTTGGCATCGTCGAGGGCTTTGCGTAGGCGTGCAATTTCTTCGTCCTTCTGGGCCAGCTGTGTTGTGAGGTTGGTGGTGTTTTCAACTAGTGCTGCGAATGCTTGGCGGTCGGAGGCTGTGGCCATGGCCAGGTTGGCCAAGGCTTCTACTGTCGCGTTTTCCTGGTCGGCAATGGCCACGTTGATGAAACCTGCGCGGCCGGTAGTGGTTTGTTGGAGGCGGAGGGAGCGTTGGGCGTCCAAGAAGTGGAGCTTGAAGTTATCCCATGTTTGTTCAGCGGTGGGTCTGGCAAGCCACCTTTTGCAATCATCAAAGTACAGACCGGTTGCCCAAACGGAACTGTAGGCAGAGGTCAGGATGTGGCTGTCGCTGATTGGGGCATTGCCGTCAGCTGCAAATTCTACGCAGGTTTCGACACTGTCAATAAGTGTCTCGAAGGGGCTGTTGCCGTCCCAAGGCTGATCCAAGAGCTTGCGGTTCTCCGCAAGGGCCTGCGGGGTGATTTGGCCATAACTGGTGAAAAGGAACTCAAGGAGATCGCGGAGCTTGACATTTTGGTACCCAAGATTGCGGTCGATTTTGGCGCGAAGGTACAGGGGCTCGATAGCGCCTACAAGTTGCTTTTTGAGAGCGGCATGGACATTGAGGTATGTGTACCACTTTCGGAGGAGCACTTTGTGGCGGCGTTCTAGGGCGGCGAGCTGTTCGTCAGTGGCATTGCGTGGGATAGTGGGTGTGTCACCGGGATTGGTGGGAGGGGTAAACCCATTGTTGGCGCCTGCAAGTGCTGTGTAGACGGTGTCAGAGAGGACGAGGCCAAGATAGCCGTGTTGGCCGCCACCTGCGGTGGTCGGCACGGATGCGGCATTCATCTTGAGGGATTCACGGAGCCCTTGCAAGGTGGCGTAGGTCGGCTGGCCGACGATTTTCTCGACGGTACATGGAAAGGATTTGTCCATGTCGTCAATGGATAGGACGGTAGTCGTCATCGTAGGAGCTGCGACAAGGAGTGCTGTTGGTGGAGTAACAGCAATGTCGGCAGGTCTGAAGAATTAGATTGCTCTGCTAAAGTCAAACGGAAGTGAAAGACACAGAGATGATGAGCAATCTAATTTATGAGTAGATTGCGAGTGTTTTGAATGTGGCGGGAAATCCCGTTTGAGTTTGGCGCGCTCGGCACACAACGGATCTTTGTGACTGGCCGGTGCTCGCTGGAAAGGATGCCGGCATGCCTGACGTGGCATGTGGAATCAACAATGGACTGCTTCAACCAAAACGGATAAGCCTGTGAGGCACATCTAAAAAAGTAAAGCATCAGAAGGCATCTCACTACGGTGCAAAACTCTTCAGTGGCAGTTTGCAACTGGATGAAACGGTGCTTCCCCCAACTACCATTTGTGGCAAACTTTCAATGAAGGTATCTCCGTAAGTTAAAGTCTTATTAACAATCGGATTATACTGTCGTCTTTATCGTTTCAAGTGCTCTTGATTGATACCGGATTGAGCAAAAGTGCTTGTTTGGTTGTTGAGAATACTGCGTTTGAAACTGTGTATTTTTGCGTTTCCCCCCGTTTTGGCACTTTTTGAAACGCATTATTCTCACCAAATATCAAGTAACTATTACTATATCAGATATCAATCAAAAGTAATTAAAACGACTCAAACGTCTATGTAATTAGTTTTCTAGTAAAAGGTTTATCGACGGAGATATAGGCGTCCAAAGATGGCCATTGTCAGCAAACATTGTGCTTTTTTTGTTTTGTGGCAGTTTGCAACTGTGACATCAAAACTTTGAACCTATGCCCTGTCAACTTTTTGATACGCCTAACAAAATACCAAGTGCGCCAACCAGATTTCATTTGTGAGACGACTGCCACCGGCCAGACGGGGTACCTTGAAGAAGGAACAAAGCGAAAGCGCTACTACTCAAGATTTATAGGGTTCGTGAGATCCCGTGCTTCGGAATATAACTCAGTGATGATTCCGCCGTCGTTCACGGGAAGTCCTCATTATTTTGCTTAGAGGCTTACTACACGGCCATGTCGCCCAACGCCGCTGCCTTCTTGTTCTGCGGCTGCAAAATTATTGGAATAAGGGACAACGCGTCGTTTCGGACGAAGTATAATGCCTTCATAGATAACTTCAAAGTCCGTCCTACCCGGTGTGCGCAAATCTTCCCGCTCATTCGCTCACACCATTCCCTGCCTACTGACGTGCCCTATGAGCCAAAGCACCTGCTTTGGACATTACACTTCATGTACCGCTACAATCCAGAGAGGTTGAATCGGCACGCTATGAAAGCAGACAGGAAAACTCTACGTAAATTCACCTGGCCAACCATAGAGGCCCTTGCTAGTATCGCCCCTCGTTATGTAAGTTCCCAAATATCAACAGTGCACATTGACGCATACTGCAGTCATCTCCTCATACTTTTTCCCGCAGATTCAATTCAGTAGGCGCCTTGTAGGCGACAACGGCCGTGCTGTCAAAATTACTGTAGATGGCACCTACTACCCTACAGTCGAGTACCTGCCATTTGACAAGGGCAGGAAAAGCCACAAGTTTGGTGGCCCGGGGCTTCGCTATGAAGTAGGCATAAGCGTCGCAACCGGCTGTATCGTGTGGATTCATGGCCCATTTAAGTGCGGGGAATGGCCTGACCTGCGCATTGCTCGTAGTGCATTGAACCATGCAATGCCCCCAGGTGAGTACTACTTCGCTGATGTAGGCTACAGGGATTCTCGGGCTTCTCCCGCTATCACTCGCGTGGACCTGACAACACAAGATGAGCGCAAACAATTTGATAAATTGATGGCTCGCCACGAAACCGTCAACAGGCGATTGAAGGAGTGGGGCATCTTGGGTAATAAATTCCGCCACAAGGAATGGTATCACAAGTCCGTGCTCCATGCTGTAGCACTGCTTGTTCAACTGGACATACTGGATGGTGGAAACGTCTTTCAAGTAGCCTTGTAGATTCTGATGCTCCGAGCAGTGATAGTACTATCTACTAGTTATACTTTAATATTTGTTACACGTATTTTCAGACCTTTTATCCTTTCCTTGATATGATTGGTCAATACGTCTGTTTGTTTTAGCTCGAGGTAATTTGATTGGTTGAAGCTCTCGGCCACCGGAGCTAAAGACGGTACCAACACTGAATGCGTGCCCTCTCATTCTTTAATTGTCCCACGAGACCTGGAACGCCGGAAATTAATTGATCAACCGAGACGCATTCGCCTGGGCGAGTTGCCCTCTTGATCTTTCCT
Organism: Nitzschia sp. DOCU1; assembly: GCA_951394045.1. Taxonomy (NCBI): domain Eukaryota; phylum Bacillariophyta; class Bacillariophyceae; order Bacillariales; family Bacillariaceae; genus Nitzschia; species Nitzschia sp. DOCU1. The sequence continues at coordinate 4,139,005 of OX595985.1, forward strand.
TGTTGTTCAACTGATCCTTTGGTCCGCCACGGTCGTCGCTTTTGTTTCCCATACATGCATGCAGGGCATACGACGTTCCGAATTTTCTTCAGCTTGGGTGGCAGGATTCCGAGCTGTGCAGCCCAACGAATATATTGATAGGGGGCATGACCGAGCTTGAGATGCCAGGAAAGAAAGAGTTCTTCATCTCGATGAGTAATCGGATCATCAATTAAAACAGTTGGTTCCTTTTGATTCGGACCAACAGAAAAATCCACCCTCTTTGCTTTCGACGGTGTTATAAAACTTTCTTCTTCGTGATCCTGAACGGTGTCGTCGTCAGAATCGGCAACAATTGACATGGTTTCTCCCATTTCGTTGTCATTGTCATCCTCGATAACATTTGGGAAGGTGTGGAATGCCGAGACAAAGGCCTTGAACTCGCGATATTCGCCCATAGTGTAAACAGTAGGCAGATTGTTCAAAGGATCAATCTTGCATGTCACCAGGGTTTTTCCACGATTCCAAGATAGAACGTAGTCATCGTCCATGTCATTGGGAGACAGCATGAAAGTTGCTTGATCTCCCTCTGTTTCTCCCGCATCGTACCGTTTCTTGTTGCAGCATTTTTTCCAGTTGTGAGGGCAAAGCAACCAATACGGAGCGTTTGGAGCATAGTAGCAAGTATCGTCTTCAAGATAGACGTTGTTGCCGTTGATGTCTTTAACACACCAAGATACCTCGCCAACATGCGTGATATTGCTCGCGCCAAACCCTGTTACTGATGACTTGTGGCATTTGATGTTCCGCAAGTCACTCTTGAAGGGTGTCAGGGAGGCGGAGCAAGCCGAGTCAATGACTATTGGATTGGAATCGGAGTCCCAGTCACCGATCAAACGGGGCGAGCTCTCCTTTTCAAGCATTGCCATGAATGCGCAATGGTCATGCTCACAGCTTGAGTGCGGAGCCTTCCATACTTTGAACAATTCTTGGAATGAAATGTCGGGCAATTGGCTCATTAGGAGTAAAGTCAGGATCGTGAAAACGATAATGCGCAGAAATCTTCGAAGATTCGCCCCTTTAGGAGCCACAGCAATAATGATGTCGTTTGGCAGGGCAAAGAACTTGTCGGGCGGTCGCCGGTAAAGGAGACATGATCCAATTACAAGAAATAACAGGATGGGTTCTAGAACAGAGCCAAGTGATAGCTCGTTCATCACTTGACAATCATCCGCCATCACCTTCGCAAACCATGGTATCAGAACCAAAAAGCTTACTCGCAATCTGATGTGCGAAAGGACACAGTAGGTCTCAGATAGCGTACAAATTGATATCGGGGGCCAACGGGCTGGCCTGATCTTTCGTGGAGCATGCTTGTGTCTCGAAAACAATGAGTAAACCATATACGGATTTGGTTCGCCCACATTAAAGTATGCAAACACACAAAGCTTCACAAAGATGCAAACTAGCCAAGCTAGTCGCCAGATGAGCCTGCAGGATGCCACCATGGCTTCCCACAGGCGTCCCCTTCAAGACTGCATGACAGCCAAGATGGCTTCAAGCTTGGAAGTGACCTCATGCACTACGCTGAAAGTACGATGAAATAGTTGTAGTGGAAATAATTGTGAGATCTAAAGTTATCGCTGATTCTATCGCTCCTAGACCACCGGAGTCTTTCCTCAACGCATCCCATATGCGTTGGATGCAACTCCCACCGATCTAGCTTCTCAGATCTCTTCAAGGTCTATAGCTGGCTACCGTTGGAACTCCTATTCCAGTAGTAGACATCGACGGCTCGCCGCGCTCGCCGTTGTCGTCGTCGTTGCTCGTCAGCTGCACCGGCCTTGCCCGTCCGTCCGTGCGTCCACGGACGTTCGACCAAGTCGACGTCAGCAGGTATATATCTAAGGTGTGTTGGTACTACACGTAGGCCATTGTGTGTACTCATCGTTCGAACATTCTAACGTTGCAATGTTACAACGTTCTAACGTTCTAACTACTTGTTAGGTCTAGAGGGGTATTCTAGTGTACTGCATGCGCCCCCATGACAAGGGCTTCTAAGAGCTCACTCGTCAGCAGCATCGCGTTCTTCATACGGATGCAGATTCCGGATATTGTATGTTTGTTGTACTGCACCTTTCCTGATGCGAATAGAGCCATTGTCATTAATGTACACGATCTCATACGGACCGCTATACGGATTTGTCCCATACTTGCGGGATTGTTCATTGCGGACCATTACCTTCTGTCCTACGCGATACCGGTAAACTCTTCGTGTCTTGTTTTCTGCTTCGTTATTTTGGATAATACGAGATTGTTTTCGTTCCTTAATTAATTTCCAGTTAGCTTCGAACCGGGCGTTGAGAATAGCATCGCGGCCAAACACCAGCTGTGATGGCGTCGCTTGCATTGTTGTGTGATACGTTGCGCGTACTGCGAACATAGTGGCTGCAAGGACTCCGTCCAGTGACTCCGTGTCTTCGGAGTTTTGCAACTCGAAAGTGCGAATCATGTTCCCTATGGTTTGGTGAACTCGCTCGTAAATGAATTAGCCTGCGGGTTTCGCGCTGTAATTGGCTTGGTCATTACGCCGTAGTCTTCGCGCACCATTCTTCGGAATTCTCCCATGAATTCAGTTCCGCGGTCATAAATGATCTTTTGTGGCCACGGGTATCTCGTGAACCACGCCATTTCGGCCGCACTGGCTATTGAAAAGGCTTCTTTATTTGCTATACGTACCATCTCGAACCATCCGGTTGCTGGATCTATCATAGTGAGACACCATAGTTGTAGTGTCTTTTTACTACCTAGTTGTTTTATCTTATATGGACCTATCAGGTCGACACATAGCGTATCCCAAGGGTCTATTTCTGCCGCCTTGGGTGGAAGATGCCCGTACTTGATTGTCTTTCGCTTCGTCAGCTGACAGGTCGGACAGGACTTGCAGATCCGCTCAACATCGCCGCGGATGTTCTTCCAGTAGAAGTGTTGTCGAATTGTTTGTTCGGTACGCGTTTCTCCTGGGTGACAGAGCATCTCGTGATACCACTTGACGCACCGTTTCTGGAGACTCGTTGGGAGAACAATCTTGTCCTCGCGTACTATTAGTTCTCGCTTCTTTCCGCCCCCACGATAGACTTTGACTGAATATCGCGGGTTTGTGCGTACTTTAGCTAATAAGGCGCGGTCGGCATTCTGCATGCGCGCAATATTTTTGTAAGTAAGGGGGAAAGCATCGCGCGGTAACTCGTCGCCCGCCAAAAACTCATTTAAGTGAGATTCGGGGAAAGCTCTATCGTCGAGATCGAGTCGACTAAGTGCGTCCGCAACGACGTTGTGTTCGCCCTTGATGTAGACCAGCTCGGGGCCAAACTCCTCGATTAAGAGGCGCCAACGCATGACGCGCTCCGTATTAAATTCTTTATACGTAAGATTTTTATGGTCTGTGAAGACTCTAATCCGCTGTCCCAAAAGGATATTGCGAAATTCTTTAAGTGTTTCGACGATAGCTAAAAGCTCTCGTTCCGTCGTAGTATAGCGCGTTTGCGCCGGGTTCAATTTTCGACTATAGAACGCAATCGGTTTCCCGCGTTGCGATAACACTGCACCTACCTGAGTATGACTAGCATCGGTGTGTATTTCGAATGGTATGTTGAAATCGGGGTATGTTAGTAGTGTCTGCTTACTGATAATTCGTTTCATCGTGTCGAAGGCATTCTGCTCGACCAGACCCCATTGCCATTTGGCTTCTTTGGAAGTTAGCGCACTCAGTGGGGCTAGAACTTCGGAGCGGCGAATCCACATGTCGCGATAGTAGTTAACTACGCCTATGAACTTGCGGAGCTCGCGTTTGTTAGTAGGTGCCTTCATAGCATGAATAGCTTCTACTTTCTTTGCGACTGGTTGGATTCCATCTCGCGTTATCCAGTACCCAAGGTACTCCAGTTCGCCACGGGCGAAGAAGGACTTCCGGGCATTCACCTTGAGACCGGTGTCCTTTAGACGTTTGAAAATGACTTCTAGTTTTTCTAGGTGGTCATCAAAATTGCCTTTAGTTAGTTCTAGTAGATCGTCGATGTACACTCGTACGTACTCTAGATCTTCAAAGAGGGTGCCCATTTTCTCTTGGAAAATGTCGGGACTATTCGAGAGTCCCATCGGCAAGCGTTGCATCTCGTACTTACCCCAAGGTAGTACGATAGTGCATAGCTTCTTACTATCAGGACTTAGCTCTATGTGATAGTAGCCCATGTTGAGGTCAAGACTCGTCGCGTACTGAAAACCTTCTAGCTTCATCAGTAAGTCCTGAATCTTCGGGATTGGATACGGCTTGCGTTTAATCCGTTTGATCAATTCTCTAAAGTCGTTGATGAATCGAACTGTTCCATCCTTTTTGGGGATGATAAAGGTGGGCGCACCCCACTCGGAGCAGTTCACCTTTTTGAGTACTCCGACTTGACAGAGTCATTCGACTTCATCGCGGAGAGTGCGTTCATACGCTTTCGGTACAGGGTACGCTCTAGCATGGTACGGCTTGGCACCTTCTACTAGTTCAATGTCATAGGGGGCCCCACGCCATTGGCCGAGGGTACCATCGAATAGAGTCTGGTATTTTGCTAGTAGCTGTTCTAGCTTACTCTGCTCATCCTTACTAAGGTGAGTTTGCTCTCTAGCGATGCTACGTGCATCGGCTTTCTCGTACTTGGCGTCAAGAATTTCCTTGACGCGGTCCGACATCTCATCGACGTGTCCGCGTTCATGTACATGATACGACGTCGCCGCCGTCGCATCTATTTCTTTCATTGGCATACGTGCATCGTCCCATTCTACTTCCATAGCTTTGAAGTCGATCACTAGACCTAGCTCTTGCATGAGGTCTCTGCCTATAATCATATCGTAGTTACCTAGATCATCTGCTAGGTGAAAGTCCCACTCGATCAATCGATCGTCGTGTAGTTCTGGTAGACTGAGTTGCGTGGTCACGCGTTCAGTACACTTATAGCTACCGCTCATGGTCGTGAATACAGTAGTCGCCTTTTGGGTCTTTATTTTTAGTTTGCTAGCACTGCTCTTCTTCCAGAGACAGCCGCTACCGCCAGAGTCAAGAAGTGCCTTGACGGTTACTACTTGTTGCCGACGTCCGCCGCGTTGGTTAACACGTGCAAACGTGATCGGTACTAGATGACTGGATTTTTGTCGTTTGTTTGAGCCTACAGTTCGACTACCTCGAATCGTGTTCAATAAATAAAGCTCGCGCTCGCGCTGTGCTTCCGCCAGACATGCATCGAGAGAGCTGAAACTTCGAGATTGCCCTGCGTGTGAATTTTGCAAATTTGGTGTTACCCTTGAAACGCCATTGCTATTGTAGAATGATTCCATATATTGGACATCGTCCCTATGGACGAAACTAGTGTAATCGTTCAATTTGTCACTATTCATATTATTGTATTCACACGTAGTAACCGGCTCACACCGTCAATTCATTTCGGTGTCGCTGTCGCTGCTGCTGACACTGAGTTTGTCGAAGTCGATGCCGTTGAGATCATCCATATCGTAATTAAAATTATCCATCGAAGGAGGGTCTTCGGCCTTGCGCTTCTTCGCAGATTGTTTGACCGCGTTTTCGACCATCGACTTGATGTAGGCATGAAGCTCGCCTGTTTTCTTCTTCTTTTCGCCATCACCATCGCCGTCGCTGCGGCGCCAAGTTTTGTTTTCGAAGCGGGCCTTTTTGAAACGACCTGCGACGTTCGAATGGGCAGCCGCCATCTTCTTTGCTTGATCCTTTAAAATAAGGCAATCATGGGTAGCATGGGTGTTGTTAGCGCCATGATAAAGACAATCATACTTGGCCTTACCGTCGGTTCCCGCTCTCGGGCCTCCGCGCTTCCTCTTCGAGGGTTTTTCGTCATTCGACTTGCCGTTGTTGTCTGCCTTCTTGCTGAGGGCTTCATTGATCTCCTCGGTAGCCTCCAGCCGTTCGCAGAAGTCTACAAAGTCTTGAACCGTGTGGTCCACGGGCTCGAATCCCTGTAGGATCATCTCTTTGCGCCACTTGGCGGGGATCCCAAACTCGCAATTCTCCATGAGCTCCTCGTCGGGAATTTTGTTTTTCTCGCCTTTCTCGTCGAATAGCGCGAGGTACTCGTTTAGCTTGCGGAGCCGAGCCACATACGCCTTCATTGTCATCGTCGGGGGCTTTCGGCAGATCCGACGCATATAGCGCTTTTGAAGTTGCACTGCGCGTTTTGGGAGAACATACGCCGTAACCGCGTGCAAACTTTTCTCGAAAGTCTCAGGAGTTTCGGCTTCGAGTTCTGAGGCCTTCGCGTTGAACGCAGCCAATACCTGGCCTTTCAGCAAATTGCGTGTTAATGCAAATTTCTGAGGTCCCGTAGTTAGGTCCTGACCCGCGATCACATCCTTAAGTCCGATGAGGAAAAGGAACCACTCTTCGGGTGTTCCTTCCGTGAAATGCGGTTGTTTGATGCGTCGCGTCAACGATTTTTTGTCTTTTGGGTCGATACGCAAGTCATATTGACTGTACGCCCCATCTTTGAGCTCCTTCGGCTCGGGTCTTTCGATACTGACCGGTGCTGATTTGAAACCCTGCTTCTCGGCAGCAGTCTTCTTCGGGATGCTGTCTGCAATCTTCATCTTTAGCTCACGCGTGTAACGTGGAGTGTTAACACTGTGCACTACGCTGAAAGTACGATGAAATAGTTGTAGTGGAAATAATTGTGAGATCTAAAGTTATCGCTGATTCTATCGCTCCTAGACCACCGGAGTCTTTCCTCAACGCATCCCATATGCGTTGGATGCAACTCCCACCGATCTAGCTTCTCAGATCTCTTCAAGGTCTATAGCTAGCTACCGTTGGAACTCCTATTCCAGTAGTAGACATCGACGGCTCGCCACGCTCGCCGTTGTCGTCGTCGTTGCTCGTCAGCTGCGCCGGCCTTGCCCGTCCGTCCGTGCGTCCACGGACATTCGACCAAGTCGACGTCAGCAGGTATATATCTAAGGTGTGTTGGTACTACACGTAGGCCATTGTGTGTACTCATCGTTCGAACATTCTAACGTTGCAATGTTACAACGTTCTAACGTTCTAACTACTTGTTAGGTCTAGAGGGGTATTCTAGTGTACTGCACTCATCGTCAGAGAGATCTTTGTTGTTGCGCTTCATCATTCCGGTCAAAGCTGATTTATTGTAACCGGTAGCGCTGGCATTGTCATTGCCATTTTCCTTGAAAGTAACCTTGTTCGACTTGGATTTCTTTTCCTTGCCATAGTCTTTGCAAGTTCGTGGTTCGTGGAGTACCCACATTGCGGTACCACCATGTCCAGGCCCAGGGCACCATTTATAAGTCTTGTCGTTTCGCTTGAGCTCCGTGGTGGTAGAGAGAGAGCAATCCTTTTTCCACGAGTGCTTCTGCTCGGTGTCGCTAGACCCCTTTTTACCGCCGGTGCCTTTCTTCTCCTTTGAAGAGGCTCCATCTTTTAGCGATTTGATTTGCGAGGTCAAAGCAACGATTTGCTCGTGTTTTGCTGACTTCTTTCCCCAGGACCCAAAGTCCCGGAGCGAAGTGTACTTTTCATCAGCCTTTTCCATGAGAACTTCAGGATCTGTGAACTCGTTAGTTTCCCACTGATTGCGCCAGAAAGCAACAGCTGTCTTGAAGTCCTCGTTCGTGCTTGTATTGTAGGCACAAAACAAATTGATCACAAGCTCGGTATCGTCGGCTCTGTGACCTGCTGCAATGAGATCAACCATCTTTTCACGGACATCCTGATTCAAGGCTTGAACGTTGTGCTTGTACCTCTTCATATCCAAATTGAAGAGTTTTTCTTTGATCGAGAACGTTGTCGCATTCGTAGCAGTAAAAGTAGACTTGAGAATGATCTTTAACAACATAGGACCATCTTCATTGATGTCGTCCAGTTGATTCTGGATTTTCTTGAGGGGGTAATTTTCCAATGAATCGTAAAGAAAGTGGAACATCATTAAACGATGAATTCCCTCTTGAGCTTCTGCTAAGGTGGTGGGTGCGCCCCTGGCCTTGAAGGCATCGCGAGCAGCTCGAACAGTTGCCAATGGAATTTGTCCGTGATCAGACAAGAGGCTTAGATTGCCGAAATTAACAATGTAGTTGTAACGGCACTTGAGGACTCGCACTTTGAGATCACCCATGAAACGGGGTAGGTCCTTTGCGGTTCCTGTGAACTTCCTATCCATAGCCTTGATTCCTTCCTCCCACATTCTTTGACCATGACGAGTGGTCAAGTCAATTTCTCCATCCCATGGAGTGAGGAGGAAACGTTGTGGAGGGACAGGGGGATTTTGTGGTGCAGCCACTGGATTGGCTGGAGGAGGTCCACCTCCACCACCACCACCACCACCACCACCTGGGGGCCCACCACCGCCTCCACCTCCACCACCACCTGCACCCACGGGGTGGGCAGGAGCTTGAGCTGCGGGAGCAGCAGCTGGGGCTGGAGCAGCAGCAGGGGCGTTTGTGTCTGTGGATGCTGCAGCAGCACTTGTCCTTGTAGTCCGGGTTGACATCCTTGACTTGGATTGTTCGGAAACCAATTTTAAGCTTGTAATGCGTTGTTAATGAGGAAGTTACTGCCAGAATCTTGGGCTCATAACCTGCGAGGAACCGTTGTAATCAGCTCGTAAAGGTAAAGGTAGCTTGCAATGGAAAGTTGCTAAGCGAAGATGATAAAAGAAAGTAGAAAGGTGTTGGTAAAAGTGTTGATAGATGTAAACTATAAGTTGATTTCTCTCGTTTTGTGTTTTCCCTTTGTTCGGAGTTATTGATGTCATGGTATACGGAAAATACGTAAGATTTGTATTGAAATATATGGAAGATGTGGATCGCAGAATGAGAAGCTGACATCAAAGATGTCAAAGGTGTCAAATTGAGAATTTTCCGACACTTAATGTTTACATCTATCAACACTTTTACCAACACCTTTCTACTTTCTTTTATCATCTTCGCTTAGCAACTTTCCATTGCAAGCTACCTTTACCTTTACGAGCTGATTACAACGGTTCCTCGCAACGAGAGAACAAAAAACGAAAATACCACGATTACCGAGTCGGTGACCAAGTACTGTACCGACGACGCAAAACAGCGAAACACAATCGCCCATACGATGGCCCATTTACAATCACCCACGTGCATTCCAATGGCAACGTAACCATTGCTCGTGACAGCCGCGTTAAGCAACGCGTGAATATACGACTCCTTCACCCATTTTCCCCTCGCACATCGTGACGTGCCCTTGGAAGGAAGCGAGTGCAATACGCCCGCTGTCCCCTCGGGACTGGACGCACGATTCAACATTCGTCACCCCTGACTGGCGACCCAATGCCGATATCTATAGAAAGATCCGTCCAGCTAGAAGAGCTCGATAGATCTACCTTTACAATAGACTTATTATTTTCACCCACATCTACTTTTTATCGCTAGCGTAGTGCAGGCGAGGATTTTGTGGCTTTTCCATTGAAATGACTTTAATTGATAATAGCCATCGTCTGCAGCTCCAAGGAAGTCGCCAAACAACAATCAACCAGAGCAAGGCAACTGGCCTTCTATGAAGAATGCAAGAAGCAGTCGCCAACTGCATACTCATATATGCTGAGCAAGGCGATAGCGAGACCAACAACTGCTCTGAATTGGTATGAGGTGGAGGAAAGCGACCCTGGGAAAGTTGGGATTAATTGGGATTCGAATGAATAGCAAGAGGGCCACCAAATAGCAGCATTTCATACTCCTTTTGGCTGATATTCGAACCAGTGTGGCTCCTGCATCCAAACTGTGAGAAATTTACTGATTGGTGCCGCCCTTGATTGCATTGAAATGCAGGTCACGATGAACCAGAATGGATGAAATGCTGAGTACAGTTCTAGACGGCAAATCGCAAGAGAACCAAGCACTCTACAAAAAAGGGATGGCAGAGTCAATAAAATCACTAAAGCACAATTGACTTTAGCCACTGGCCATGGATCACACCATTTATTTGATTATATGGGCGATGCCATGAAAATTGGGCTCGGAAGCCGGTTGGGAAAAAGAGGGTCCCCTCCTACAAGTTAACTCCAATCGCATTGGACCCCGAAACTCCACCAATTTTGGTGTACTTTTCCAAAAAACTCCACCAAAATCTTGGTGTACTTTTCATGACTTCGTAAATTGACACTTTTGTTTTAAGGAAATAAAAGCGCCCTTTCACGAAATAAGGGAATGAAATCCTCGGATTGTCGGAGGGAGAACGTGATTTTGTGCTGTTGTTATCATCATCAACAAGCAGCCATGGACCCAAACTAGAGTGGACTTCCCCAACAAGTAAGACTTTGTAGACTAGACAAGTTGTTGCTGCTAAATAGATCTTACTAGTATTAGTGCTAGATGCAGATTACTACTATAGTTCGTTCTTGCTCAACCAAAACAGGTCGTTTCCAGCAAAGCATTCACCACCAACGAATGCAATATTGGCTTCATTGTAGTGCAGGAAAAGCAGGCTTTCTCTTCTGGTATCCAACTTGCAGATATGGCATTATGTCATCTTCAGGGAGCAAGTAGTGGTTAATGCATCTGTGGATCGTGCACCTCATGAGTGAGTTCAAAGGCATCATGTCCAACACAGCAAAGAATTTCTTTTTATACCGATTTTTGATGACGAACCAACTCTCCTCCAGCTGCATGTTGTCATCATTTCCCTCGTCAATCCCATGTAGCAACATATCACTAATGATGTTGGGAAGCTTGGGAGAGTCTAACAGTGAACTTTCTTGATCAGTGGATCGAGATATGGCATTCGTTATGGGGCTTGGTCCAAAAAATGTGTGATTTTGGGCCGAATGAGCGCTTTTTTGATGACTCGCATCGGGCTAACTACTGGAAATAGGCGTAGCATTACCATAATGTTTCCCCTTCAGTTTTTCACGCGCTTTCATACGATGAACTTGGTTTCCCCATAAATGGGTTTCCGAGCGAATTATGTCCGGATATGCAAAAACTCCACCAGAATTCTGGTGGAGTTTTGGAAAGTCAACCAATTCTGGTGGACTTTTGCGATTGGAGTTAATCAAAGAATCAAAAAAGGAAACATCCATCCGATCCCTCTGATGCAGTGGACAACATCCAGAATAAAAAATAGTATTTGTATCATCACATTTGACTGAGTTTAGCAGAAAACTTGATGAAAATGGGCAAATTTGGCGCATGAGTCACACTGTCGCGCAGGTAGTAACGTGTAGAAGGGGGAGTTTTTGAAAAATTCCAACGCGGCGAGCTACTGGAAGGTGTATAGAACAATATTAGCTAGGATAAGTTGCAAAAGAGTACTTTTTGGTTAGGTGACGGTCGATGCAGTAGAGTTGCAGATGTGAATCACGGCTTGATTCACTGATTAAGAGATACGATGCAGGACTAAGTGTTGGGATTCGCCCTATCCTCCTTGTAAATGTCATACACTGTAATTTCATTAGGTGTCCGGGGAGTTCCTTGCTGTAAAATGGTCTCCCACAAGTCAAAATCTTCACGGTACAAGGAATGCAGTTGTTCCAAGGTCTTATGGGAAAGTCCAGCGTGTCATCTCCCATGTCGTATCAAAGTGCAAGATAGTGGAAGATATCGTCCACTTTCGCTTTTGGGGGAGGATTTTGCCGCGTTGGGCAGGAGACATGGATGTGGCGCCAACCTTGCACTCCGAGGTGAGGCACTGTATGAAAACGATAATTTATTTATACATTTATGAAGGAATCGAAATCATTGAATTACCGTTGATTGTGGGTGGGATTGCTAATATCACGTAGAAGTAGTGTGACGAGAAACGGGAGATTACTAAATAATGGCATTATTCTGTGATGTGTGGTTTCGAGTGGCGCGTCGGGCAATCGGCATTGGGCGCGCCAACGGATGATAACGGTGAGATATTGGCGGGCCCGCGCGCGTGTGAGTCCAACGGATGTAAACGGTGCGCGGGAAATGGCGGGCATATGTGCTGGATACTGGTAGCATTAGTTAGCACACCCTCGCAGCACATCTGCCGCCGGCTCGGAGGGAAAATTTTGAATTTTTGTCGACGATTGTAAATGAAGAACATATTCCGAGAGGACTTGCTGATGATGGGAGGGCGGGAAATGTTTGGTGAAGTAGTCGGCTTTGTTATACTTTGCAGGGGCCCAATGGAATTTGAATTGCTGCTGGGCCTCGCGATCGTGTAGCCAATGGTAACGCATATCCATGGCACGAGTGCGCTTTTGCTTGATGCTGCTCGTAATGAAACCGTGTGCGGTGGTGTTATCAAGCAGGACCGGGGTCGGTGGTTGCGGATACCCCATCTCTTGAAGTGTGATTCGGAGTGGCAGTGCTTCCCGACAGTTGATGAAGGCAGCTCCAGTTTCAGCTTCGGCAGCACTGGATGCGACATGACGGATGATTGTCGTCGGGTTAAGAATTGCTCCGTTCGGCTTGGCAGCGAGGGGGTCGAGAGTGTCGGTGAGGAAGTGATGTCCACCACTGCGGCTGCGGGCCCCTGGTTCATTGTGATAGCCGGCATCGCTGTGTGTGTGCAGGATCATGGCGGAAGCTCGATATTCCAGGGCCGCATCTGGATTTGTTGCACAATAATCCAGCAGTTGGTGGATTTTGGACTTTGTGTGCGTGGATGGCTTATTTTGTTCGGAGGATAAGGAGCTCAGAGCCACCAACAGGGTGGAGTCCACGGCGCGCCCGTAGTACATCAATTTTCCGATGATGTGTGGAATGATTTTGCTGTCGGCAGGGGGCAGAGGCATGAACGGGATCTCTTCGGGCAGGATTTGACTGTCAGCCCCAAATTTGGGAGGGGGGATGTGCGGATGTGGCGAAAACTGTGGCTTGCTTGGAAGGGAGTGGCTGAGTTCTTGGAGCATGGTGGCAATATACTTGGGCATGGACAGGCGAGCAGTGCGTTTGATGTAGTCCCAGGCTACACTGATGCCACAGAATAGTGAAGCAGTCCAATCAACTTTAATGTCATAGTGCCCTTTGAGAATTGTAAGTAGCTCGTTGGCATCCCCTTGGTTGACATATTTCACAGCGAAGTCGTCCACAACTAACACGAATGATAGTTGTTTTGTATCGTGTCACCACAGACCTGGGGTATAGCGGCAGGGGCGGTATCCATGGGGGGCGAGGCGTCGTTGCAGTAAATCATTTGCAAGTTTACCGGCTTGTGGAAGACCGTACATGCCTTTGTTGATGCGCATGTGAATGTAGCCAGCATCGTCCGCCAGGGCGGCGAGCTTGTATTCTTGGATGATTTCTGGCGGGATCAAGGAGATGTGCAGCTTCATGAATTCGGGACGGTCCAGTGGGGTGTTCAAGTAGAAATTGCTGATGTCCAGGGACATCATTTTTGCGTTGGGGGTGGACAGTACGTCATTCACATGGAGTTTGAACGTTGTCAAGTCAGCAGTCGGTGAGCTGACATCACCGGGGTAATCAATAAGATTCCCACCAACGGTGAGCCGTGTGCGTTCCACCTCTTCTTTCTGCAGTCGTCGCTCACACACAAATCGCCCATATGTGACGCGGCGGCCTGCAGGGACCTCGGATCTCGGAATAAAATTGATGGTGTCGGTACCTCGAATTCTGCCACCGACTCCTTGGGCCAGCCGGCCAAATTCGTTGGCGGAGGATCGGAGCCATGCTTCCTTATAGTTTGGATGCTGGATGAGTTGGCGGTATTCCAGATTGCGGCCAGTGTCTGTATCAAAAACGGCATTGGCTAGCGGGGGCGGGGTCCTCACCCTCGTAGCTGGCGCAGAGGATTTTGGAACGGGGATGGACATGGGCGGTGTGCGCGGTGGCAACAGTTGGTTGATCGAGAAATCATCGACTGAGTGACGCGGGGCCACTCAAAACGTAACAAGAGTGTTAAAATAACCGGTTCGTAAACAGGTTATGGGCTTGCTTTTAGAACGTTTGGTTCTTAGTATTATGAGCTCGTTTGAGCATCTACTTTCTAATCTTGCGATCTTTCGATCGTGCATTTTCTGATCTTGCGGAAGCTAGTCTGAGTCTTGACGGAAGTCTTTACGATCTTGTCGCTTCCGCAAGACTAGCTCTCTTCCGGATCCTCTAGTCGTTCTGTGAATAGTACTGAGTCGTGAGACCCAGTCGATTCGAGTCACTAGTCGACTCGTCCGAATGGCCTTCAAACCATTCATTCGAATCGACGTAATCGAACACTCCCTCTTTTGATTGCCATGAGTCGAGTCGCCTCCTACCAACCCATTATGATCTTTCGGAACTTTGCTACAGCATCTTCGTTCAGCGGCTTCGTCAATAGGTCTGCTGGTTGATCCAAGGTATCAATCTTGTGGATTGAGATCTCGCCATTGTCGACGTATGATCTGAAGTGGTGTAGCCTGCAGTTAAGGTGCTTCGTTCTTGGTCGGAACTTTGCTACCTTCGCAATCTCCAATGCTCCAGTATTGTCCTCGAATACCCTGCAATGTACCCTTGCTGCCGTCGCGTCGATTGGTATGCCTTCGTTTAGCATTTCCTTAAATAGGCTGATGATTGGAATAGCGTCTCGTAGCGCGTAGGAAATGCCCGTGTATTCGCTTTCCGTGCTTGATAGTGCTACTTCCGTTTGAAGTTGCGATTTCCAGAGGATTGGGCATCCGGCATACATAATTAGGTAGCCATGTCTGGATCGTGCCGTATCTCGGTCATCTGTTTCTTCTTGGTCCCAGTTGCCTGCAAAGTCTGCGTCGACAAAGACTTCCAATCCTCGTTCTGCCGTTGGTTTCAGAATCATTCCTTTATCCCTTGTTCCCTTCAGATAACGTGCAACCCAGCGTATCGCTTCTCCGTGCTCCTTCTTAGGGCAGGTGGAGAATCTCGCGCATTGATGTGTTATGTACGCAATGTCTGGTCGCGAACCCTTTTCGAGATAATTCAACTTACCGATGACCGATCGATAATTGAACGAGTTGTCGAAGTCCTCCGATTTGGAATGTCTTGATAATAACTTTGATGATGCAGCTGGTGTTGATCGCGTACCCGTGTTCTCCGGCATCTTGAGGTCCTGAATGATTTGATCGATCAAATGAGGTTGAGTCAAATGAATCGATCCATCTGGTTTCCTGTCGATGTTGACGCCTAGAAAGTCTTGGATGTCGCCTTCGATCGTGATGTTGAGTTTGGCACGCTTGATGTCCTCTATCGCCTTGTTCACCTCGTCCAGGTCGGGACCAGCGAGGATCGAGTCGTCGGTGTAAAGCACGTACATCACGTTGCCGCGATAGAACACGCACTCGTCGACTTCGGATCGTTTGAATCCCACCTTGTTGATGAGAATGTCCGAAAGGTACTTATACCAGACACGACTTGATTGCTTTTGGCCATAGACGTTCCTATGCAGTCGCAATACGTAGTCCTTGGTGTTCCCTTCTCGAATACTGAATCCTCGTGGTATCTCCATGTAGATCTCCCTCTCGACGGGCGCTTGGGGAAAGGCCAGCACGTAATCAATTTGCCGCGTGTGCCAATTGTGGAGCGCAGAAAGTATCAATAAGGTCCTAATGGAATTCCAGCTTGCGACAGGGGCATATGTTTGGTCATAATGCTGTCCGTACTTCATCCGTGAACCATCGATGTTGAGTCGTGCCTTGTACTTCTTGATTTGTCTCGTTCGAATGTCACGCTTGCGCTTCATTTGCCACACAAGAGCAGCCGTCAGCCGTCAGCAGCACCGCGAAAAAATTAGCAGTGCAAAATTCTGGCCGCCCCGGCGCGCCGCAGTAATAGAATTACATCAAACCTAAACAACCCAAAAACCCTTTCACCATGACCGTGAAACGAACAACTTCCGCCAGTACCGGCATAGCTGCCTTGTCTCCGAACACCCGCAGCATGCAGAAACCCCGCGCCGAAGATGAGGATGCCGAAATGGAGCTTGAAGACGACCAAGAAGCCCGCCGTCTCTTTGCCGACGCCTCGGACCCCCCGGACGACCGTAGCACCACCGTTGATCCGGTAGTGGTCGGCGACTCGGCCTTTTGGCAAAGAAAGATTAACCCTCCCACTTCCCTTTGGCGTGCCCATGCCCCGGATGCACCCTCAAGCTTCACTTCCTCGTCCCAGGTTTTTGCGGACGATCCTGAGACAGGCAAAGACTCGTGGCACGAGATGGCGCAAGGTGCAAAACGCCTTGCTGGGATCAACGTGGGCACGGAGCAACTTACCGTCAAGCACTTCCAGGACATCTTCGCCAACGCCTTTGATTCAGAACATGATCTCTTTATGACAGAAGACGGGTCAAACATGCGCCAACTAGCCCTAAAATTGGCCAATTCCGATCCAAAACGGTTTTTTGACGCGGATGTCTATTGGTTCGGGGTCTGCCTACGAGCTGCCGATGTCACTCATTCCTGGATGGCTGCCCACCTTCTTCTGGGTGCCCCATGGAAAGATCGCGAGTACTTCCACTTCCCCGGGATCTCGAGTCCAGTACACACTTCCCAGGCGGGTAGCAGCCTCCAGTCAGCCCTTAAAACCAAAAAAGGGCCCAAAACGGGCCGAGTGAACACTACGTTTGCCGACACCGTGAAAAAGGCGTCGAAACCCCCCCCCGAGATGCCCGTCGAGGACTCAGATCTGAAGCCGGCTGCCAAGACGGCCTCTAAAAAACCGGTACTTGTCAACCCCTACAGTATCGTGAAGAAACCCTCCGTCCGTCCCACGGTCTCGGAAACAAACATCCCAAACAAGTATCAACGCAAGCATCAGCTTTTTATGAAGTTCGTCCTACCACCTCTAGAAAAAGAGTCCGTCCAAGACCTCCAAGCCGAAGCTGGCAATCACGTCGCGAAGATTGTCGAAGCTCTGTGGAAAGTTGACAATTCGGCTATGATTCTTCCCTGGGATCCGAAGTACCCGGTTAGTCGTTCTCTGCGTCGCCATGGTGGCCCCCCGCCTAAGAATCGCTCGCAGTTTCAGATTTATTTCCAGAATGGCATCTGGACATCCACTGGTCGCACTCCCTACGCGCGCTGTGTTGTTGCCTTTGACGGCGACCCGGCCAATTTCGAAAGCGAGGAGTTTCATCAACTCCTCCGCTCGATCATGGCCTCTGCTCGTATCGAACCAGTTCAGGCTAGGGACGTCACCGAAGCCGGCTGGTTGCTGGGAACCCACCAAGAAATTTTCCGCGAGGACTCCTTCATGGCGGCCCACCGCCTCGTCCCCGGCCTTGAAAAAATTTCCTTGGAATTTCGAGTCCAAGATGTGATTCGTCGGGCTAAGAACTCCGATAGCTGGAAAAATCGCGGGTTGAACAAAGCTGTCCACGTATTTTGTGCGGATAGCGACGTCGTGCTGGTGCGTTCGACCCTGCAAAGGCTTTATTCATCCGCTTCCAATGGTCATAACACCCCACTGGGAATTCGTGCCAAATTTATTCCCAACGTCTACGACAACCGCTTCGTCAAGACCCCTGCCATCGGTCGTGCCGCGGAACGGGCCACAATCAAACAACGCCAATTCCTGGAGCGGTCCATGACCTCCAGGGTCAATGGCTGCCTTGGACTGGATCGAACTCTTCCGGATGGCACTGTGACTTGCCGCGACGCCCTCATGGCGATTCGCTCTGTCCAATTCCCTGAGCTGAATCTGTTCCTGGGTGTCGAGGAGGCCGAGGACAGCTCCGATCTTATTTTTGCGTATCATGAGAACGTGGCTCACGAGGCAGGGTATGCCCTCACCTCCCTTCCAGTAATCCTGACAGCCCACTTGGGGGAGGGTGCATGGGACTGGTTTGAACCGGGATCGAAGCTCCGCTACGACGACTACGCGTGGTGCCCGATTCGAGGCGTGGTCGAAAAAGCGGCGCTGGGAATGTCTGTGGAAGAGTATTTTGCGACCGGTCTCGACTCCGATGACGAATTCGACTCGGATGAAGACGAAGCCCAACGGGTGCAGGTGGAGCCTATTCTGCTGAACTTCAGCATCGATTTGCTGGCTACTGGGAACGGGAATTTCAATGACAGTGACTCCATCGCCACCAAGCGCCTCCAGCAACGACTTATTACGCCTGCCGAATCCCCCACGGACGCTAGGACGCCCATGGTCCCACCAGCTGCCATTGCTCCCATGCCATCAACCATTTCGGTATCAGAACAATCTGACCCGTCTGATTTGATGTCCACTACCGATTCCCTGCTAGCCAACCCGGCGGCCCGAGCGGCTATCCTCGCAAGCCTTGGTCTGCCCCCTGACTACCAGCCTGCGCCTGTGACTAGGACCTCGATTCCCCCGACGTCCCTAGTTGCTGAGTTCGACAGTCAGATGTCGATTTCCACTAATCCATCGTTCCAGGCCCTCCTGGCAGCAGCGGACCAGGAAAATGCTTCCCCATCCGACCTTTTGGCACTCCAAGGAACTGCCAACCCCCCTACTCTGGACCCTCCCCCAGCTGACGAGGCCATCGAAGCCCAATCCACAGCACAGGGGAGAGCCAATGGGTAGTCTATTGGATGCCTCGATCGCCAATTGGCGGAGGCTTTGGGATCGAGGAAAAGTCGGGGAACACGGGGACTCTCAATTACATGTTACATCCACGAAAAAATCCATACTGTCCAACAAACTCAAGCCGGAAAAATTACGACGATCTAAACGACAGACACTGCATCAGTATAATCTATTTAGGCGAAACATCGAACAAGAAGACATGGAACCATTTGGGGATATAATGGAATCCAAACCGGATGGCTCCATTCGCCTGCTCTACCAAAATATCTCGAATCTACCATTGGATAAGCGGATCTACAAGTCCAGGCAGCTGATCGATATGCTCGTTCACCGAGACATTGATATCATGGGAATGAGTGAGGTGGGTCTATGCTGGACCTACGTTCCGTCCCATGATCAGTGGTTTGAGCGTATTATGGGTAAACTTCGCTCTGCCTCCTCTGTCTTGGCGTGGAACAAGGTAGATACGGCTCCAACAGGCGTGTACCAAACTGGCGGGGTGGGAATGGTGGCTACGGACGATACTTCGCATCGCGTCATTGATCGTGGCCGGGACCCTTCGGGCATGGGCCGTTGGTGTTGGTTCCTTCTTGAAGGACAACAACACCATCGCCTTCGTGTTGTCTCCGCCTATCGGCCCTGTGTCTCCGATGGCCCCGAATCCGTTTATCAACAACATCTACGCGTCTTGGATAGTCTGGCCAAAGCTCATCTCAATCGCATCCTGGCCCACCACTGGCGTCCGACACCACTGACTGTCAACCCGGGCTGGGCACTTTTGGTTGACGGAAAACCTGTTTCCCGGTTGGCCAGGCGGGAATTATATGAACATATTTGGGCTGGCACCACCAAGGCATATTGGGCATCGAAATTTCATTGGCCACCTTCCGCTATTCCCAATATCCGATGGGATCTCCTTGGCGAGGCATTTGGGTCGCTTCCTTTTGCGGACCAACGTCGGACAGTCAAGCTAGCCTCTGGGCATCTGGGGGTAGGTCGCCAGCTCCTCCGGCGAAAAGGGCAAACACACTCCAACTGCCCGCGCTGCGACGCCCCCGATGAAGACTCCACCCATGTCCTTCTCTGCTCTGACCCACGCGCCTCTGCCACATGGGCCACCGCTCTACAGTCACTTCAGGCCCATCTGCAATCTCTTCAGACGGACCCAGCCCTGATTGAATTGCTTCTTACAAATCTTGGCAGTTGGCATTCGGGTCGCCCTCGGCGCTCACCCCAAAACACCCAACTGCGACGCATCTGGCAGCAGCAAGAGCTTATCGGATGGCACGCACTGATCTACGGCTTTCTTGGCTCTAGTTGGCTGTCTGCTCAGAAAGCCTATTTTAAGCGGATGAGTTCAAGACGGTCGGAACGTCGCTGGCTGTCGGAAGTTATTAAGAAATTACAGGGTATCAGCTGGGACATGTGGCGTCACCGGAACGGGGTGCTCCACCACTCCGTCACTCCGGCACAGCGCCGCCATGGCGAGGTGGTCAACACGGATATCCACGCGCAATTCGCCCTCGGGGCCGCTACATTGCGACCGAGCGACCGGCATTGGCTGCAACGTCGCCCTGTGGATACGGTGCTGGCATATCCTCTTCTCCGGCGTGAACAATGGTTGGAATCTCTTCGGCGGGCACGGGAACGTTTTCAGATGGAAAAGGATGCCCGTTGGCAGGCCCTGGCCTCCCAGCGGGCGCTCATGGCTAATTGGCTAACTGAAGTTTCGTAAACTTCGTGGGGTTTTTTGGTGTATTGCTGCATATCATTCATTTGGGGTACATGTCCGACGTTCGACGGCTGGTGGTGACAAACTACCTGACCGCGGCGTCATTAAAGCCTTTTCAGGCATACAGGTTGTAGTAACCGGTATAATCTTTTGAGTTGTTTGGTTTGTTTGCGCTTCATTTGCCACACGGCAGGAAGTACTGGTACTCCCTCTCGAACTTCCGATCTATGAATGACCGTGAAGTTTCCATTTTGTAGTTGATCGTCCCATTCCTTCTGCATCGCTTTCTTGAACTGCGCCGCATCCGGTTCCTTCATCGCCTGGTGGTGGTACATGGTATCCGGATCCGCCGTCGCCTTGAAAACTTGGAGTGGGTCTAGTTCCGGCGATCCTGCGTAGTTAGGAAACATCGCCTGTAGAACAAATATTTCGCCTTCTATATCCCCTGCAGTGGCTTTGGATAGTTCAGCCATCATCACTTCGATGATCTGCGTCGGAGTAGTCTGCTGGGTCCCGTCGGCTCGGGATTTGTCTGCTGGTCGTTCGTTGTCCGACGTCGCGTTCGGTTTGTTGTCCGTCGTCGTTCATTCCTGCTGACGGCCAGACTGATCTGGTCTTTTAGAGTCTTCTTGTGTCGCCAAGTGACTATCATTGGCATGTACTCGAGTATTCCCTGCCTCTTCGTTCGTGGCAGGGACTTCAGCTTCACTAGCTGGATCCGACGTCTTACGCCTCTTAGCTGGTCTCGAAGTAGTCGAGTCTCCTTTAGCTAGGGCTCCCTCTGGCTCTTGTAGTACCTCGTTTCTCCTGAATATAGACTCTGATGAAGGGCGTTTCTTCTTTGCTGATGACGCCGTCTTCTTCGTTGCAAGGAAACCGGCCTTCTGTTGCCAGGTGGTGTGGAACTCGTCTTCCCTCACTGTTCGAAAGCTTGGGTCGAATGCCACGTGGAATTGCGGCGATACCAGTCCTGTCATTCGATCCAGTACCAGTGCCACATTCCTTCCATGGTATGGTGACCTACCGAGGTATATACCTACCTTCGATCGGTACTCCCACTTATGGTGTATTCCTCTTCCTGTCTGGAGAGCGTTCTCCAACACATAGACCGGACATCCGAATGGCATCCAGTGTTTAGTGTTGGTCTGGACTGATGACCCTGAGAATAATTGCAGTGGGGATAGCCCGTCCTTGCGCTTTAAGTTGGGCGTCTCATTAATGGCTTCGCAGGACATTCGTAGCGCGTAGGGCCATAAGTTCACCGTTGCCTGCGTTCTCCATCATCTGTCCATATGTATGAGCTGCGACCTTGTTAGGTCTTGCAGCGACCGTATGCGTCTTTCCGCCAGTCCGTTCGAATGGTGTGCGTTGACTCCCGCAAATGTGAGCGTCTGCCGATTTGCTCGGCATTCATCTACCCATTTATTGGCTCGGAAGATTCCGTTGTCCGCGTGGTATGCCAACACCTTAACTCCGAATTGGCTCACATATGCTTCAAACGCCTTCTTACCGGCTATTGTTTCATCCGCGTCGGCCGTCTTCTGTAAGTAAACATAGGACAGTCCTGAGTATTGATCGACATAAACCGTTGCATAACGGTATCGCTTTGTTGTCAGTTTTCCAGTCATTTGCGCAATGAGTCCAGGTGTCGGCGAGACGAGCTGGTCGACTGATATGACTTGTCCTGGTGCAGTCGCATTATTCGTAGAAGTCCAATCTCGCCTTCGCTTCGAGCGCCACTGTCGTCTTGTAGCTTTGGCGAATAGACACGCACTGCATGCTGGTACTTGACATTCAGCTAGTCGTCTTGGGATGATATTTTGCTTAGCCATGTTCTGAAGTTTCGCGAAGCTGACGTGGCCAAAGCGGTGGTGGTATCGTAGTAACTCAGAGGCCGCTGTTGTAGGCTGCCGATCCTCCTCCTCGATTACCACTGGTGGTTTGGTATCAGATCGCGTAGGTCCATTCAAATTGAAATTCGTCGTAGTTGGAGCTTCGGCATCGTCCTGTGCCTCCTCCTGAGCGCGTCGCCGTCCGATTGGTAGTCCAGTTAGTCGTGACCAAAAGGTCGGTTTGCATTTGACCGTCGTCCGGTCGGGGGATTCGGTGACGTCAATGTCGTCGTCTTCGTCGTCGCTGACGACTTGCGTGTCGCATGCGCGGATTGGTGACTCAATCGATTCGTTGTAGTCAATCCTGCACTCCTGGCAGAATAGCGCGAACTTGTTGAACCCTGGTGCCATGTAGAAGGTGGCACAGTTATCTCGCTCGCTAATTATGACGTCGAGTTGGTTTGCGCCATTGTTCCAGAAGAGAGTAGATTTGGTTGCCGTAGTAGTCTCGCCTGTACCCGCTGCATGCTTGATCCTGGAACCCAGTTGCGTTCGCGCCCAGTGCTGAGGGCTGAGTAGTCGAACGTGTCCTTTAGGGACATAGTAGGAATTCGGAATCCGGAATTTGTGAATTTGTCCATCGTTGTCGTACCAATGCCAAACTATGGTTCCTTGGTACACTTCGTAGGTATTCTGTCCCCCGAATCCTTTGATCACACGGTTGACCTTTCGAAGTGGTCCATCGAAGTCGTTGATGTCGTGCGATATGCACGCACTGCACCGATTGTCGATTCCTATCGATCTTGATTCGGCATCGGTATCGAAGTGCGCCACGTTCACTCGAATCCTTTCTCCCTCTGAATTCGTCTTCGTATCAGAGAGAACCTGTTCGACACATAGTTGTCTTGATCCATGCCATGGAGGTGGTCGGCACCACCATCGCGTCTTGTCGTTAGTAGTCGGTGTCCCTTCCCTTAGTAAGGTAGCTACCTTGATCGCCTGTTGATGCCACCTCCTCCTAGCACATCTTGCTTGTACTCATGCCAAGTCGTTTCCCATGGAGTCCATCGCTGACTCCACTGAGTGAGCATAGCTATGAGCAGAACTTGCATCGCCCGTAGGCGACTCCACCTTCTTGCCTTCGGTATGTAGGTATGTGCATACCCATGCCTCGGGCTTGTCGTCGCGTCTTGCATCGTCGGGGTTAGGCCCAACATGATAACAAATAAGGTCACGAGTATACACAGAATAATCCGTGTTAAATACATTACGTGTACCTTCATGTAGTTCCATGCATTAGAGAGCCCAACCCGTCCCCGTCAGACATCAGCCGACTCGGACATTTCGTCGTCGTCGTAGTCGTAGTCGCTCGTATCGTAACCATCGTCCTTGTAGCCACCTTGCAACTTGGCTCTCGCCTCGTTGATGGTGATTGCTTTCGGATTGATCCTGGTCTTCTTAGTCGGTTTGTCGCCTGCAGTACACTAGAATACCCCTCTAGATCTAACAAGTAGTTAGAACGTTAGAATGTTGTAACATTGGAATGTTAGAATGTTCGAACGATGAGTACACACAATGGCCTACGTGTAGTACCAACATACCTCAGATACATACCTGGCTGACGTCGACTTGGTCGAACGTCTGTGGACGCACGGACGGACGGGCAAGGCCGGCGCGGCTGACAAGCAATGATGACGACAACGGCGAGCGCGGCGAGCCGTCGACGTCTACTACTGGAATAGAACTTCCAACGGTATCTAGCTATGGACCTTGAAGAGATTCGAGAAGCTAGATCGGTGGGAGTTGTATCCAACGCATGTAGGATGCGTTGAGGAAAGACCCTGGTGGTCTAGGAGCGATAGAATCAGCGATAACTTAGATCTCACAATTATTTCCACTACAACTTTTTCATCGTACTTTCAGCGTAGTGCACAGTGTTAACACTCCACGTTACACGCGTGAGCTAAAGATGAAGATTGCAAACAGCATCCCGAAGAAGACCGCTGCCGAGAAGCAGGGCTTCAAATCAGCACCGGTCAGTATCGAAAGACCCGAGCCAAAGGAGCTCAAAGATGGGGCGTACAGTCAATACGACTTGCGCATTGACCCAAAAGATAAAAAGTCGTTGACGCGACGCGTCAAACAACCGCATTTCACGGACGGAACGCCCGAAGAGTGGTTCCTTTTCCTTATCGGACTTAAGGATGTGATCGCGGGTCAGGACTTGACTACGGGACCTCAGAAATTTGCGTTAACACGCAATTTGCTGAAAGGCCAGGTATTGGCCGCGTTCAACGCGAAGGCCTCAGAACTCGAAGCCGAAACTCCTGAGAGTTTTGAGAAAAGTTTGCACGCGGTTACGGCGTATGTCCTCCCAAAACGCGCAGTGCAACTTCAAAAGCGCTATATGCGTCGGATCTGCCGAAAGCCCCCGACGATGACAATGAAGGCGTATGTGGCTCGGCTCCGCGAGCTAAACGATTACCTCGCGCTATTCGACGAGAAAGGCGAGAAAAACAAAATTCCCGACGACGAGCTCATGGAGAATTGCGAGTTTGGAATCCCCGCCAAGTGGCGCAAAGAGATGATCCTACAGGGATTCGAGCCCGTGGACCACACGGTTCAAGACTTTGTGGACTTCTGCGAACGGCTGGAAGCTACTGAGGAGATCAATGAAGCCCTCAGCAAGAAGGCAGACAACAACGGCAAGTCGAATGACGAAAAACCCTCGAAGAGGAAGCGCGGAGGCCCGAGAGCGGGAACCGACGGTAAGGCCAAGTATGATTGTCTTTATCATGGCGCTAACAACACCCATGCTACCCATGATTGCCTTATTTTGAAGGATCAAGCAAAGAAGATGGCGGCTGCCCATTCGAACGTCGCAGGTCGTTTCAAAAAGGCCCGCTTCGAAAACAAAACTTGGCGCCGCAGCGACAGCGATGGCGATGGCGAAAAGAAAAAGAAAACAGGCGAGCTTCATGCCTACATCAAGTCGATGGTCGAGAACGCGGTCAAACAATCCGCAAAGAAACGCAAGGCCGAAGATCCTCCCTCGATGGATAATTTCAATTACGATATGGATGATCTCGACGGTATCGACTTCGACAAACTCAGCGTCAGCGACGGCAGCGACAGCGACACCGAAATGGATTGACGATGTGAGCCGGTGACTACGTGTGAATATGAATACAACAGTAATAATAGTGGTGAATTGAACGATTACACTAGTTTTATCCAAAGGGACGATGTCCAACAGATGGAATCATTTTACAATAGCGATAGCGTTACAAGCGCAACACAAAATTCGCAAAAATCACACGCAAGTCGAAATTTTGTTAAACCAACGAAATCTCGAAGTTTCAGCTCTCTCGACGCATGTCTGGCGGAAGCACAGCGCGAGCGCGAGCTTTACTTATTGAACACGATTCGAGGTAGTCGAACTGTAGGCTCAAACAAACGACAAAAATCCAGTCATCTAGTACCGATCACGTTTGCACGTGTTAACCAACGCGGCGGACGTCGACAACAAGTAGTAACCGTCAAAGCACTTCTTGACTCTGGCGGTAGTGGCTGTCTCTGGAAGAAGAGCAGTGCTAGCAAACTAAAAATAAAGACCCAAAAAGCGACTACTGTATTCACAACTATGAGCGGTAGTTATAAGTGTACTGAACGCGTGACCACGCAACTCAGTCTACCGGAACTACACGACGATCGATTGATCGAGTGGGACTTTCACCTAGCAGATGATCTAGGTAACTACGACATGATTATAGGCAGAGACCTCATGCAAGAGCTAGGTCTAGTGATCGACTTCAAGGCTATGGAAGTAGAATGGGACGATGCACGTATGCCAATGAAAGAAATAGATGCGACGGCGACGTCGTATCATGTACATGAACGCGGACACGTCGACGAGATGTCGGACCGCGTCAAGGAAATTCTCGACGCCAAGTACGAGAAAGCCGATGCACGTAGCATTGCTAGAGAGCAAGCTCACCTTAGAAAGGATGAGCAGAGTAAGCTAGAACAGCTACTAGCAAAATACCAGACTCTATTCGACGGTACCCTCGGCCGATGGCGTGGGGCCCCCTATGACATTGAACTAGTAGAAGGTGCCAAGCCGTACCATGCTAGAGCGTACCCTGTACCGAAAGCGTACGAGCGTACCCTGCGCGATGAAGTCGAACGACTCTGTCAAGTCGGAGTACTCAAAAAGGTGAACCGCTCCGAATGGGGTGCGCCCACCTTTATCATCCCCAAAAAGGATGGAACAGTTCGATTCATCAACGACTTCAGAGAGTTGAACAAACGGATTAAACGCAAGCCGTATCCAATCCCGAAGATTCAGGACTTACTGATGAAGCTAGAAGGCTTTCAGTACGCGACGAGTCTCGACCTCAACATGGGTTACTACCACATAGAGTTAAGCCCAGACAGTAAGAAGCTATGTACTATCGTACTCCCTTGGGGTAAGTACGAAATGCAACGCTTGCCGATGGGGCTCTCGAATAGTCCCGACATTTTCCAAGAGAAAATGGGCACCCTCTTTGAGGATCTAGAGTACGTACGAGTGTACATCGACGATCTACTAGAACTAACTACAGGCGATTTTGATGACCACCTAGAGAAACTAGAAGTCATTTTCAAACGTCTAAAAGACACCGGTCTTAAGGTGAACGCCCGAAAGTCGTTCTTCGCCCGTGGCGAACTAGAATACCTTGGGTACTGGATAACGCGAGACGGAATCCAACCAGTCGCAAAGAAAGTAGAGGCTATTCACGCTATGAAAGCACCTACCAATAAACGCGAGCTACGTAAGTTCATAGGCGTAGTTAACTACTACCGCGACATGTGGATTCGTCGCTCTGAAGTTTTAGCCCCTCTGAGTGCGCTAACTTCTAAAGAAGCCAAATGGCAATGGGGTCCGGTCGAGCAGAATGCCTTCGACACGATGAAACGAATTATAAGTAAGCAGACACTACTAACATACCCCGATTTCAACATACCATTCGAAATACACACCGATGCTAGTCATACTCAGCTAGGTGCAGTGTTATCGCAACGCGGGAAACCGATTGCGTTCTATAGTCGAAAGCTGAACCCAGCGCAAACGCGCTATACTACGACGGAACGAGAGCTTTTAGCTATCGTCGAAACACTTAAGGAATTTCGCAATATCCTTTTGGGACAGCGAATCAGAGTCTTCACAGACCATAAAAATCTTACGTATAAAGAATTTAACACGGAGCGCGTCATGCGTTGGCGCCTCTTAATCGAGGAGTTTGGCCCCGAACTCGTCTATATCAAGGGCGAACACAACGTCGTTGCGGATGCGCTTAGTCGACTCGATCTCGACGATAGAGCTTTCCCCGAATCTCACTTAAATGAGTTTTTGGCGGGCGACGAATTACCGCGCGATGCATTCCCCCTAACTTACAAGAACATAGCGCGCATGCAGAATGCCGACCGCGCCTTATTATCTAAAGTACGTACAAACCCGCGATATTCAGTCAAAGTCTATCGTGGGGGCGGAAAGAAGCGAGAACTAATAGTACGCGAGGACAAGATTGTTCTCCCAACGAGTCTCCA
This sequence comes from Nitzschia sp. DOCU1, assembly GCA_951394045.1. Lineage (NCBI taxonomy): Eukaryota > Bacillariophyta > Bacillariophyceae > Bacillariales > Bacillariaceae > Nitzschia > Nitzschia sp. DOCU1. Next base: position 4,166,674 of record OX595985.1, read on the forward strand.
GAAGCGGTGCGTCAAGTGGTATCACGAGATGCTCTGTCACCCAGGAGAAACGCGTACCGAACAAACGATTCGACAACACTTCTACTGGAAGAACATCCGCGGCGATGTCGAGCGGATCTGCAAGTCCTGTCCGACCTGTCAGCTGACAAAGCGAAAGACAATCAAGTACGGGCATCTTCCACCCAAGGCAGCAGAAATAGACCCTTGGGATACGCTATGTGTCGACCTGATAGGTCCATATAAGATAAAACAACTAGGTAGTAAGAAGACACTACAACTATGGTGTCTCACGATGATAGATCCCGCAACCGGATGGTTCGAGATGGTACGTATAGCAAATAAAGAAGCCTTTTCGATAGCCAGTGCGGCCGAAATGGCGTGGTTTACGAGATATCCGTGGCCACAAAAGATTATTTATGACCGCGGAACTGAATTCATGGGAGAATTCCGAAGAATGGTGCGCGAAGACTACGGCATAATGACCAAGCCAATCACAGCGCGAAACCCGCAGGCTAATTCAATTATCGAGCGAGTTCACCAAACCATAGGGAACATGATTCGCACTTTCGAGTTGCAAAACTCCGAAGACACGGAGTCACTGGACGGAGTCCTTGCAGCCACTATGTTCGCAGTACGCGCAACGTATCACACAACGATGCAAGCGACGCCAACACAGTTAGTGTTTGGCCGCGACGCTATCCTAAATACCCAGTTCGAAGCTAACTGGAAATTAATTAAGGAACGAAAGGAATCTCGTATTATCCAAAATAACACAGCTGAAAACAAGACGCGAAGAGTTTACCGGTATCGCGTAGGACAGAAGGTAATGGCATTAAATCTAGCAAGGAGTGGCGGACGATTCAAGCACAAACACACATACGATGGATGGTGATTCAACAATTGGACGAAACAAAATTGTGACCTTACTTTATATCGCGGGCATTTCCAGTCCCGCCTGAGTCCCTAATCTTGGCGACTATCACGGGGAATTAACGGTCCCCTCAATGCTACTCGGATACTATATGATCCGATGGCATTGTCATCTCTTGCCTAAGGGTTACCACCTCTTTGGATGGACGTCTAACTCCAACAGATCCCTCGCGAAAGGTCACTGCCACCCTGCGGAGCCAAACGCATCTTCGACATCAACCTAAAACATAACCTTCGAACATAATCTCTTTCTCTCCGGTCCAGTTTGAATCTTGGTCAGCATATCAGCCAGGTTCGATTGTGTAGACTCATACCCAATACGAATGATATCGGCCGCAGCCTTTGAACGAACGTAGTGATACGCAATGGAATTCGACTTCTTCAGCATCGATTCGGGGACGCTTGTATTCTTCACGACGGACATGTTGTCAACTCTAACATTGGCATAGCCCTCAATAGGGATGCCCATCATTCTCAGCTTGTAGCGCAACGCTTCCAACAACTCAACTCCGGTTTTTAAAGCCATGAACTCGGAGCCAAACGAACTTGTTTCAACACTGTTCTGTTTCTTTGAGTACCAAACAATTGGCGCTCTGTTCAAGAAAATCAACACACCTGTGCGCGACTGTCGAGTAACAAGGTTAGCAGCATGCGAAGCATCAACGAACATAGTAATTACCACTGGTTTTCCTAATGGTTTTGGTGTGTCCGGCGGCCATTCATCTTTAGCCCACGGATAGAATTCCGACCAATCGCATTTGGGTAACTCTTCCCACTCCATGTAGGCGTCATCCATAACAAGTTTTGATCGATCATGAGACTTCAAATATGCAAAAATGTGTAGCACCGCATCCAGATGCCCTTTCCTTGGGCACGCATTATACGCTGACAGCATCGAAACCTCTCCGCAGATGTCAATTCTCCCCAACTCAACAATCCAACGCAAAATTCCAATACATTGCATGTAAAATGATACACCGTCGTCATTCAGTAGTGGCGACGAATCCAGCTCTGGTCTGTAGCCATTCGGTAGTACAGAGCTGACCTTATTCTTCAGGGTCCCATCGATCCGTAATTGGATCACGCGGATTGCTTCTTTCACGTACTCCTCTGAACCAATGGCCCATTTAAAATTAGCATCACCGTCAATCCAATATTTGGAGATTGAGGCTCCTAGATAGGATGTTGGCTCTCCCACTGACTCTGGTTTCAATAGGAACCGATCATTAAGATCGTTCAGGATTGACTTTGGATCGTGAGAGACACACAGCAAGTCGTCAGTATACACAAGTAAATACTCATAATATTTTTCGCCGTTCGGGTGCAATGCCTCACGACGCCAAACATCCATATCAGCACGGCATGGAATAAATTGCAATTCCTCCCTCAAAACCTTTGCACAATGAGACCTCCATGAAAATCCTGCGGACGATAATCCATAGAGTGCCTTAATGATCACAGCTCTCCGACCCTGGAGAGAGCCAAACTCCGGACCTAGGATTGTGTGAACCTTTTCTGCGCAAGGCGCATGCAAGTAAGCTCCTGCGATATCGGCAGACAAAATGTTAAGACCATTCAAAGCGGCAATAAGGAATGCAATTCGTATACTTTCCCGCGTCACAACCGACGCATATGTAATCGATGACGGCGCCTCGGTCTGATCGCCTCTTGCGCAGATCCGGGCCTTTCTTGTCAGATCCATTTTAACATCAAAAATAATCATCAGGTCGATCTGCTGCGACCCTACTGGTGGTTGTTCACTGTCTTCAAGGACTTTTAAGGCAGGCAGCACAGTTTTAACTTCCTTGGCCATTGCCTTCTCCCACAGGTCAGTACCGGTTTCAGCATCAATAGCTCGTGCCCGGGCCACGTCCATGGGCCCCGGGACTTCGATTCCAAATTTCTCATTTTTGCGACGAATCGCGCGACGTTTGACTGCTTTCAAAATCCGATCACGTTTTCGGAGAGTATAGGGAACCCACCAAACAAACACCGGTTCTTCAACAAGTTTATTTGCGACAGCATACTCCGCCAGTTGCACTGGATAGCCCTCTTTCGCATCCTTCAGCGAGAGCCATTCAGTTGATCCATCGACCATTTCGGCACAAACTTTCCATCCTTTCGTTGTTCTCTTGGGTATTCTCTGGCCATGACGCTCAATCCAAGCATCATCTTTCGACAAGGCACTCCCATCACGCTTGTGGTCGACGAACTCTTTCAAATGCATGACGGTGTAGCCTTCATCATCAACTGTGGCATAAATTGCTTCCGCGATCTGGTTAGCATTGTACGCTTCAACATGACCATCATCAAATTCAACTTCGTAGATGCTCGTGTCAAGGATAGGATTGTCATGGTAGAAACCAATGAATTTCCCATCAGGGCCACGCTTCCGGCCCTTTACGATACCTGTGAAAAACGAATTACCGTCACCCGAGGCCATACGAACTTTTGATGACACATATTTGTCAAATGCAAGCTGGTCCTCTTCCTCATCAACTGGAGGCGGTTCCCATTGGTGGAATTTCCGCTCCCTTTCTTCTTCATCGTCGTCGTATCTCTCATATTCCGGAACGGTTGCCTCGACACGGATAAACCGATCATCATCTTCTTCCGGCTCGACAGAAATTCCTTTTATTCGGTTACCAAGCGACACCTTTAACTTTTCAGTGAACTCCTTTTTCGTTTGCTTAATGTCCTCAGAGCGATGCTCCTCGGGCAACAGCGGAATGACTGAAGTACGATGCAAAATTGTCCCCTTCGAGGTCAGCACGGCGAAGCAGAGCTCGTCTCCAACTTCAAAGCTTGGGCCAAGCCAGCGAGTGAGCTGCTTTTTCGGTTGGGTTGATTCTGCCGGCGACCGAGACCAACACCAATCGTAGAACGCAAAGTCCACGAGATGTGAAATATCTGCAGTATTACCTGTAATAATTGTAGTGGCGCATTCACCTTCTTGCTCGGGGTGATTTAAAACAGTGTGAGATCGTTGTTCGCAACAAGTCATAAAGCATCTGTCCCACAAAACAGCTGGTACGTTACGTGAGGTCATCGTCCTTTCATACAATCGGGTAACTTCCCGAATCGTGTCCTCCGCTCTTGCTTGGTTATGCATGTAAGGCTCCACCGGATAAATAGGAACCTGCGCCTTTTGACAGCGCCTCAAGAATTCTCCTTGCGTTAAGGTAGTAGCCGAATCCGGAATAATCGCTTCAGGAAATCCGAATGCACGAAATAATTTATCCAGCGATGTATGAGCATCTTTTTCTTGTCGCAACGGGAAAGCTCGGCACCATTGAAATGTCGTAGCATAAACTTGGAGGCAAGTAGTCCCCTCAAGCGATGTGCAGGGACCAAACTTCGTGTCGGTATACATAGCACATTTCAACCTTGGATACCGGAGCTGATAATGGGAGGGCCGAAATAAACGGTCCCCTGAGACCTTGCTCCAGTCTCTGATGGCACGTTGAGTCGTTTTGTTAAGCGTTCGTTGCGCGGCTTCAATCGAGATTCTCCAACGACGGGCCAGGGAATCTGCTTTAACCAACGTAGTTTTTGCAGTGGTCTTCACTCCCGATAAGGTAGCTGAAACTTTGTTCCCTAGGAATGCCGAAAGAGCCTGATTTTGTATCATTGACGCAACATTGAAAGCCGACACAAGACGCTTCGCCACGACAGAGTCGAGATTGTGAAAATTGTTACCGCCGACCGTTTGTCGCAGGTGTTCCTCTGCATTGTTGCAATGAGGATCGGACGGTTTCCATTCTAATTCACTCGTCATTCGAACATGAATACTGTTCACCGGATCGGTGGCCTCTTCTCTCGAGGGCTTTCTGCACGGAAAGAACGAAAAGGGTTTGTCATATCGCAGAGGGATCCGCAGGTCAGCAGTCCCCTCAATGATACAATGGTCCGTTGACTTTCGCTGAGCCGACGGAATCCTCAACAACGGGACATCATTAACAATCAGCTGGTTTTCTCGCAATTGATCCGGGCATAGCAGATGGCAACCCATACCCGGAACGACCAAAACATGGTCAAACAACAAAATAAAAGTTTGATAGGTGAGAGGGCAGTCGTACGCAACAGCGACCAAACACTCGCGAACTTTTGAAATTGGGCCCATCGAAGCATGAAACCCATTCACTTCAATATCATATTGGTAGACATATAACACATAACATCCGCTCTCAGAGAAAGCGCAAGTATCCGCATGAGAATCGAGCTCACATCTCCACACCTGAACCACAGCTCCAGACGACGACGATGCAATCCGGTGCAAGGATGCAGCTCTTCTTCCTAGTCAGTTGCTCCCACCATTGTTTCGATTTCCATTATTATTTCGCCTGGTCATATTGTCCCCCATGTTGTTGTTGTTATTATTATTGTTCGTCGCTGGGGTGGTCGATGCTTCATTCTGATTCGAGGTAAAAGTAGTTCCACCGGAAGATTGGGTAGAAGAAACATTTCTTTCACGATTACGGGCACGCTGTTCATTCACATAGTCTCGTTCCTCCCTGGTAAAAGTAGCCCAGATAGTTGGAGGGTACGACCCGTTGTTCAGCAGGTGTCCTGATTCAGAGAAGCGACCGCCGCCGCCACGACCACGACCTCCGCGACCGCGCCCCCCGCCACGGCCTCTCCCCTGATTCCTGCTCCCTCTTCCGCCTCTTCCTGAGGCATTGTATCCTCGGCCACCTCCACGGCCTGAATTATCATTTTGTGTCACGGACGAAATATTACGAGGCAAGGGGTTACGCGAGGCCGACGATTCATTGGCAGCGAGTTGCCCGCCCAAGAAATCAACGGCTAGCTGATAGTCGTTCGAGCGACGATCATCCCCAGCAATTAATCCTTTTGCGACCTGGAGCTTCGGATCGCTGATAGCATCCAGGAGAGTACGAACTTTGGAGTTTTCACTCCTAGCCTCACCATGGTCAGCCAAATCGGTGAAGGCAGAAGTTAAACGAGCAACGAAGCCCTGCCAGGTAAAGTTGCGTGCTTTACCGTTCCAGAACGTTGTGGCGATAACACGATCAGCTTCCAATTTCAATTGATTAACGTGGCTTGCCCCAGTATACTGGGACTTGATGGCATGGTAAGCGGCCCGACCATTCTTGGTCGAGGCATTGCCTTTCACGAAAGACCACGCCTCGGTCCCATGAGTAACATGGCGGACCATGAGCCATAGTTTCTCATTGTTGGCAGCATAAACAGCCCCGTTGTGAGACGCACGACGAATAAGCTCCTCGTGGAATGAGGGCTGGCCATATCCAAGCGGGTCATTTGCGGGATCCGGAACATCGACAACGGTACGAACGAGGTAAGCCAATGGAAGTCTCTCCAAGCCATAAGACGAGTGGACCCACGCTTCCATGTTTTCGATAGTTTCACGCGCTTTCTTGGAAGTAGTGAACTTTTCGGGGAAGTCGGGATTCCCGGCAGCAATCACCTCATCAATCTGCAGCTTGTACTGCCACAAGGTTCTCAAAACGTTACGAGTTGCAGCAGCAGCGTTCCAAGGGCGACCAACAGCATACAAATAACGAAGATAATAGGCGAGTTGTTTCAAACGCAAAGCATGGTTCTGGCCAATGAGGACCCCGGGATTGGGGTTGCCACCAACCTGTCCCCCAGGACGACGAATGGTAGCACACAAACGATCAACATCATCATCGGTCAGTTGGCGAAACTCCTCAGGGTCATCAAAACCTTGGTCGGTGACAGCCGTGGACTGGGTCCCATCAAAACCAAGGGTGGCCTCAAGGTAATTACGAAAAGCGACAGCAGCAGCCATGTTGATCAGAAACGAACGTGGTACGAGGGTACGGTAACGAAAGATCCTTTTGATATCTTTTTGGAGGATTTTTCCAGCATTGGTGAAATCGGCACATCACCTTGCTCAGTCACACATTCTGTCGAGCAAGACCGCAGGTACCATGTGCTAACGACAATCGCTGATCAGGCGATGCGCTCCACAAGGTTGCTTAAAAGGGTATACTTCGTGCATTGCACATTTTTCTCTCTTAAATACCCGTGCCGTTAACCCCCGAATGCAGGGTTTGTATTTAGGTGCGTCCACCTAGTTGGCGCGCGCATACCAGCCCGTATGCGAGCATGGCAGTATGATCGCCAGTTTTGCCGCGTCGGATGCAAAACACGAAGCGACGACCATGGGCTTTCCTTTTTGCCTCTTTGCGCCGAATCTCCTCATCATCCTTATGGAGAAACAGATATTGTCGTAGCCTTCCCAGGCTGTACGGAGACTCTGGGTCTGATAAACCATTAAATCTAGCAAGGAGTGGCGGACGATTCAAGCACAAACACACATACGATGGATGGTGATTCAACAATTGGACGAAACAAAATTGTGACCTTACTTTATATCGCGGGCATTTCCAGTCCCGCCTGAGTCCCTAATCTTGGCGACTATCACGGGGAATTAACGATGGTCCGTAATGAACAATCCCGTAAGTATGGGACGAATCCTTATAGCGGTCCGTATGAGATCGTGCACATTAATGACAATGGCTCTATTCGCATCAGAAAAGGAGCGGTGCAACAAACATACAATATCCGGAATCTGCATCCGTATGAGGAACGTGATGCTGCTGACGAGTGAGCTCTTAGAAGCCCTTGTCATGGGGGCGCATGCAGTACACTAGAATACCCCTCTAGATCTAACAAGAAGTTAGAACGTTAGAATGTTGTAACATTGGAATGTTAGAATGTTCGAACGATGAGTACACACAATGGCCTACGTGTAGTACCAACATACCTCAGATACATACCTGGCTGACGTCGACTTGGTCGAACGTCTGTGGACGCACGGACGGACGGGCAAGGCCGGCGCGGCTGACGAGCAATGACGACGACAACGGCGAGCGCGGCGAGCCGTCGACGTCTACTACTGGAATAGAACTTCCAACGGTATCTAGCTATGGACCTTGAAGAGATTCGAGAAGCTAGATCGGTGGGAGTTGTATCCAACGCATGTAGGATGCGTTGAGGAAAGACCCTGGTGGTCTAGGAGCGATAGAATCAGCGATAACTTAGATCTCACAATTATTTCCACTACAACTTTTTCATCGTACTTTCAGCGTAGTGCACGCCGTCGGCATCATCACCCTTGGAGGAGGATCTCTTCTTGTCTTTAGCCGTGCCTTTGCATTCGGAGGGCTTGTGGCAGCGCCAGCGACCGTCGCATTTGCCTCCAGTAGCTACGCCGCACCAGTACCAATCCTTTCCATTGTGCTGCTTGGCTTTCTTGAGTTCGTCCTTCTTGGGTTCTTCGTTGTCGGCGAGCCACTTAGGGCGCTTGTCGGTCTTCAAGGAGTACTTCCCGTTCTTCTTAACTGCGGGCTTCGGGGATTCCTTTGCCTTCTGCTTTTTGTTCCCGCCTTCGCGGTTCTTCTTCAGCATCTTGCTCAATTTGGCCTGCATAGCCATGATTTGTTCAACCTCAGGGTTCTGGGCCTCCCAGATTTCCTTATCTTTTCGTATTTTGTACCTCGTAGCTGCGAGGTCCATTAAGAGTTCGGGTGTCATCGGCTTCCCTTCTTCCCAGTCACTTTGTTTGTCGCCAATATAGCGAACGAACTCCCTGTCCGAGCATGCCAAATAGCCCTTAAATAAGTGCGATAAGAGGTCGCTGGACGTCTCGCCACGTGCGTTCAGTCCCTCGACCATCGTCTGGACATATGTGTTGAACTTGAGGATGTCGTTTCCGACCTGAGTGATGTAATCGTCGAGGTTCGAGAGCTTGGTTCGAATCATGCCGGTGGTGGCGTTTGAGTCTAAGTAGGACTCTCGGATGAGAATCTTGAGGAACACAATTCCTGATGGGAGAAGGGCGCAGTCTTCAGTCCTCTGAAACATATAGAGGTCCTGGTATTGATTGACCTTCGCCTTCGCGCTTGTGCTCAGTAAGATTCGGTCGTCCTGTGCCTTGCGCGTCTTTGTGGTCACAAAGAGTTCAGCAACGTCCCTCACTCGGTTCAAGGTGATTTGACCATAATCCTTGAGGATGTTGAGAGGGCTTTGGTTCAAACCAGGTCGCATCCATAGTATCCCGTCGTTGCGATCCCATCCGAACTCGTTCGCTCGTTCACCCAGCAACTTCATAAACTGCTGGAAGCCTTCGGGGGTTCCATCGTAGAGCTCTTCATGGAGCTTCTTCGTTGCGTCCCTGTAGTGATGGTAGTCTTCCTTCTTGATGTAGTCAAGTAGCCTCGCCGGTTGGTAGGTTCCCGGTGTAAGGCTGAACCCTGCCCACGAATCCATAACTTCTTCGTCGAGGGGGTTTTCGACCTCCGACTCCTCGGACTGCTTTGTTTCTTCCGACTCGTTCGGCTCCTCCGACTCCTTCGATTCTTCGACTCCTCCGCGTCGTACCGCAGGCGGCGGTGGCGGGGGGTCATCTGGAGCGGGAGCTCCTTGTCCTTGGGCTGCGGCTCGACCTCGCCTTTGAGCCTGGCGGTTGCTTGAGCGACTGGCCATGGTGGATGTTGATTTAGTTGCGTTAGCGCAGAGGAAGCGTGTTAAAATAACCGGTTCGTAAACAGGTTATGGGCTTGCTTTTAGAACGTTTGGTTCTTAGTATTATGAGCTCGTTTGAGCATCTACTTTCTAATCTTGCGATCTTTCGATCGTGCATTTTCTGATCTTGCGGAAGCTAGTCTGAGTCTTGACGGAAGTCTTTACAATCTTGTCGCTTCCGCAAGACTAGCTCTCTTCCGGATCCTCTAGTCGTTCTGCGAATAGTACTGAGTCGTGAGACCCAGTCGATTCGAGTCACTAGTTGACTCGTCCGAATGGCCTTCAAACCATTCATTCGAATCGACGTAATCGAACACAAGAGTAATAAAGGTCATTGCAACAAAATATTATGGCATTACAGCACGGGATACGGACACCCGGCTTGACTAACTTGACTACAAGCTGCCACTCCTTCGGGGAAATAACGGTCCCCTCGTTGGGAGACGGAGCTACTAGGGATCCGATCACATCGCACCATCCTCGTCCAAGACCATGACCATCAACCTCCAGTAGGACCACCATCATCATCATTATAATCGACCGAGGTACCTGCCCCATCGCAGGACGTCCGACACAAACAGCCAACAAGGTTTGGCCATCCCCTCGACGAGTCGGACGCGAACTAGAACAATACCTGTCTAGCAAGCTCCTTTCGCTCCGCCCCATTTTGTATCTTGGTAAGCATGTTGGCCAGGTTCGCCTTGGTATTGACATAGCCGATGCGAAGTATATCAGCCGCAGCCTTCGACCGCACGTAATGGTACGCAATCGAATTCGACTTTTTCTTCAACGTCGACTCGGTCACGCTTGTATTGCAAACAACCGACATATTATCCACGAGAACATGGGCATACCCATCAATTGGCACACCCAGCATTCGTAGTTTGTAGCGTAGGGCTTCCAAGAGCTCAACGCCTGTCTTCAAAGCCATAAACTCCGAGCCAAAAGAGCTCGTTTCAATAGAATTTTGTTTCTTCGAATACCAAACAATTGGGGCACGATTAACCCAAATTAATACACCTGTTCTTGATTGACGAGTAATAACGTTAGCGGCATGGGAAGCATCAACAAACATGACAATTACCACGGGTTTTCCAAGGGGAGTTGGCGCATCAGGCGGCCAATCATCACTCGCCCAGGGATAAAATTCTTTCCATTCATGCTTGGGCAAATCCGGTAAGTGGTCCGGATACCCATCATCCATGACAAGGTTAGATCGCTCATGATTATTCAAATATGCGAAAACGTGGAGGGCTGCCTTCAGATGACCATCCCTCGGACAGGCATTGTACGCAGCCAGCATCGATGTCTCAGCACAAATGTCAATCCGACCGAGCTCCACAATCCAACGCAAAATTCCGACACACTGCATATAAAAAGTAGCGCCTTCATCATTGAGTAGCGGGGTAACATCCAATTCCGGCTTGTAACCTGAAGGAAATGGTGCGCTTGCCCCAGATTTTAATTCCAGTTCCATCTGCGCGAGCCTCGATTTAATCACACGAATTGACTCCTTGATGTAGTCCCCCGAACCAATCGCCCATTTCGGTTGAGGGTCACCATCGATCCAAAACTTTGAAATTGTTGCACCAAGATATCGCGTAGGCTCTCCAACCGAGTCCTCTTTCAGCAAGAAACGCTTGTTGAGATCATCAAGAATAGATTTTGGGTCCATACTTATCGCGAGCAAATCATCCGTGTAGACCAACAGATACTCATAATATTTTTCACCATTCGGCTTGACGGCCTCTCGGAACCAAACATCCATATCAGCACGGCATGGAGTGAACCCCAATTCCTCTCGAAGAGTCTTGGCGCAGTAACTTCTCCATGAAAATCCTGCAGATTTTAATCCATAGAGTGCCTTTACTATCACAGCCGTCTTGCCTTGTAGTGCTCCGAACTCAGGTCCAAGTATAGTGTGTGTCAGGATGAAAAACTATACTATCATTATCTCTATCGTCATTGGGGAGATGGATGGATGTGAGAGGCTCGGGGAAGGATGATGTGCAACGTCAGTTGACCCTGGAAGTAGTCCAGTGAGTCAATCCTGACCTCCTCCTCGACTGTCTGATGTAACATCGCCTGACACTCTGCCTCCTCCCAAACTCGGAAAAAGGAACTGTGTTAATACATAAATCCATCGACAAGCGGTCTGAAAAGATTGGGGCCCAATGCCTTGGTACAAATGTCTGCAAGGTTTTGGGTGGACGGAAGCCAGTAGGAATTCACAATCTTTGCAGCAATCGCTTCGCGGACGAAGTGATAGGAGATAGCGACATGCTTCTTCTTAAGTTCGCCTGCTGCCTCGGAAGAGCTCTGGAAAACACTGCGGTTGTTTCCAAACAAGTTGGTGGGTTTGTGAACTGGGACACCAAGGCAACGTAACATGTACCGCAATGCCATTGCTTCTTCGACTGCAACACGCTGCGCCATGAATTCCGCCGTGTAAGTGCTGGTAGCGATGCACCCTTGCCGGCGGCTGAGCCATACTACGGGCGTTTTACCAACGAAAGCAATGAGACCGGTGATCGAGCGACGGGTTGTTTGATCATGAGCATGATCGGCATCGTAAAAGATGGTCGTCTCCAATTCCCTACCCACGGCTAGGGGAAATCTCTCATCGAGCTCCTCCTTTGCCCCAGGGTAATCTTCCAAGAAATCTTCATGAAAGGACGGATCTGGCTTTTTGTTGGTCCACTCAATGGGGTCGGAGTCAACCAGGATGCGTCGGTTGGGAAATGCTTTCAGGTAGCCAAAGAGGTGTAGTGCTAGCTCAAGGTGGCCCTGGCGGGGAGTAGCGTTAAAGCGGCTCAGTGAGGACGTGGCAAAATTAAGATCAGGGCGGCCGATAGTCACTGCCCATTGTGCCATGCCAATTAAGGCTTGGTATTGGCGGCGACCATTTTGGTCAAGAAGCGGGGTCGTATCTAATTCTGGGTGGATACCATCGGGAAGTGGTGTTTTATGTGGTCGCAGTACGTAGCCTTCAGGAAAATCGTGTTCGATGCGGCGAATACACTCTTTTGCATACGTTTGGCAGCCAAGAATCCACTTCTTAGCATCATGCTCGAAGCGGTTGTAATTCAAACCCAGATAATAATCCGGAGCTCCACTCTCTTTGAGCATGAAGGCGCCAGCAATTTGATCCAACCAACGCTGTGGATCGGCTGCGGCGACTTTAAAATCATCGACATGGGTACAAATATAATCGTATCCGGATTCATCCTCACGGAGGCGCATCCAAACATCACGATCGTACCGTGTTGCCGAGAAACCCATTGTTCTCAAAAAATCTGAAAACGTATTTCTGAAGGCCCTACTACTGGTCCGTAGGCCATAGAGAGCTTTATTCAGAGTAACAACGGCCTCGGATTTTTCGCCAAATTCAGGAGTGGCAACACTCCATACTTTTTCCAAACATTTGGCGGTTATGAATGCGTTGCCAATGTCGCCATGCAGGATCGTCAGGCCGTCTCTGTGGACGTTCACTCGAATCCTTTCTCCCTCTGAATTTGTCTTCGTATCAGAGAGAACCTGTTCGACACATAGTTGTCTTGATCCATGCCATGGAGGTGGTCGGCACCACCATCGTGTCTTGTCGTTAGTAGTCAGTGTCCCTTCCCTTAGTAAGGTAGCTACCTTGATCGCCTGTTGATGCCACCTCCTCCTAGCACATCTTGCTTGTACTCATGCCAAGTCGTTTCCCATGGAGTCCATCGCTGACTCCACTGAGTGAGCATAGCTATGAGCAGAACTTGCATCGCCCGTAGGCGACTCCACCTTCTTGCCTTCGGTACGTAGGTATGTGCATACCCATGCCTCGGGCTTGTCGTCGCGTCTTGCATCGTCGGGGTTAGGCCCAACATGATAACAAATAAGGTCACGAGTATACACAGAATAATCCGTGTTAAATACATTACGTGTACCTTCATGTAGTTCCATGCATTAGAGAGCCCAACCCGTCCCCGTCAGACATCAGCCGACTCGGACATTTCGTCGTCGTCGTAGTCGTAGTCGCTCGTATCGTAACCATCGTCCTTGTAGCCACCTTGCAACTTGGCTCTCGCCTCGTTGATGGTGATTGCTTTCGGATTGATCCTGGTCTTCTTAGTCGGTTTGTCACCTGCAGTACACTAGAATACCCCTCTAGATCTAACAAGTAGTTAGAACGTTAGAATGTTGTAACATTGGAATGTTAGAATGTTCGAACGATGAGTACACACAATGGCCTACGTGTAGTACCAACATACCTCAGATACATACCTGGCTGACGTCGACTTGGTCGAACGTCTGTGGACGCACGGACGGACGGGCAAGGCCGGCGCGGCTGACAAGCAATGATGACGACAACGGCGAGCGCGGCGAGCCGTCGACGTCTACTACTGGAATAGAACTTCCAACGGTATCTAGCTATGGACCTTGAAGAGATTCGAGAAGCTAGATCGGTGGGAGTTGTATCCAACGCATGTAGGATGCGTTGAGGAAAGACCCTGGTGGTCTAGGAGCGATAGAATCAGCGATAACTTAGATCTCACAATTATTTCCACTACAACTTTTTCATCGTACTTTCAGCGTAGTGCACAGTGTTAACACTCCACGTTACACGCGTGAGCTAAAGATGAAGATTGCAAACAGCATCCCGAAGAAGACCGCTGCCGAGAAGCAGGGCTTCAAATCAGCACCGGTCAGTATCGAAAGACCCGAGCCAAAGGAGCTCAAAGATGGGGCGTACAGTCAATACGACTTGCGCATTGACCCAAAAGATAAAAAGTCGTTGACGCGACGCGTCAAACAACCGCATTTCACGGACGGAACGCCCGAAGAGTGGTTCCTTTTCCTTATCGGACTTAAGGATGTGATCGCGGGTCAGGACTTGACTACGGGACCTCAGAAATTTGCGTTAACACGCAATTTGCTGAAAGGCCAGGTATTGGCCGCGTTCAACGCGAAGGCCTCAGAACTCGAAGCCGAAACTCCTGAGAGTTTTGAGAAAAGTTTGCACGCGGTTACGGCGTATGTCCTCCCAAAACGCGCAGTGCAACTTCAAAAGCGCTATATGCGTCGGATCTGCCGAAAGCCCCCGACGATGACAATGAAGGCGTATGTGGCTCGGCTCCGCGAGCTAAACGATTACCTCGCGCTATTCGACGAGAAAGGCGAGAAAAACAAAATTCCCGACGACGAGCTCATGGAGAATTGCGAGTTTGGAATCCCCGCCAAGTGGCGCAAAGAGATGATCCTACAGGGATTCGAGCCCGTGGACCACACGGTTCAAGACTTTGTGGACTTCTGCGAACGGCTGGAAGCTACTGAGGAGATCAATGAAGCCCTCAGCAAGAAGGCAGACAACAACGGCAAGTCGAATGACGAAAAACCCTCGAAGAGGAAGCGCGGAGGCCCGAGAGCGGGAACCGACGGTAAGGCCAAGTATGATTGTCTTTATCATGGCGCTAACAACACCCATGCTACCCATGATTGCCTTATTTTGAAGGATCAAGCAAAGAAGATGGCGGCTGCCCATTCGAACGTCGCAGGTCGTTTCAAAAAGGCCCGCTTCGAAAACAAAACTTGGCGCCGCAGCGACAGCGATGGCGATGGCGAAAAGAAAAAGAAAACAGGCGAGCTTCATGCCTACATCAAGTCGATGGTCGAGAACGCGGTCAAACAATCCGCAAAGAAACGCAAGGCCGAAGATCCTCCCTCGATGGATAATTTCAATTACGATATGGATGATCTCGACGGTATCGACTTCGACAAACTCAGCGTCAGCGACGGCAGCGACAGCGACACCGAAATGGATTGACGATGTGAGCCGGTGACTACGTGTGAATATGAATACAACAGTAATAATAGTGGTGAATTGAACGATTACACTAGTTTTATCCAAAGGGACGATGTCCAACAGATGGAATCATTTTACAATAGCGATAGCGTTACAAGCGCAACACAAAATTCGCAAAAATCACACGCAAGTCGAAATTTCGTTAAACCAACGAAATCTCGAAGTTTCAGCTCTCTTGACGCATGTCTGGCGGAAGCACAGCGCGAGCGCGAGCTTTACTTATTGAACACGATTCGAGGTAGTCGAACTGTAGGCTCAAACAAACGACAAAAATCCAGTCATCTAGTACCGATCACGTTTGCACGTGTTAACCAACGCGGCGGACGTCGACAACAAGTAGTAACCGTCAAAGCACTTCTTGACTCTGGCGGTAGTGGCTGTCTCTGGAAGAAGAGCAGTGCTAGCAAACTAAAAATAAAGACCCAAAAAGCGACTACTGTATTCACAACTATGAGCGGTAGTTATAAGTGTACTGAACGCGTGACCACGCAACTCAGTCTACCGGAACTACACGATGATCGATTGATCGAGTGGGACTTTCACCTAGCAGATGATCTAGGTAACTACGACATGATTATAGGCAGAGACCTCATGCAAGAGCTAGGTCTAGTGATCGACTTCAAGGCTATGGAAGTAGAATGGGACGATGCACGTATGCCAATGAAAGAAATAGATGCGACGACGGCGACGTCGTATCATGTACATGAACGCGGACACGTCGACGAGATGTCGGACCGCGTCAAGGAAATTCTCGACGCCAAGTACGAGAAAGCCGATGCACGTAGCATTGCTAGAGAGCAAGCTCACCTTAGAAAGGATGAGCAGAGTAAGCTAGAACAGCTACTAGCAAAATACCAGACTCTATTCGACGGTACCCTCGGCCGATGGCGTGGGGCCCCCTATGACATTGAACTAGTAGAAGGTGCCAAGCCGTACCATGCTAGAGCGTACCCTGTACCGAAAGCGTACGAGCGTACCCTGCGCGATGAAGTCGAACGACTCTGTCAAGTCGGAGTACTCAAAAAGGTGAACCGCTCCGAATGGGGTGCGCCCACCTTTATCATCCCCAAAAAGGATGGAACAGTTCGATTCATCAACGACTTCAGAGAGTTGAACAAACGGATTAAACGCAAGCCGTATCCAATCCCGAAGATTCAGGACTTACTGATGAAGCTAGAAGGCTTTCAGTACGCGACGAGTCTCGACCTCAACATGGGTTACTACCACATAGAGTTAAGCCCAGACAGTAAGAAGCTATGTACTATCGTACTCCCTTGGGGTAAGTACGAAATGCAACGCTTGCCGATGGGGCTCTCGAATAGTCCCGACATTTTCCAAGAGAAAATGGGCACCCTCTTTGAGGATCTAGAGTACGTACGAGTGTACATCGACGATCTACTAGAACTAACTACAGGCGATTTTGATGACCACCTAGAGAAACTAGAAGTCATTTTCAAACGTCTAAAAGACACCGGTCTTAAGGTGAACGCCCGAAAGTCGTTCTTCGCCCGTGGCGAACTAGAATACCTTGGGTACTGGATAACGCGAGACGGAATCCAACCAGTCGCAAAGAAAGTAGAGGCTATTCACGCTATGAAAGCACCTACCAATAAACGCGAGCTACGTAAGTTCATAGGCGTAGTTAACTACTACCGCGACATGTGGATTCGTCGCTCTGAAGTTTTAGCCCCTCTGAGTGCGCTAACTTCTAAAGAAGCCAAATGGCAATGGGGTCCGGTCGAGCAGAATGCCTTCGACACGATGAAACGAATTATAAGTAAGCAGACACTACTAACATACCCCGATTTCAACATACCATTCGAAATACACACCGATGCTAGTCATACTCAGCTAGGTGCAGTGTTATCGCAACGCGGGAAACCGATTGCGTTCTATAGTCGAAAGCTGAACCCAGCGCAAACGCGCTATACTACGACGGAACGAGAGCTTTTAGCTATCGTCGAAACACTTAAGGAATTTCGCAATATCCTTTTGGGACAGCGAATCAGAGTCTTCACAGACCATAAAAATCTTACGTATAAAGAATTTAACACGGAGCGCGTCATGCGTTGGCGCCTCTTAATCGAGGAGTTTGGCCCCGAACTCGTCTATATCAAGGGCGAACACAACGTCGTTGCGGATGCGCTTAGTCGACTCGATCTCGACGATAGAGCTTTCCCCGAATCTCACTTAAATGAGTTTTTGGCGGGCGACGAATTACCACGCGATGCATTCCCCCTAACTTACAAGAACATAGCGCGCATGCAGAATGCCGACCGCGCCTTATTATCTAAAGTACGTACAAACCCGCGATATTCAGTCAAAGTCTATCGTGGGGGCGGAAAGAAGCGAGAACTAATAGTACGCGAGGACAAGATTGTTCTCCCAACGAGTCTCCAGAAGCAGTGCGTCAAGTGGTATCACGAGATGCTCTGTCACCCAGGAGAAACGCGTACCGAACAAACGATTCGACAACACTTCTACTGGAAGAACATCCGCGGCGATGTCGAGCGGATCTGCAAGTCCTGTCCGACCTGTCAGCTGACAAAGCGAAAGACAATCAAGTACGGGCATCTTCCACCCAAGGCGGCAGAAATAGACCCTTGGGATACGCTATGTGTCGACCTGATAGGTCCATATAAGATAAAACAACTAGGTAGTAAGAAGACACTACAACTATGGTGTCTCACGATGATAGATCCCGCAACCGGATGGTTCGAGATGGTACGTATAGCAAATAAAGAAGCCTTTTCGATAGCCAGTGCGGCCGAAATGGCGTGGTTTACGAGATATCCGTGGCCACAAAAGATTATTTATGACCGCGGAACTGAATTCATGGGAGAATTCCGAAGAATGGTGCGCGAAGACTACGGCATAATGACCAAGCCAATCACAGCGCGAAACCCGCAGGCTAATTCAATTATCGAGCGAGTTCACCAAACCATAGGGAACATGATTCGCACTTTCGAGTTGCAAAACTCCGAAGACACGGAGTCACTGGACGGAGTCCTTGCAGCCACTATGTTCGCAGTACGCGCAACGTATCACACAACGATGCAAGCGACGCCAACACAGTTAGTGTTTGGCCGCGACGCTATCCTAAATACCCGGTTCGAAGCTAACTGGAAATTAATTAAGGAACGAAAGGAATCTCGTATTATCCAAAATAACACAGCTGAAAACAAGACGCGAAGAGTTTACCGGTATCGCGTAGGACAGAAGGTAATGGTCCGTAATGAACAATCCCGTAAGTATGGGACGAATCCTTATAGCGGTCCGTATGAGATCGTGCACATTAATGACAATGGCTCTATTCGCATCAGAAAAGGAGCGGTGCAACAAACATACAATATCCGGAATCTGCATCCGTATGAGGAACGCGATGCTGCTGACGAGTGAGCTCTTAGAAGCCCTTGTCATGGGGGCGCATGCAGTACACTAGAATACCCCTCTAGATCTAACAAGAAGTTAGAACGTTAGAATGTTGTAACATTGGAATGTTAGAATGTTCGAACGATGAGTACACACAATGGCCTACGTGTAGTACCAACATACCTCAGATACATACCTGGCTGACGTCGACTTGGTCGAATGTCTGTGGACGCACGGACGGACGGGCAAGGCCGGCGCGGCTGACGAGCAATGACGACGACAACGGCGAGCGCGGCGAGCCGTCGACGTCTACTACTGGAATAGAACTTCCAACGGTATCTAGCTATGGACCTTGAAGAGATTCGAGAAGCTAGATCGGTGGGAGTTGTATCCAACGCATGTAGGATGCGTTGAGGAAAGACCCTGGTGGTCTAGGAGCGATAGAATCAGCGATAACTTAGATCTCACAATTATTTCCACTACAACTTTTTCATCGTACTTTCAGCGTAGTGCACGCCGTCGGCATCATCACCCTTGGAGGAGGATCTCTTCTTGTCTTTAGCCGTGCCTTTGCATTCGGAGGGCTTGTGGCAGCGCCAGCGACCGTCGCATTTGCCTCCAGTAGCTACGCCGCACCAGTACCAATCCTTTCCATTGTGCTGCTTGGCTTTCTTGAGTTCGTCCTTCTTGGGTTCTTCGTTGTCGGCGAGCCACTTAGGGCGCTTGTCGGTCTTCAAGGAGTACTTCCCGTTCTTCTTAAGTGCGGGCTTCGGGGATTCCTTTGCCTTCTGCTTTTTGTTCCCGCCTTCGCGGTTCTTCTTCAGCATCTTGCTCAATTTGGCCTGCATAGCCATGATTTGTTCAACCTCAGGGTTCTGGGCCTCCCAGATTTCCTTATCTTTTCGTATTTTGTACCTCGTAGCTGCGAGGTCCATTAAGAGTTCGGGTGTCATCGGCTTCCCTTCTTCCCAGTCACTTTGTTTGTCGCCAATATAGCGAACGAACTCCCTGTCCGAGCATGCCAAATAGCCCTTAAATAAGTGCGATAAGAGGTCGCTGGACGTCTCGCCACGTGCGTTCAGTCCCTCGACCATCGTCTGGACATATGTGTTGAACTTGAGGATGTCGTTTCCGACCTGAGTGATGTAATCGTCGAGGTTCGAGAGCTTGGTTCGAATCATGCCGGTGGTGGCGTTTGAGTCTAAGTAGGACTCTCGGATGAGAATCTTGAGGAACACAATTCCTGATGGGAGAAGGGCGCAGTCTTCAGTCCTCTGAAACATATAGAGGTCCTGGTATTGATTGACCTTCGCCTTCGCGCTTGTGCTCAGTAAGATTCGGTCGTCCTGTGCCTTGCGCGTCTTTGTGGTCACAAAGAGTTCAGCAACGTCCCTCACTCGGTTCAAGGTGATTTGACCATAATCCTTGAGGATGTTGAGAGGGCTTTGGTTCAAACCAGGTCGCATCCATAGTATCCCGTCGTTGCGATCCCATCCGAACTCGTTCGCTCGTTCACCCAGCAACTTCATAAACTGCTGGAAGCCTTCGGGGGTTCCATCGTAGAGCTCTTCATGGAGCTTCTTCGTTGCGTCCCTGTAGTGATGGTAGTCTTCCTTCTTGATGTAGTCAAGTAGCCTCGCCGGTTGGTAGGTTCCCGGTGTAAGGCTGAACCCTGCCCACGAATCCATAACTTCTTCGTCGAGGGGGTTTTCGACCTCCGACTCCTCGGACTGCTTTGTTTCTTCCGACTCGTTCGGCTCCTCCGACTCCTTCGATTCTTCGACTCCTCCGCGTCGTACCGCAGGCGGCGGTGGCGGGGGGTCATCTGGAGCGGGAGCTCCTTGTCCTTGGGCTGCGGCTCGACCTCGCCTTTGAGCCTGGCGGTTGCTTGAGCGACTGGCCATGGTGGATGTTGATTTAGTTGCGTTAGCGCAGAGGAAGCGTGTTAAAATAACCGGTTCGTAAACAGGTTATGGGCTTGCTTTTAGAACGTTTGGTTCTTAGTATTATGAGCTCGTTTGAGCATCTACTTTCTAATCTTGCGATCTTTCGATCGTGCATTTTCTGATCTTGCGGAAGCTAGTCTGAGTCTTGACGGAAGTCTTTACAATCTTGTCGCTTCCGCAAGACTAGCTCTCTTCCGGATCCTCTAGTCGTTCTGCGAATAGTACTGAGTCGTGAGACCCAGTCGATTCGAGTCACTAGTTGACTCGTCCGAATGGCCTTCAAACCATTCATTCGAATCGACGTAATCGAACACAAGAGTAATAAAGGTCATTGCAACAAAATATTATGGCATTACAGCACGGGATACGGACACCCGGCTTGACTAACTTGACTACAAGCTGCCACTCCTTCGGGGAAATAACGGTCCCCTCGATGGGAGACGGAGCTACTAGGGATCCGATCACATCGCACTATCCTCGTCCAAGACCATGACCATCAACCTCCAGTAGGACCACCATCATCATCATTATAATCGACCGAGGTACCTGCCCCATCGCAGGACGTCCGACACAAACAGCCAACAAGGTTTGGCCATCCCCTCGACGAGTCGGACGCGAACTAGAACAATACCTGTCTAGCAAGCTCCTTTCGCTCCGCCCCATTTTGTATCTTGGTAAGCATGTTGGCCAGGTTCGCCTTGGTATTGACATAGCCGATGCGAAGTATATCAGCCGCAGCCTTCGACCGCACGTAATGGTACGCAATCGAATTCGACTTTTTCTTCAACGTCGACTCGGTCACGCTTGTATTGCAAACAACCGACATATTATCCACGAGAACATGGGCATACCCATCAATTGGCACACCCAGCATTCGTAGTTTGTAGCGTAGGGCTTCCAAGAGCTCAACGCCTGTCTTCAAAGCCATAAACTCCGAGCCAAAAGAGCTCGTTTCAATAGAATTTTGTTTCTTCGAATACCAAACAATTGGGGCACGATTAACCCAAATTAATACACCTGTTCTTGATTGACGAGTAATAACGTTAGCGGCATGGGAAGCATCAACAAACATGACAATTACCACGGGTTTTCCAAGGGGAGTTGGCGCATCAGGCGGCCAATCATCACTCGCCCAGGGATAAAATTCTTTCCATTCATGCTTGGGCAAATCCGGTAAGTGGTCCGGATACCCATCATCCATGACAAGGTTAGATCGCTCATGATTATTCAAATATGCGAAAACGTGGAGGGCTGCCTTCAGATGACCATCCCTCGGACAGGCATTGTACGCAGCCAGCATCGATGTCTCAGCACAAATGTCAATCCGACCGAGCTCCACAATCCAACGCAAAATTCCGACACACTGCATATAAAAAGTAGCGCCTTCATCATTGAGTAGCGGGGTAACATCCAATTCCGGCTTGTAACCTGAAGGAAATGGTGCGCTTGCCCCAGATTTTAATTCCAGTTCCATCTGCGCGAGCCTCGATTTAATCACACGAATTGACTCCTTGATGTAGTCCCCCGAACCAATCGCCCATTTCGGTTGAGGGTCACCATCGATCCAAAACTTTGAAATTGTTGCACCAAGATATCGCGTAGGCTCTCCAACCGAGTCCTCTTTCAGCAAGAAACGCTTGTTGAGATCATCAAGAATAGATTTTGGGTCCATACTTATCGCGAGCAAATCATCCGTGTAGACCAACAGATACTCATAATATTTTTCACCATTCGGCTTGACGGCCTCTCGGAACCAAACATCCATATCAGCACGGCACGGAGTGAACCCCAATTCCTCTCGAAGAGTCTTGGCGCAGTAACTTCTCCATGAAAATCCTGCAGATTTTAATCCATAGAGTGCCTTTACTATCACAGCCGTCTTGCCTTGTAGTGCTCCGAACTCAGGTCCAAGTATAGTGTGTGTCAGGATGAAAAACTATACTATCATTATCTCTATCGTCATTGGGGAGATGGATGGATGTGAGAGGCTCGGGGAAGGATGATGTGCAACGTCAGTTGACCCTGGAAGTAGTCCAGTGAGTCAATCCTGACCTCCTCCTCGACTGTCTGATGTAACATCGCCTGACACTCTGCCTCCTCCCAAACTCGGAAAAAGGAACTGTGTTAATACATAAATCCATCGACAAGCGGTCTGAAAAGATTGGGGCCCAATGCCTTGGTACAAATGTCTGCAAGGTTTTGGGTGGACGGAAGCCAGTAGGAATTCACAATCTTTGCAGCAATCGCTTCGCGGACGAAGTGATAGGAGATAGCGACATGCTTCTTCTTAAGTTCGCCTGCTGCCTCGGAAGAGCTCTGGAAAACACTGCGGTTGTTTCCAAACAAGTTGGTGGGTTTGTGAACTGGGACACCAAGGCAACGTAACATGTACCGCAATGCCATTGCTTCTTCGACTGCAACACGCTGCGCCATGAATTCCGCCGTGTAAGTGCTGGTAGCGATGCACCCTTGCCGGCGGCTGAGCCATACTATGGGCGTTTTACCAACGAAAGCAATGAGACCGGTGATCGAGCGACGGGTTGTTTGATCATGAGCATGATCGGCATCGTAAAAGATGGTCGTCTCCAATTCCCTACCCACGGCTAGGGGAAATCTCTCATCGAGCTCCTCCTTTGCCCCAGGGTAATCTTCCAAGAAATCTTCATGAAAGGACGGATCTGGCTTTTTGTTGGTCCACTCAATGGGGTCGGAGTCAACCAGGATGCGTCGGTTGGGAAATGCTTTCAGGTAGCCAAAGAGGTGTAGTGCTAGCTCAAGGTGGCCCTGGCGGGGAGTAGCGTTAAAGCGGCTCAGTGAGGACGTGGCAAAATTAAGATCAGGGCGGCCGATAGTCACTGCCCATTGTGCCATGCCAATTAAGGCTTGGTATTGGCGGCGACCATTTTGGTCAAGAAGCGGGGTCGTATCTAATTCTGGGTGGATACCATCGGGAAGTGGTGTTTTATGTGGTCGCAGTACGTAGCCTTCAGGAAAATCGTGTTCGATGCGGCGAATACACTCTTTTGCATACGTTTGGCAGCCAAGAATCCACTTCTTAGCATCATGCTCGAAGCGGTTGTAATTCAAACCCAGATAATAATCCGGAGCTCCACTCTCTTTGAGCATGAAGGCGCCAGCAATTTGATCCAACCAACGCTGTGGATCGGCTGCGGCGACTTTAAAATCATCGACATGGGTACAAATATAATCGTATCCGGATTCATCCTCACGGAGGCGCATCCAAACATCACGATCGTACCGTGTTGCCGAGAAACCCATTGTTCTCAAAAAATCTGAAAACGTATTTCTGAAGGCCCTACTACTGGTCCGTAGGCCATAGAGAGCTTTATTCAGAGTAACAACGGCCTCGGATTTTTCGCCAAATTCAGGAGTGGCAACACTCCATACTTTTTCCAAACATTTGGCGGTTATGAATGCGTTGCCAATGTCGCCATGCAGGATCGTCAGGCCGTCTCTGTGGGCAATCAGATCGATCAGGCGAACACTCACAGTCTTGACTACCGTGGACCGTGTTGATATATCGCGAGGATCTACCAGGTGGCCACCGATAGTGAGCCGAGCTTTCTTTCTCCCAGACTGCTTTACCTCGTAAATCATTTTCAAGGGAGCAAACTGGTATTCCTGTCCGGGTTTGTAGTCGGGCGCATGAAATGTGAAACAGTCGAGGGCTATCAGCGAAGCAATTTCTTTTCTTACTGCGTCTTGCCAGGCCGTGTCACCGCTAGCCTCATCTAGTGCGATCGCATCGGATAAAGTATTCGGGATTTTCACGGCCCGGTTTGGAGCGTTTCGGTCGGCGGCGTTGTCCACCAACCACTGGGATCCTTCGTACGGACGATGTTGGGATCGAAGGATCCCTTTCACAGGATTCAACAAGTGAAGTAGTTGGGCACCAAACTTGTTGTGTTTTGTCATCACGGCGGATTCGCCGAACGACACGGTCGAGTTGTCGTAGAAAATTCCGGGCCCATCGTTGGTGACGACCAGAGGAAAACCGTTGGTGGGTCGTTCCAACTTTATGGCATAGAATATAACGAGCTGTCTCGAGGGGATGGTCTTGTTGCATAACCGATACAGGTAGCCAAGACCGTTTGTCAGTTGTCCACTGCACTTGGAAATAGAGCGTGCCATCGCGAAATTCGTGTGAACAAATTTTCTCAAAAATGTCACTTGAATCCATAGCTGCATCCTCCAAATGATTCAAAACTGTTTCATGTAGTGACGGGGAATTTATTTCGTCATCTTCACTCTCGCTCACGACAGACTCATCATCATCTTGAGCTATCGGAACGGGCTGTGTGGACTCCTCTGGATGCATATCCGGAGTCTTTGTGGCCACAGGTCGAACAGTGAGGATTGGTTCTGCACGTATCTCAGCAGAGGTCGGCTATTATTTGGGCGATAGGTGTGTCGTTCAACCTCGAACTCATCATTTATTTTTGACTGGGGAAGATGACGATCCTCATTACAACGGTTACGCCACTTCATCAAAAGAGAGTAAAGACCTTTAGAAAAAGCCTGGTCCCATCCGGGTGGAAGGTCTGGAATATTCCAAAGGGACAAGCCGCCTCCAGCCTTCTGGTCTTTATACGGTTTGGTGCCTTGGAATTTTCCACGAACTGGAGTGCGACGGGACGTATTCACCGGTGTGCTACCATCCACATGTTCTCCGTGTTGGATATTCAAGGTAAGGTGTCCGTACGGACTCGGATGTCACTCAAAAGTTGGTCGACGGAACGGGTAGGGTCCACAATTATTTTCTCACGGATTGCCTCATATTCATCCAATTGGATTGCTTGGAGTAACAGACACCGAAGGGTCTGATGGTCCTGTGCTAAGGACGCCCCATTTCTTTGGAGCTTTATCAACGTACTCTTGAAGTCAGAGATAAAGGTCGTAGGATTAGTCGATAAATCCAACCTGATTTCCATGAGCTTGCGAATTAGGAACAAAGTAATATTGGCCTTGTTAGAGTCCGTATCACAGGCAGTGTGGAGGCTCCTCCACAATTTGTACGGGTCCAAGTCATCCTGGGCAAACAAGTCCTCACCCAAGTGCTTGGCATTACCGTCTGCCAAGGCTTCACGCATTGCAAAGAAGACTCGTTTCGCAACAGTAGGGTAGCGAGAAGCAAAAGTAGCATCGGTAATGGCATCTCGTAGATCAGCTTTACCCAGCTTGTTCTCGACATCGGGGTACCAATTGTACCACTCGCCCAAGTCGTTCTTGAATGGTAGCAATGTTGGGACTTCCAATTTCTTCGTCTCGGTAGGAAAGGCAACTTTATGTTGACTAACATCCTTTGTGGCCAATGCCGGAAGGACATGTTTCAAATAGTCCGTATCCAACGAGATAGAAGTGTTTACACGGGAAAAATCCACCACATGCTGGAGCCTGTTGGCCCTGGTAGGGAGTTGTAGGGTTGGAAAGTCGTCACCAAGTTTTGCCACAGCCTCGGAACCAGTGATGGAGGACAAATCAGCAAAACAGGCAGCGCCCAAGATCTCAACAAGGAATTTATCGAGTTCTTCCAACGCAACAACATTTTTGGTGGGGTCATATGTAGACCCCAACACAATGGAAGCAATGATTTTCAACTCACGCAAAACAAACTTTGCCTCGTCGTCATAACTGGATGGGGCCAGATGGCGGTCAACCACAACACTACCGTCCGTGTTAGTACGGAGTACGGCAGGAGTTACGATTTGTAGGGAGCTCGGCCTTCGGCATGGGGTTTCCGTACGAGTGCGTTCGTAGAAACGACGCTCACCATCAGCTACCAGGTACGATACCAGGTATCGGTAGTTGGCGTACGGACCACCATGCCTAAGACTCTTGACCAATAGGACCGATCACGAAGCAGCTGCAGTCGCGGGTTTATCTCTACGACTATCCTTGCTAGAGACTATGAAGTAGCATCGTCATTCGTAGAATACAATTTAGCATTGTTTCAAGTACTGCTAGTGGAGATGTGAGGAATACCCGGGGAGATATGGTAGTTGCTGTAGAGCAAACTGCTCAAGGTAGCTAAATTCAGCAAGCAGTTCTTGTTCTGCAGGTCTATGGTGAGATCTTTACGAATATTTCTGCTACTAGAGACTATGAATGTGCCATGGGGACACTGAATCAAGGTGCTTTAAAAGGTACTGTGGTTGCTGCTCACGAGTTGCCATTCAAGCTCAAGTGAATACTGTACGCACTTCCTCATGGAGGCGGCGGCGATGGTGATATCAACACCAGTACTAGTAGCGCTAGATCATTGAGCATGATGATAATAAGCAATACGCTACTTCACGGCAGCAACACCAGTACTAGTAAAGCATCATATCAAACATTTTAGTGACTTCACTTCAGGAGCAGCAGCATGACTCCCGTCAAAATACCCCACAGATGCGCAGTTGAGCAAAGAATTGCAAACAGTATTTGCTATCACTTTAATTGTAGCAATTACTATACCCCACTTGGGCACCAGTAAGATACTAGTAGCTACAGTAATGATTTGAGCCCTTGAGAAATGAATTGTGACCAGGCAATGGTCGTCCGATGTTGATAAAATCTAGGCCTGGCGGCACTGAACATTGGTACATGCCATGCAGGTCTGAATTAACGTAGTTTAGAAAAGTAAGCTACCAGTAGTGCTGGTTTTGATGCACATAGTTAAAGACAAAAGATAGATGAATGAAGGTGAGGTTGTGACATGCACTCCTATTGCATGCAAATCCCACACAAAATGTGGAATGCTATGCATGCACTAAATGCACGTAGTTTATGCTCATGTCTTTACCGTTATTACGACATGCAGGAATATTTGCGAAGTTCCGTGTAACTGAGGACCATCATAAGAGGTGCACTAAATTCTACTGTACCGTGCTGTCGTCAATCCCACAAAAACAACAACCACAAAACATCTTGTCATCATGATTATTATAGACTGCCATCATGGTAAATTTTAATTTCAAGACAATACATTGCTAGGCTTGCAGTGGTTAGTAGAAGGGGACAGGTATGTGCATTTGTGCCAAATACTCCCTTCCTCCTGCCAACTTTCTATTACCACCAAAGGTGTGATTGTTTCCTTCAATGACCGCCAATGACCCGAGTCAAGTGGAGTCAACATAGAAGTTGGCAGTTGGAAATCATGTTTTACTCTCAATAACTACTATTGGGTTGTAGCAAAGGTAAGCGTGCTTTGTCACATTCAGTAATGGCATGAAGGTGGATTGAATTGCTCACTAACTCTTCTTTTACTCACTGCATTACTTGTCCTGTCTCTTCTACACAATAATAGATGAAAATTCATGAGTTGCCATCAAGAATATTGCACCACCCAACAACAATCATCCAGTAATTGAAGAAGATTAGAAAAACAGTGACCACCACAACAAAAGTAGCATTCCTCATTT
Source organism: Nitzschia sp. DOCU1 (assembly GCA_951394045.1). Lineage (NCBI taxonomy): Eukaryota > Bacillariophyta > Bacillariophyceae > Bacillariales > Bacillariaceae > Nitzschia > Nitzschia sp. DOCU1. The sequence continues at coordinate 4,194,726 of OX595985.1, forward strand.
TCAATCCTCCAGTGGACATGCCGCAACAAGGGACTGTGCATGTCAAAATTGTTGAGCACTATCCCTACTTGGAATATTTATAATTTCAAAAGAATTGGAGAGCTATGATAAGGAGTGCAAAGAACAATGATAAATCCATTGTAAAAGAAGGAATGGACAAATGAAGAGCAAGTAGAAACAAGGGAGCAGAAGTCAAACAATGTCGAGTGCTGGTGGAGTCGAGAGAATGATACTAGACCAAGGACAACCACCACAAGGATTACAGCCAGTAACAATGAAGGCTGCCAAGGCTGAGGCTCACTAGCTTTTTGTTTTTACTGATTGACTATTATTCTCAGAATGCTATTGAGTTGCCAACTATGGTTAGAAGAAAAACTTGCTCTACTTCAAGCATCTTGGCAGCAGCCCAACTCCCTCCTAAACTCACTCAATGAAATTGATGAGGGATGCAAGCACAAAGCTTGGTTTATTGCCATCTCTGTAGCTGTGTAGACTACTACTAGGGCTGGTGATCCATGATGGGTAAAAAAGTTGGATGAGTCGTGAGACTCAGCTTGCTGTCCAGGTAGCCATTTATCGCTCTGGCAATTTGGCGAGATTGTTCCTTTTCTATCATCCAGGTTGCTGCTAAATGGATATTGTACACTTGTTGCTGCTTTAATAGTAGTATTAGTACTGTCTTAATACTGTAGAGAGATTGTAATCTTGCTTTCCTGCAGTATAGTTCTTGAGGGGGGTGCTTCTTGCACATCACCACCATGCGGCAGCGGCAGCAACTTATTAATAGATGACGCAGATGGACAACCAAATGAGGACTAGTGCAATCCTTTGCATCGGCAGATTTGACGTTAATAGCCTAGTAGTAGTACAACCCCTGGTGGGGTACTCCTTCGACTAGCTATGCATAGTACTACCAGCAGCACTCCTAGTAGCTAGTAGTAGTACTACTATTAAAGCAGCAAAAAGTGGCGCTATCCATTTAGCAGCTACCTGGATGATCGGAAAGGAAGGATCTTGCCAAATGGCCAAAGGGATTGCTGAGCCTCACGACTCATACTAGTAGTATTGTGTTTTACTTGTTGTTGTAGCACTACTAGTAGAACGGCAGCCTACTGGAGCTACTTCCGTACTAACTACTGGTGCCACGAGGACCGCCCTAAAGCAGGGAAGCCTTCAGTGCATCATCCTACCTGTGCCCACGGTGTCACTCATAGTAGGCACTACTAGTAGTAGTGCTGCTTTAATAGTAGTAGTAGTATAGTAGTAATACTAGCACCTCGTCAAAGCAGCTAGTAGTAGCCAACTACTACTAACACCAGCAGGTGTCTGGTGAGCTATGCTGGTACTATAGTAGCTAGTATAGCTATGAAGTTTAGTGCTGTATTGTACTCTAGTTGCAAATAGCATGCAGCCTTCCCTTTCCCCACAGCGGGCCAGGATGGGGTAAAAATTGCCAACTTTTTGTACGCAATTTTTACCTTTGTTTGCACTTTTCCGGATTATGGGTGCGTAGAACGAAATGGACGCTTTACGCATATCCATGTGTGCGTAAAACGAAATGATGGACGCTTTACGCATATGCGTTAACGGATTATGGTTGCGTAGAACGAAATGGACGCTTTGCGCATATCCATGTGTGCGTAAAACGAAATGATGGACGCTTTACGCATATGCGCGTTAACTTGTGTCGTAACCGTTGCAAATAGATATCCAATGTGACGCTCAAAAGACAACTTTCTCTATCTATCAAAAAAAACCGTAAAAAAAGGCAATAATATTGACGAAAATACCGTTTCGCGGTGTTCTGTTACTTTCTATGATTGAATTCCAATTCGAGCTGGCCGGTCAAAAATCGGTCTAAATAGGGCATATTTGAATTTTGAAAAGGACCCGGAGATTGCGGAAAAGACTAGGAAAGAGCGAGAGGCCTCGGACAGAGTTAGCAATGTAGCGTTCGGGAGTCGACATCGTTACAGGGGAAACACGGGGTAAAAAGCAAAAGCGCTGTTAATCGTCAGGATGAAAAACTATACTATCATTATCTCTATCGTCATTGGGGAGATGGATGGATGTGAGAGGCTCGGGGAAGGATGATGTGCAACGTCAGTCGACCCTGGAAGTAGTCCAGTGAGTCAATCCTGACAGTGTGGACTCTTTCGGCACACGGTGCATTTAGGTAAGCGCCTGCTATATCGGCAGAGAGAACAGACAGTCCATTCAAGGACGCAAGTAAGAACGCAAGACGAATACTTTCCCTTGTCACAATGCTCGCATAGGTGACAGAAGAAGGCGGTTCAGTTTGGTCGCCCCTCGCGCATATCCTCGCCTTGCGGGTCATGTCCATCTTCACGTCGAAGACGACCATCAAATCGATCAGCTGCGATCCAACTGGGACTTTCTCTTCCGAATCAAGTACTTTGAGAGCCGGTAAAACCGTCTTGACCTCCTTGGCCATGGCGTTGGCCCAGTGCTGAGTCCCCGTCTTGCAATCGATTTCCAGTGCACGAGCCACATCCATCGGTCCGGGAACTTCAATTCCGAACTTCTCATTTTTGCGTCGCACGGCACGGCGTTTCACGGCTTTTAAAACACTGTCCCTTTTCTTGAGAGTGAACGGAACCCACCACGCAAAGGCCGGTTCCGAAACAAGCTTATTTGCCACCGCGTATTCAGCCAGTTGGACTGGGTATGCTTCCTTCGCATCTCTCAGGGGAATCCAAATTGTGCTTCCGTCATTTAATTCGGCACAAATTTCCCAGCCCTTTGTAGTGCGCTTTGGGATTTTCTGTCCTGCGCGTTCGATGAAACCATCGTCGGTTTTCAGAGCCGTACCATCACGCCTGTGGTCGACAAACTCCTTAACAAAATCAACTGAATACCCTTCATCGTCCACAGACTCCATTATCGATTCAACAATTTGGTTAGCTGTGACAGATTCTACATCTCCATTAGCCCAAACGACCTCATATTGGGCGGTGTCAAGCAAAGGGTTCTCGTGATACTGCCCGATGAAGTCTCCCCTTGCATCTCGTTTGCGCCCCCGAATAACACCCGTCAGAACATTGTTACCGTCCCCTGTAGGTTTACGTATCTTCGTTGACACGTAATGATCGTACTCAAGGGGTTTGTCTTCTTCGTCGAAGGGAGGCGGAACAAACTCCTTATCCTGTTCATCAATATCATTTGTTTCATCATCCTCGTAGGGAATAAAAACTGGCACATTGTCCTCTGCCCGAATAAAACGTTTATCACCATCGTCTGGTTTTATTTCAATACCTTTAATTCGCTCGCCAAGCTTTGCCGCCAGCTTCTCGGTGAACTCCTTCTTCATCTGCTTTATATCCTCGTTTTGAAGCTCATCCTGCGAGAGTGGAATAACAGAAGAACGATGCAAAATACTGCCGTTCGAGGTGAGAACTGCTTGACAAAGCACATCAGGGACGTCGAAACTCGGTCCTAGCCAGCGACACAACTGCTTCTGGGGTTGATTTGATTCTCGTGGCGACCGGGCCCAGCACCAATCGTAAAAACCAAAATTGATCAAGTGTGAAATATCCGCCGTGTCCCCTGCGGCTATCGTTGCTGCGCATTCACCGTTCTGCTCAGGATGACCTAGGGCAGTGTGACATCGTTGTTCCGCGCACGTCGCATAGCAACGGTCCCAGAGACAGGCAGGAACATTGCGGGCCAGCATCGTCCGCTCGTAGAGCCGACTGACCTCGCGAATTGCGTTTTCGGCTTGGGACTGATTGTGTTGATACGGTTCGACTGGTAAAATAGGAACTTGAGCCCGTTGACATCTGCAGTACACTGCTTTGCACGTCGACTCCTTCGAATGATTGTGGTCCAAAATTATTAGTCTACTTAGTCATGTGTGACATCATGTGTGATGACGTAGCATGACGAAAGCGTTGCGCGCGGACGCGGACGCTAGGCCGGTCTCGGACATCGTCGGACAGGCCCATAACCTATTGACGTCACCGACGACGTGACGTTGCACGACACAGGCATCGCGCATGACTCCTGCTGGTCAAATGCCGATGAGATCCTAGTGTCAATGCCACCTAAGATCTGGCACCTCGATGACATTGAGGTAACTATACTTTATTCCAGAGTAGCTGACGACGTCCAAAGAACCCTAGTACAACGTCGTAGCTAGTCTACTACAAGATGCATCAACCTCCTGTTCGGATTGTTGTCGATGCATGTCAAAGGTCTCGACTCTACTAGAACTACGAGAGCCTACGAGACAACTTGCATGAGAAATACATCTAGTTTTTAACTTAGCCATAATTTTCACAACTATTTCGATCCTACAAACGACGTAGTGCATAGTGTTAACACTCCACGACAATCGTCGTGATCAAGACTAACTTACCATCAAGATGAAGCTTTCTAACGCAACCGTCGCGGCCGTCGCCGCTATCCCTCGGAACGACATGATGAAAAGGGGTTTTCAACGCGCTCCAATCCCTATCCAACGTGAACCGGAAGTGATTGTGAACAAAGAGAAGCTTGTGACCTTCAAGTGCCGCAACATTCCAGACGATCCAAACTCGACTCAGTTTGAACTCTCGATTCTGCCTTTCAATGGCGACAAGTCGGCCGAGACCTGGTTTCGCTTGCAAGACAAGGCGGAAAAAGTGATCAAGGGTCAGAACTTGACCACTGGTCCGCAGAGGTACGAGTTCTATCGCCGTATCCTCATCGGAAAGGCTCTCGCCAGGTTCGAAGAGTCGGCAGCAGCCGCTGGAAACGAAACGATTGCAAATCTCAAGGCGACCCTACAAGGAGTCACCAATTACGTTCTCCCAGCTCGTGCACTTCAAACTCAGAAACGCTACATGCGCCGTTTGTGTCGCAAGCCTCCCGAGATGACCATGAAGGAGTACATCAGTCGCTTCCAGCAGCTCAACCATTATTTGGCGTTGTTTGATACTACGCGTGGCGACAGGAACAAGCTACCCAAGGACGAGATTATCGAGCATGCAGAGTTTGCTATCCCCGCTAGTTGGCGTCAGCAGATGATCCTACAAGGTTTTGAGCCGATTGATCACACTTTGGATGAGTTCACCCAGTTCTGTGAGCGCCTCGAATTCACTGAAAAGTTACATGAAGCTAATCACGTCCGTAAGCCAAAGCCAGATGGCGCCCATCCTCCGAAGGGGAAGCGAGACCCGAGAATGGATCACTCGAAGCCCGCTGCTAAGCGCGGCGCCAATGACAAGACTCCTCCCTTTAAATGTGCCTACCATGGCCCTAACTGGTCCCACAACACCGGGGACTGCAAGATGGTGGTGGCGCAGGCCCAGAAGATGGCTGCCGCCCATGGAAATTTCATCAAGAACGGCGAAAAGAAGCCTCGTTACGGCAACCGTACTTGGGTACGTGACGATGGCGGCGCCAACAAGAAAGAAGAACTGCATGCCATGATCCAGAACATGGTCAAGGATGCGGTCAAGGACGAGCGCAAGCGCAAGGCGGTTGATCCACCCGACGAGGAAAACTTCAATGTGGATGAACTCTTGGCTAACCTTGTCGCTAGCAACGATGAAAACTGAAGGTGTGAGCGAGTTGTACACGAAAAAGCTAGTTTAATGCATAATGTTAAGGACGAGTTATCCTATTACAAAGTCTCTGAAAGAGTAAGTGGGAAACGCAAAAATTGCGGATGTGACGAAGTTTTCGTTTTCCACGAGCAACGCGATGGAGCACGACATGCGCGCCCATCTGTCTATATACCATCCGAGCCGGGCGAGGTCTTCGCCTCATTGGACCAATGCATTAATTACCGTATCGCGGCGGAATCGCACGCGATAACACGACTGTACAACCGGAGCTCACCAAAACGCCAGAAAACCGCGCCAGACGAAATTCCGTACTGTTTCGTGCAAATTAACACGCGCCTAGGCAAGGCCAAGGCGGCAGCGTTGACGACGCTACTAGACACCGGAGCATCACGAGGACTGATCTCCGAGAAGCATGTCAAGAAACTACGTGTCAGGACGACACCATCGAGAACCACCTTCACGACAGCTGGAGGTGTTGTCGAGACACACCGCGAAGTAAAAATCTAGTTTAAACTCCCGGAATTTCATGCCAATAGGGTGATTGAATGGGTCTTCCAGGTGACATCCGACCTTGGCAACTACGACATGATCATTGGCAGAGATCTTCTGCGAGAACTAGGTGTCAAGTTCGACTTCAAGACAAGGGAAGTCGAATGGGACTCAGCTGCTATAGCAATGAAGATATATGGCGAGACGCCCGACGAAGACGCCTGGCAGGCCGACACAAATGGCGGTGCCAAGTCTATTAAACAAATCTTAGACGCTAAATATGTCCCAGCGGACATTCCGCAGAAAATCTCCGAGATGGACCATCTGTCGGAAGAAGATAAATCCGCCCTCAAGACGCTTCTTCAGAAACATGAGACGCTCTTTGACGGCACGCTCGGCACGTGGAAAGGCGAGCCCTATGATATCGAGCTAAAGCCTAATGTCACGCCATATCATGCGAGGCCATATCCAGTGCCGAAGGCATATGAACAGACGCTACGCGACGAGGTCGATCGCCGCTGCGCAGTCGGTGTACTAAAGAAAGTTAACCGCTCTGAATGGGCGGCACCGTCGTTCATCATCCCAAAGAAGGACAAGACGGTACGGCTCATCAACGACTTTCGCGAGCTCAACAAGCGAATCAAGCGGAAGCCATTCCCACTACCAAAGATACAAGAGCTACTGTTAAAACTAGAAGGTTTTCAGTACGCTACTAGCTTAGACCTAAACATGGGCTACTACCATGTGGAACTTAGTCCGAACGCAAAGAAACTTTGCACTCTCGTCTTCCCGTGGGGAAAATATGAGATGCAACGACTACCTATGGGACTCAGCAATAGCCCCGATATCTTTCAAGAAAAGATGTCGTCGCTGTTCGCAGATCTAGAGTACATACGCACGTACATAGATGATCTTCTAGTACTTACTAAGGGTAGTTACCTAGACCACCTAGAGAAACTCGACGTGGTACTACAACGTCTGAAAGACACGGGACTCAAGGTGAACATCAAGAAGTCCTTCTTCGCGAAAGCGGAGCTCGAATACCTTGGCTACTGGATTACCCGAGACGGCATCCAACCCGTAGCAACCAAAGTGCAGGCAATTCAAGCCATGCTCGCACCGCGCAATAAAAAGGAACTACGCGCTTTCATCGGTATCGTGAATTATTATCGCGATATGTGGGTGCGCCGATCGCACATCCTCGCCCCGCTCGCATCACTTACGTCGAAAACGGCTAAGTGGGAGTGGACCGGCGCGCACCAAGAGGCATTTGACACGATGAAGAAAATAATAAGTAAGGAGGTTCTCCTGACCTACCCGAACTTTCAGTTACCGTTCGATATACATACCGACGCGAGCGACACGCAGCTTGGCGCAGTCATCTCGCAAAACGGTAAGCCAATCGCGTTCTATAGTCGCAAACTCAATCCTGCGCAGACACGGTATACTACTACCGAGCGGGAACTACTCGCTATTGTAGAAACACTCAAGGAGTTCCGTACGATGGGTCAACAGATTCGCGTCTACACCGACCACAAGAATCTGACCTATAAAAACTTTAATACTGAACGCGTTATGCGCTGGCGACTCATCCTCGAAGACTATGGTCCCGAACTAGTATACGTTAGAGGTGAAACGAACGTAGTAGCGGATGCTCTTAGTCGACTTGGTAAAAACGAAAAGCCCTTTACCGAGGCCAACTTCGCAGAGTACTTTGGGGGCGACGAACTACCCGAAAGCGTCTTCCCCCTCACCTACAAGTACATTATGCGACATCAACGAAAAGATACCGCGCTGCTCCAGAAGGCAGCGTCGGACAGTAGATATAGTGTAAAGGTTTTTCGTGGGGGCGGTAAGAAACGTCCTCTAGTAGTTAGAGATAGTAAGATAGTTAGTCCGCAGTCACTCCAACGTCGATGCGTTGAGTGGTACCATGAGACACTGTGTCATCCGGGCGAGACCCGAACAGAGCACACGATTCGGCAGCACTTCTACTGGAAAGGACTGCGAACCGACGTCGTCGATATCTGCAAAAAATGCAGGTTGTGCCAATTAACAAAATGCAAGACCCTTAAGTATGGGCACCTACCAATTAAGGAACCCGAGAGCGAACCTTGGGAAATCCTATGTGTCGGCCTCATAGGCCCTTATGCGATTAACCAGGGTAAACAAGACAAGGGTAAACAGAAACAACTCGAACTTTGGTGCCTTACGATGATTGACCCGGCAACTGGCTGGTTCGAGATGGTTCGCGTACCCAACAAAGAGGCTTTTAGTATCGCCGAATTAGCCGAAAAGACGTGGTTCACGAGATACCCGTGGCCGCAACAGGTTATTTATGACCGCGGTACGGAGTTCATGGGCGAATTCCGGCGAATGGTCAAGGAAGACTACGGCGTGCTTGCGCGCCCAATCACTGCGAGGAATCCGCAGGCGAACGCAATACTCGAACGAGTACACCAAACTATCGGGAACATGATTCGTACGTTTGAACTGCAGCACTCAGATGATACAGTCGGACTCGATGGAATCCTGGCAGCCGTGATGTTCGCCGTTCGCGCGACATACCACACTATGCTACAGGCTACGCCGATGCAACTAGTATTCGGTAGAGATGCTATTCTCAACACCCGCTTCGAAGCTAAGTGGAAGCTCATCCGTGAGCGCAAGATGCAACGCATTGTGAAGAACAATGCGGCAGAAAACAAAACGCGATTGCCGTATGAGTATCGCGCAGGCCAACAGATCATGATCAAGCAGGACCAACAACGTAAGTTCGGTGCTAACCCCTACGATGGTCCGTATCCAATCGTCGCCGTGAATGACAACGGTACAGTACGTATCCAGAAGGGTGCCGTTACTCAGACTTGGAACATTCGTAACATACATCCGTATCATAGTTAAGTCCTGTCCCTCCGTCATGGGGGCGGGTGCAGTACACTGCTTTGCACGTCGACTCCTTCGAATGATTGTGGACCAAAATTATTAGTCTACTTAGTCATGTGTGACATCATGTGTGATGACGTAGCATGACGAAAGCGTTGCGCGCGGACGCGGACGCTAGGCCGGTCTCGGACATCGTCGGACAGGCCCATAACCTATTGACGTCACCGACGACGTGACGTTGCACGACACAGGCATCGCGCATGACTCCTGCTGGTCGAATGCCGATGAGATCCTAGTGTCAATGCCACCTAAGATCTGGCACCTCGATGACATTGAGGTAACTATACTTTATTCCAGAGTAGCTGACGACGTCCAAAGAACCCTAGTACAACGGCGTAGCTAGTCTACTACAAGATGCATCAACCTCCTGTTCGGATTGTTGTTGATGCATGTCAAAGGTCTCGACTCTACTAGAACTACGAGAGCCTACGAGACAAATTGCATGAGAAATACATCTAGTTTTTAACTTAGCCATAATTTTCACAACTATTTCGATCCTACAAACGACGTAGTGCACATCGCTTCAAGAATTTGCCTTTAGTGAGAGAGAGAGCAGAGTCAGGAATTATGGATTCTGGGAATCCGACGGTACGGAAAACCTTGTCCAATGTAGTGTTAACTTTAGATTCTTTCGGGAGTGGAAAACCAGCTACCCATTGAAATGGCGTCGAGTAGACAGCCATGCAAGTGTTGCCTTCGAGTGACTTTGTGGGACCGAACTTCACATCAACAAACATTTTGCTTCGTAGTCGTCTGTACCGTAGGGCATACTCTGTTGGCCGAAATAATCTGTCCCCTGAAACATGGCTCCAGTCTCGAACAGCTCGTTGCGTTGTCTTCGTCAATGTCCGCTGTGCTGCTTCGAGGCTTATACGCCATCGTCGCGCCAGCTGGTCAGCGGTCACAAGCGTAGATTTCGCCGCCGTTTTCATCCCAGAAAGCGTGGCCATTACCCTGTCCCCTAAAGCGGAGGCGAGAGCAAGGTTGTGAAATGCAGAGCAGATACGTTTTTCAGCCTGTAGAAACAAGGAAACAGAAAGCAGATGTGTAGTATGCGTGGCCGAAATCGCGTTAAAATAGGAATCTCCACCGACTTGTCGCCGAAGATGCTCCTCCACGAGATTCGAACTTGAATCCGATGGCCTCCATTCCAACTCGCTGGTCATACGGACATGTGTGTAGTTGATGGGATCTGTAGCCTCGGCACGAGCCGGTTTCCTGACGTGGAAATATGAAAAGGGCTTGTCGTATTGTAGTGGGATGTGTAGACCGCTCTTGGGATCCAAAATACTGTGATCAGTGGCCGCCCGCTTATCCGGGGAAATGCGTTGCAAAGCCACGTCATTTACAATGATTTGGTTTTCCCTCAGTTGGTCAGGGCACAAGAGATGACAGGACATATTAGGTAGGACGAGTGCATGATCAAAAAGAAGGATGTAAGTGTGCATAGTTACCGGGCAATCATAGGCCACGGCCACGAGGGCCTCGATAACATTCCTGATCGGCTCCATACTTTCATGAAAGCCGCTGACGTTGATGTTGGTGTTGTAGGTGTGAAGGACAAAACAATGTTCGAGAGAGAATGCACATGTGTCGGCGTGTGAATCCAATTCGCAACGGGATACGAGAGTGTGTGTGTTAGACGAGTAAGACGCAATGATTCGCCGTAGCCATGAAATGCCACGATGTTGTGGGTAGGTGTATCAATCTTTCTTTCACCGAGTCATGGAAGACGCAACATGGCTGTTGTCCGCGCTCATAGTGGAGCTGGAAATTTCACTCTGTTGACCGGTTGAAATGGTGGTAGGCGTTTCATCCGACTTTGCGCTCGACACACTGCGATTTCCCGCCTTGCGCTTCAAATCCATCACATAATCCTTTTCTTCTTTCGTGAACGTGTTCCAGATGGCAAAGGGATATGAGCCGTTATTAAATAAATGGCCTGATTCGGAAAATCTTCCTCCGCCTCTTCCTCGACCTCGACCACCTCTACCACTACCTCTTCCAAAACCTCGTCCTCGGCCTCTTCCACCACGTCCTCGTGCCTGATACCCGTTGCCTCGTCCGTCGCCACCTGAGCTAGTAGTGCTCAAAATATTCCTTGGGGGTGCCGCTTTCACCATACTCTCCGCGGCGTCAAGTTGGCCTCCAAGATAATCAATGGCTTGTTGATAATTCGTCAACAGCGTAGCATTCGAGAAAACAACTCCCTTCGCGATGGCAAGGCGCTCGTCCGCGATACGGGACAGCAAATTTCGTACCTTGGCCTCGTCTGTACGGCCTTCTCCGTATGCCTCCAGGTCGGCAAAAGCACTCTTATGACGTGCAATGAAACCATCCCATTGAAAATTCCGAGCCTTGCCATTCCAAAAGATAGTGTTCAGGGTATTTTCCGCCTTATTCTTTACCTGACTGATGTGTGAGGCACCAGCATACTGCGCCTTGAAAGATAGATAAGCGGCGCATCCATCTTTGGTGCGATCAAACTGTTTAACAAACGCCCATGCATCAGTGCCATGAGTAACATGGCGCATGAGGTTGAACACCGTTTCATTGTCAATCTGGTAAGTGTCACCGGTGTGGTGAGCACGACGAACCAATTCGGAGCGAAAGGTGGGATTTCCAAAACCAGGGTCAGTGGCAGGCAGCTGAACTTCGGGGCGAATGACATACTCCAGGGGAGTCCCTTCGGTTCCATAGGAAGAGCCAATCCAAGATTCAATGTCTTCGATCGTTTCCCTAGACTTTTTGCCCGTAGTAAACTTTTCCGGTAGGGTAGGGTTGCCGTCCTTCTTCACCCTATCCAAATCAATTTTGAACTTCTACAATTTGGTC